>JAIGNY010002190.1:0-400000 GCA_020152595.1 Chiridota heheva
GGTTGGTCGATTGACTGAATAAGTAAATAAGCAGACAAGACTACCCGAGTGGTCGGCAAGGCAGGTGATACTCATGAGCTGGGCAGAAGATACCCCGTGAATAATTAGGCACACAATATGCATTGGCTTTACCGTAGGCAGTAATGCCGCGGCCAAAGCACGCGACCTAATGAATGCCATAAGTAATGTATACCAAGCAGGCGAGTTAGCTTTGGCATACAATGCCTTGATACAATAGATAATGTATATTATAACTTGTAATAGTAATAGAATCACAAGGCAAAGGTGCATGGTATAAAGACATGATAACCATAAGTACATAGAAAGGTACTAAGAGAATATAAAGGTACTTAGATAAAGTAAAGCAACTTAGCAGGCGAAATGGTGCCATGTATCCTACTCTACAAAATAAAATTGTTAGACCTTTATCTATTGGGGGAGGCCAAAATGGTACTAAGCCACCCAATAAAATTATTGGGGGAATTTTCTGTACTTGCGTGTCAGTCTGTAGTCTGTAGGATAGCTGGCAATTGTAGGGTAATAATCGGTAGATTTATGTAAATGAATGAACAGCTGATTAAAGGCGTGCCAGAGGAGTCAGTTGATAATAATATATATAGAAGTTTATTCACAATTGATTCATTCAAAATCTGTTTAAAATTCAAAGATTTGCTTTGAAAGATAACAGTTGTTTCATTTCTTGAAAGTGAAAGTTGTGAGTCTGTCATTCACACTCATTTTTACGGGTCTGGTTTAATTAGAAGTTTTCATGTTTTATAGTCATGAAACTGCAGTTTGTTCTTAGTATTTTCTGTTTAAAATGGTGGCAAATTGGACAGCTGTACTTCCTTGTGTAATGTTACAGTGGTTGCAGAATTGAATAGATATGTTATTACTGTAAATAATAGCATAAGGTGTAACAAGTTCAACGGTATAAGAAATTTCCAATATCGATATAATGTTACTGACATACATGGGGGTAAGGGGCATTAGCAGGTCTTAAATTTAACCACAAAGAGGGGAAGGGGGATGGGTATGTATAGAGAATAGTCATTTATGGTAAAAGATTATGAAAAGCATTACAAAAAAAAACATTAGGAGAACAATTAGATAACAACATTTCATCTTTGACATACAAAAGCAGGTCCAAGACTCAGGCTGGTGGGGGTGGGGGAAGAGGGGAGGGGTAAAGGTATGTATAGAGAATAGTCATTTATGGTAAAAGATTATGAAAAGCATTACAAAAAAAAAACATTAGGGAGAACAATTAGGATAACAACATTTCATCTTTGACATACAAAAGCAGGTCCAAGACTCAGGCTGGTGGGGGTGGGGGAAGAGGGGGGGGGGGAGGGGGAAATGGAGATACTGTGCCCAACTATATACTGAAAAAAATCCCATCTATGGTGTTGTTGCTATGGCAATGTTCCACAAAATGCCAGTCCAGAACCAACTAATATTTATGTCGCGGCTAGTTGATTTACAAGTTGATATGCCCATCAGGCAACCATAAATTGATCAAAACTTAATAGAGTGAATTTCTCTTTAAAAATTTAAATCAACACACAGAATAAACTTACTACAATATAACTGATGGATATGCCCAGAAACTAACTTAAATCAGACTAATATTCCATTCATTTGGAAGCCAAAATATTTTGTTACAAAACTCACCATAACAACATCATACATGTACATGCACCCATACATAAGTCTTTCTTAAGACTGGAAATCAGTCAATTTTCTCTCTAAATTTTCCTCTTATATTTTCATCTTATTCCGTTAAAATTTGATACTGAGAAATTTTCTGAGGTGAGGAATCCAGAAATGGACATTCATAACAGTCCAAGGACAATTCTTAATGGTGCAAGGAATGTGTGAGCTTGAAATTTGAATACCATTATATTCATAGAAATTTAAAAGATCACTTTTCGCAAGGTTATGTCCATAATCAAAAAGCCTAGTAGAAGCCTGTAATACTGTACATATATGTACCTCAAAACTAGATCCCAGTCAAACATGGGAATGGTAACTTCTTTAGTTTTCATTTTACAACATTTTAAACTTTGACATGGATTTTATACAGGACAAGTATAGCTTAAACAATTAAGAAAATGAAAATGTATTGAGCTTCATTAATTGTATTTCTAAGTCCCAGTGTTACAACAAAACTGAGGAAAAGACATCAAATGTCTTCCAAAATAGCTGACAAAGAATTGTCATCATAAGGTGGCCAAAAAAAATCTTGGATGCACTAAAACAAATACTGAAGTGAGAAAAAGGAGATAGAACTGGATTGGGCACATTCTCAAGAGAGACCAAACAATTTGGGTAACACTGCTCTCACATGGCAACTTGATGGTTTGGTTTAATTTGTTGATGTCTAATGACACCGCGACAGTCAGAGTCAAATAGAGGGTGTTAATCAATTATAGTGTAAGATTTAGGATAGTGAGGAAAGCAAGGTTTGTAAGAGAGAAAAGGGGGAAAAACAGAAAGAGGGAAGAAAAAAAAAAAGGAGGCAAGTAAGGTTATGTGTAGAAAGGGGGTGAAGGGAGAAGTTAAATGTGGTGGAAGAGGTCGTTGTTGCAGAGTTTTTGAGGAAGAATTGTTTTCGAAAAGGTCCGAGATTGAGAATAGTGAGGAGAGAAGAGATCTGGAGTTCTGGTATAAGGGACAGGTTACAAAGATATGCTTGATGGAGAGATCGGTGTTACAAGTGGGGCAGAGAGGGGTTGGTGCCGGATAAGAGAGGGGAGCTGGACAAGAGAGGGAGGTGAGTGAAAGAGGAGTAGCCGAGGTGGATGCGGGTAACAACGATGTCTTCCCTGCGGTTGCAACTGTGCAAAGGGGTGTTGGTCCCGACTTTGGGTTTGATGGTGTGAAGTTTGTTACTGGTTTCGTGATTCCAGAAGTTTTGCCAGTTTTTTTTTTTTTTTTTTTTTTATGTAGTTGGAGATGGAGAGACGGAGGTCTGAGTGTGGAATAGGAACAAGAGAGGCAATGTTTTTTCCTAAGGAGGAGAGAGTGTGGAGTTTGTTGAGGATTTGGAGAATGAGAGGGTTGGGCCAGAGCATGTTAAGGATGCCAGTGAGGACGTATTTTGAGTCAGAGAAGATGACGAAACGGGGGCGAAAAGAGAGTTCTATCAAGTTTAAGGATAGGAGGATGGCTTTCGCTTTGGCAGAATAGATAGAGGTGCCATCGGGTAGCCTTAAGGAGAGGGTGAGGCCAGGACAGGCGGCGGCAGAAGAGCCTTCCCGTGTGGAGTCGTCGGTGAAGAGGAAGGAGTAGTCGTGGAAATGTCTACTGAGTTGGCAGTATTTGGAGTGGAAGAAGGCTGGGTTGTGAAGAGCTTGAGGATGACCAAGGTACACCTTGGCGGGGAAGTGAATAGTAAAAGGTGGAAGGATGCGTTTGTTGAGATTGAAGAGGTTGGTGAAGGAGGGAGAACGGATGGAATGGAAGCAAGGGTTACGTGGATCGGTGAGGATCGCAAAGCAAAGGAGAGGCCGGCTTCGTGCATTGGAGGTCGAAGCGGAGTTTATTGGTCTCGACATGGCGACTGGTGATAAGGGAGGTGTGAGTGGCACCAAGGCAAAGCCTTAGGGCAGTGTTCTCAGTGACCTACAGGTGTTTCAACTAAAATTTACGGGCAGAAGCGAAGATGAAATTGCCATAATCCAGCCTGGATCTGAGGAGGGAGCAATATAAGTGAACAGAGTGAGCCGGTTTGCTCCCCAGTCAGTGCTTGAGAGGACCTTGAGGAGATTGAGAATTTTGTGGCGTTTTATTTTGACCATAAGACAACATGGTGTCGAAGGCCTTTTCGAGGTCAGTTTTTTTTTCTTTTCTGAAGCCATTTTGAGTGGGGGAGAGGATGGAGCTCCTCTCGAGGTACCAGCAGAGTCTGTAGAGGACTATAAGTTCCATGATCTTACAGAGGTAGGAGGTAAGAGCAATGGGTCTGTAGTTTTTTGGGTTGGATCTGTCTTTGTTAGTTTTGGGGATTCGGGTGATGATGGCCTCTCGCTAAGTAATGGGCAAAGAATTTGAGGACCACAGGTAATTGTAACTTGATGGAAAGAGAAAAAGAGAACCCCCCTCAAAACAACATGAAGGTGCACAGTGCTAAACAAATAGGGTATGTTTGGTTGGCAGTCAACACCAGAATCAACACCAGAAGTGCTGTCAAAGACAGAAATGACTAGAGGTCAAGCACTCTGGCTTTATGTGGATAGCTTCTGACACAAATAGGATAGGTACAGTAAGCCAAGGTAAGGGACTCTCTAGTTCCATGTTGTTTAAGAATTGTGGAAGAAAAGTAAAAGCTTTCAACACATAAAATTGGAAACATCTGTAAATGGACTACCTGTAAAACTGACAAGACTATACTGAAGAAAAACAGCTGATAATTTGGAGATAAGTTAAATGTGTCTTTACCATGAGCAAGTCTATTTCTACCATGAACAAGTCTACTTCTGCCATGAGCAAGTCTACTTCTGCCATGAGCAAGTCTACTTCTGCCATGAGCAAGTCTACTTCTGCCATGAGCAAGTCTACTTCTGCCATGAGCAAGTCTACTTCTGCCATGAGCAAGTCTACTTGCCATGAGCAAGCCATGATGAGCAAGTCTACTTCTGCCATGAGCAAGTCTACTTCTGCCATGAGCAAGTCTACTTCTGCCATGAGCAAGTCTACTTCTGCCATGCAGCAAGTACTTCTGCCATGAGCAAGTCTACTTCTGCCATGAGCAAGTCTACTTCTGCCATGAGCAAGTCTACTTCTGCCATGAGCAAGTCTACTTCTGCCATGAGCAAGTCTACTTCTGCCATGAGCAAGTCTACTTCTGCCATGAGCAAGTCTATTTCTGCCATGAGCAAGTCTACTTCTGCCATGAGCAAGTCTACTTCTGCCATGAGCAAGTCTACTTCTGCCATGAGCAAGTCTACTTCTGCCATGAGCAAGCCATGATGAGATAACCATCCTTACGAGAAATGGTCCATCAATCATTCATGGGTTTTGCACAAAGTCCTCCCAAGCATATAATGTATATTTATATTTAGGCTCCGCCAAGGACTTATCTTATTCGCATCACTGAACAGCAGTTATGTGGCTTGAGCCCAAGATGAATGACCTATTGTGTACAGTGTAACAGTAGCTGGTTGCTAACAAGTGAACTGTGAAAAGACTATGAAAATGCTGTCAGTTAAGAAGGTATAGATTACCCCTGTGTTGTATATGGTGTAACAATAGCTGGATGTTAGTCAATGAATTGTGAAAAGTCGCTCGGGTTGAATGGTGTGGATTACCCCTGATTTTGAGAAAATTGGGGGTGTCGGGTTGGAGGGTTCTAAGGGCCAAAAATTCTTTATGTCTACTTCTGCCATGAGCAAGTCTACTTCTGCCATGAGCAAGTCTACTTCTGCCATGAGCAAGGTTACTTCTCATCCGAAAACGAAGATAATCAGGAATTGGCATGTGAGGACGTTGTATCAAAGTGAAAACATAGCCCAAGTAGCAAAGGAGATGAATTAAAAGACACAAATCATGGGAATCAGTGAGAGTCACTTGACAAGACAAGAAAAGATGAGACTTGCAAGTGGTGAAACTGTGCTCTACTCTGAAAGAGTTGGTGACAACCACATGCAAGGGGTTGCAATTATGATGTCCAAGGAGGCAGAAAGCACACTCATTGACTGGCAACCAGTAAATGAAAGAATTATCAATGTCAGATTATATTCCAAACACATCAAGATGATGATGGTCCATGTGTATGCACCCACAGAAAAATGCAAAAGAGACCAAGGGTGAATTTTACACCAAGCTACAAGGAATGTTAGACCAGGTGCATAGACAAGACATGCTAATTGTGACAGGTGACATGAATGCAAAAGTTGGTAACAACGATCACGTCTGCTTTTACCACAAGCAAGTACCGTATTGCTATGAGCAAGTGTATTTTTACCATGAGCAAGTCTGCTTTTACCACAAGCAAGTACTGTGTTGCTATGAGCAAGTCAGCTTTTACCACAAGCAATACTGTATGGCTATGAGCAAGTCTGCTTTTACCATGAGCAAGTCTGCTTTTACCACAAGCAAGTACTGTATTGCTATGAGAAAACTGTTTTTACCACAAGCAAGTACTGTATTGCTATGAGCAAGTCTGCTTTTACCATTAGCAAGTCTGCGTTTACCACAAGCAAGTACTGTATTGCTATGAGCAAGCCTGTTTTTATCACAAGCACGTACTGTATTGCTATGAGCAAGTCTGCTTTTATCATGAGCAAGTCTGCTTTTACCACAAGCAAGTACTGTAATGTTATGAGCAAGCCTGTTTTTACCATGAGCAAGTCTGCTTTTACCACAAGCAAGTACTGTATTGTTATGAGCAAGTCTGTTTTTACCATGAGCAAGTCTGCTTTTACCACAAGCAAGTACTGTATTGCTATGAGCAAGCCTGTTTTTACCATGAGCAAGTCTGCTTTTACCACAAGCAAGTACGGTATTGCTATGAGCAAGCCTGTTTTTACCATGAGCAGGATTACTTAAGGAAGTAAACTGTGATCCATTCAGATGACATGTTTTTGAAGCTATGGTATGTTATATCAAAATAGGTTTCTTATTTTGTCAGACATATGCAAATTCTGAATAGTACTTGTAGCATTAATAGCTCATAGTTCATTGCAGTTTGCTTAAGAAACACAAATCGTCTTACAAAACAATCCATACACAATGGAACATATGGAATGACTTATCCTGAGATGTATTCAAATGTTCATTGGTATTAAATCACACCAGAGCTGCAGTCTGAAATATCAAAGAACATGTGTCTTCTACATTTGAAATATATTGAAGGTGCCATGAAAAGGCTGTATGGAAAGGAAAAGGTTGGACATGGAAGCTAATGAGCTTTACACTTCATGTTCATCCATGGCTCTGCAATAATATTCAAGTGTGAATGAGGCAGAGTAATATAGTAAGAAGAAGTTGAATTTAGTTGACTTACGCCAAGCAAGAAAGATAAACAGAGCTAATCACACCAACTTCAACTGTTGGTTAATTTATTTCAATGCTAGTTAAGACAAACTTGCCATTAGGGTCACTCATTTACTGCCAAGGCACAGTCTTAGTATTCAAAGCAAAAAAAAGATGCACTGGCAAAGGATAGAGTACGAGACTGTAGAAATAACAGCTTTATGATTTTCAGTTTATAGTGACCAGTAAAATACCAAATACAAAAAAGCTGGAGTCAAAAGAGAAAAGACAATCAAACAAACAAAGCAGAAAAGAGATATTGACAAAGCAGTTACTTTAATACTTGTATGAAGCTCAGAAATTTTGAAGATAAACAAACTCATGTCAAGAATCACTGGTGGATGGACAAATTACTTTCATATTCATTTATCACACCCTGCATCAGTACCCGGTAAATTTTCAGAGACGTTAGAAATAAAAAATAAAATAACAGATAATTTATAGAATACCACGTTGATTGGAAACAGTTAATACGGCTTTAGAAGGAAACAATCACGTGTAACAAATCTTTAGGAATAGTGAAATCACCTGACAAGTAAAATTGATAATGGTGAACAAGTGGATGTTCGTTATTTGGATATGAGCTTTTGATCTTGTGCTACTCAGTATAAAGGTAGAGGCTTACAGTGTAGAAGGAAAGCTATTGCCGTGGATAAAGGAATTGTTAAATAATCCCTACCTAAGGGATGTGATGAATAATCAAACTACTTTCAACAACAAAAAAGAAGAAAGAGGCCTACTGTAAAAGTTTATAATAGGTCGGTCGATTGACTGAATAAGTAAATAAGCAGACAAGACTACCCGAGTGGTCGGCAAGGCAGGTGATACTCATGAGCTGGGCAGAAGATACCCCGTGAATAATTAGGCACACAATATGCATTGGCTTTACCGTAGGCAGTAATGCCGCGGCCAAAGCACGCGACCTAATGAATGCCATAAGTAATGTATACCAAGCAGGCGAGTTAGCTTTGGCATACAATGCCTTGATACAATAGATAATGTATATTATAACTTGTAATAGTAATAGAATCACAAGGCAAAGGTGCATGGTATAAAGACATGATAACCATAAGTACATAGAAAGGTACTAAGAGAATATAAAGGTACTTAGATAAAGTAAAGCAACTTAGCAGGCGAAATGGTGCCATGTATCCTACTCTACAAAATAAAATTGTTAGACCTTTATCTATTGGGGGAGGCCAAAATGGTACTAAGCCACCCAATAAAATTATTGGGGGGGAATTTTCTGTACTTGCGTGTCAGTCTGTAGTCTGTAGGATAGCTGGCAATTGTAGGGTAATAATCGGTAGATTTATGTAAATGAATGAACAGCTGATTAAAGGCGTGCCAGAGGAGTCAGTTGATAATAATATATATAGAAGTTTATTCACAATTGATTCATTCAAAATCTGTTTAAAATTCAAAGATTTGCTTTGAAAGATAACAGTTGTTTCATTTCTTGAAAGTGAAAGTTGTGAGTCTGTCATTCACACTCATTTTTACGGGTCTGGTTTAATTAGAAGTTTTCATGTTTTATAGTCATGAAACTGCAGTTTGTTCTTAGTATTTTCTGTTTAAAATGGTGGCAAATTGGACAGCTGTACTTCCTTGTGTAATGTTACAGTGGTTGCAGAATTGAATAGATATGTTATTACTGTAAATAATAGCATAAGGTGTAACAAGTTCAACGGTATAAGAAATTTCCAATATCGATATAATGTTACTGACATACATGGGGGTAAGGGGCATTAGCAGGTCTTAAATTTAACCACAAAGAGGGGGAAGGGGGATGGGTATGTATAGAGAATAGTCATTTATGGTAAAAGATTATGAAAAGCATTACAAAAAAAACATTAGGAGAACAATTAGGATAACAACATTTCATCTTTGACATACAAAAGCAGGTCCAAGACTCAGGCTGGTGGGGGTGGGGGAAGAGGGGGAGGGGTATGTAGAGGTATGTATAGAGAATAGTCATTTATGGTAAAAGATTATGAAAAGCATTACAAAAAAAAACATTAGGGAGAACAATTAGGATAACAACATTTCATCTTTGACATACAAAAGCAGGTCCAAGACTCAGGCTGGTGGGGGTGGGGAAGAGGGGAGGGGGAGGGGAAATGGAGATACTGTGCCCAACTATATACTGAAAAAAATCCCATCTATGGTGTTGTTGCTATGGCAATGTTCCACAAAATGCCAGTCCAGAACCAACTAATATTTATGTCGCGGCTAGTTGATTTACAAGTTGATATGCCCACCAGGCAACCATAAATTGATCAAAACTTAATAGAGTGAATTTCTCTTTAAAAATTTAAATCAACACACAGAATAAACTTACTACAATATAACTGATGGATATGCCCAGAAACTAACTTAAATCAGACTAATATTCCATTCATTTGGAAGCCAAAATATTTCGTTACAAAACTCACCATAACAACATCATACATGTACATGCACCCATACATAAGTCTTTCTTAAGACTGGAAATCAGTCAATTTTCTCTCTAAATTTTCCTCTTATATTTTCATCTTATTCCGTTAAAATTTGATACTGAGAAATTTTCTGAGGTGAGGAATCCAGAAATGGACATTCATAACAGTCCAAGGACAATTCTTAATGGTGCAAGGAATGTGTGAGCTTGAAATTTGAATACCATTATATTCATAGAAATTTAAAAGATCACTTTTCGCAAGGTTATGTCCATAATCAAAAAGCCTAGTAGAAGCCTGTAATACTGTACATATATGTACCTCAAAACTAGATCCCAGTCAAACATGGGAATGGTAACTTCTTTAGTTTTCATTTTACAACATTTTAAACTTTGACATGGATTTTATACAGGACAAGTATAGCTTAAACAATTAAGAAAATGAAAATGTATTGAGCTTCATTAATTGTATTTCTAAGTCCCAGTGTTACAACAAAACTGAGGAAAAGACATCAAATGTCTTCCAAAATAGCTGACAAAGAATTGTCATCATAAGGTGGCCAAAAAAAATCTTGGATGCACTAAAACAAATACTGAAGTGAGAAAAAGGAGATAGAACTGGATTGGGCACATTCTCAAGAGAGACCAAACAATTTGGGTAACACTGCTCTCACATGGCAACTTGATGGTTTGGTTTAATTTGTTGATGTCTAATGACACCGCGACAGTCAGAGTCAAATAGAGGGTGTTAATCAATTATAGTGTAAGATTTAGGATAGTGAGGAAAGCAAGGTTTGTAAGAGAGAAAAGGGGGAAAAACAGAAAGAGGGAAGAAAAAAAAAAGGAGGCAAGTAAGGTTATGTGTAGAAAGGGGGTGAAGGGAGAAGTTAAATGTGGTGGAAGAGGTCGTTGTTGCAGAGTTTTTGAGGAAGAATTGTTTTAAAAAGGTCCGAGATTGAGAATAGTGAGGAGAGAAGAGATCTGGAGTTCTGGTATAAGGGACAGGTTACAAAGATATGCTTGATGGAGAGATCGGTGTTACAAGTGGGGCAGAGAGGGGTTGGTGCCGGATAAGAGAGGGGAGCTGGACAAGAGAGGGGAGTGAGTGAAAGAGGAGTAGCCGAGGTGGATGCGGGTAACAACGATGTCTTCCCTGCGGTTGCAACTGTGCAAAGGGGTGTTGGTCCCGACTTTGGGTTTGATGGTGTGAAGTTTGTTACTGGTTTCGTGATTCCAGAAGTTTTGCCAGTTTTTTTTTTTTTTTTTTTATGTAGTTGGAGATGGAGAGACGGAGGTCTGAGTGTGGAATAGGAACAAGAGAGGCAATGTTTTTTCCTAAGGAGGAGAGAGTGTGGAGTTTGTTGAGGATTTGGAGAATGAGAGGGTTGGGCCAGAGCATGTTAAGGATGCCAGTGAGGACGTATTTTGAGTCAGAGAAGATGATGAAACGGGGGCGAAAAGAGAGTTCTATCAAGTTTAAGGATAGGAGGATGGCTTTCGCTTTGGCAGAATAGATAGAGGTGCCATCGGGTAGCCTTAAGGAGAGGGTGAGGCCAGGACAGGCGGCGGCAGAAGAGCCTTCCCGTGTGGAGTCGTCGGTGAAGAGGAAGGAGTAGTCGTGGAAATGTCTACTGAGTTGGCAGTATTTGGAGTGGAAGAAGGCTGGGTTGTGAAGAGCTTGAGGAAGACCAAGGTACACCTTGGCGGGGAAGTGAATAGTAAAAGGTGGAAGGATGCGTTTGTTGAGATTGAAGAGGTTGGTGAAGGAGGGAGAACGGATGGAATGGAAGCAAGGGTTACGTGGATCGGTGAGGATGCGCAAAGCAAAGGAGAGGCCGGCCTTCGTGCATTGGAGGTCGAAGCGGAGTTTATTGGTCTCGACATGGCGACTGGTGATAAGGGAGGTGTGAGTGGCACCAAGGCAAAGCCTTAGGGCAGTGTTCTCAGTGACCTACAGGTGTTTCAACTAAAATTTACGGGCAGAAGCGAAGATGAAATTGCCATAATCCAGCCTGGATCTGAGGAGGGAGCAATATAAGTGAACAGAGTGAGCCGGTTTGCTCCCCAGTCAGTGCTTGAGAGGACCTTGAGGAGATTGAGAATTTTGTGGCGTTTTATTTTGACCATAAGACAACATGGTGTCAAGGCCTTTTCGAGGTCAGTTTTTTTTTTTTCTTTTCTGAAGCCATTTTGAGTGGGGGAGAGGATGGAGCTCCTCTCGAGGTACCAGCAGAGTCTGTAGAGGACTATAAGTTCCATGATCTTACAGAGGTAGGAGGTAAGAGCAATGGGTCTGTAGTTTTTTGGGTTGGATCTGTCTTTGTTAGTTTTGGGGATTCGGGTGATGATGGCCTCTCGCTAAGTAATGGGAAAGAATTTGAGGACCACAGGTAATTGTAACTTGATGGAAAGAGAAAAAGAGAACCCCCCTCAAAACAACATGAAGGTGCACAGTGCTAAACAAATAGGGTATGTTTGGTTGGCAGTCAACACCAGAATCAACACCAGAAGTGCTGTCAAAGACAGAAATGACTAGAGGTCAAGCACTCTGGCTTTATGTGGATAGCTTCTGACACAAATAGGATAGGTACAGTAAGCCAAGGTAAGGGACTCTCTAGTTCCATGTTGTTTAAGAATTGTGGAAGAAAAGTAAAAGCTTTCAACACATAAAATTGGAAACATCTGTAAATGGACTACCTGTAAAACTGACAAGACTATACTGAAGAAAAACAGCTGATAATTTGGAGATAACTTCTGCCATGAGCAAGTCTACTTCTGCCATGAGCAAGTCTACTTCTGCCATGAGCAAGTCTACTTCTGCCATGAGCAAGTCTACTTCTGCCATGAGCAAGTCTACTTCTGCCATGAGCAAGTCTACTTCTGCCATGAGCAAGTCTGAGCAAGTCTACTTCTGCCATGAGCAAGTCTACTTTCTGCCATGAGCTGCCATGAGCAAGTCTACTTCTGCCATGAGCAAGTCTACTTCTGCCATGAGCAAGTCTACTTCTGCCATGAGCAAGCCATGATGAGATAACCATCCTTACGAGAAATGGTCCATCAATCATTCATGGGTTTTGCACAAAGTCCTCCCAAGCATATAATGTATATTTATATTTAGGCTCCGCCAAGGACTTATCTTATTCGCATCACTGAACAGCAGTTATGTGGCTTGAGCCCAAGATGAATGACCTATTGTGTACAGTGTAACAGTAGCTGGTTGCTAACAAGTGAACTGTGAAAAGACTATGAAAATGCTGTCAGTTAAGAAGGTATAGATTACCCTGTGTTGTATATGGTGTAACAATAGCTGGATGTTAGTCAATGAATTGTGAAAAGTCGCTCGGGTTGAATGGTGTGGATTACCCTGATTTTGAGAAAATTGGGGGTGTCGGGTTGGAGGGTTCTAAGGGCCAAAAATTCTTTATGTCTACTTCTGCCATGAGCAAGTCTACTTCTGCCATGAGCAAGTCTACTTCTGCCATGAGCAAGGTTACTTCTCATCCGCAAAAACGAAGATAATCAGGAATTGGCATGTGAGGACGTTGTATCAAAGTGAAAACATAGCCCAAGTAGCAAAGGAGATGAATTAAAAGACACAAATCATGGGAATCAGTGAGAGTCACTTGACAAGACAAGAAAAGATGAGACTTGCAAGTGGTGAAACTGTGCTCTACTCTGAAAGAGTTGGTGACAACCACATGCAAGGGGTTGCAATTATGATGTCCAAGGAGGCAGAAAGCACACTCATTGACTGGCAACCAGTAAATGAAAGAATTATCAATGTCAGATTATATTCCAAACACATCAAGATGATGATGGTCCATGTGTATGCACCCACAGAAAAATGCAAAAGAGACCAAGGGTGAATTTTACACCAAGCTACAAGGAATGTTAGACCAGGTGCATAGACAAGACATGCTAATTGTGACAGGTGACATGAATGCAAAAGTTGGTAACAACGATCACGTCTGCTTTTACCACAAGCAAGTACCGTATTGCTATGAGCAAGTGTATTTTTACCATGAGCAAGTCTGCTTTTACCACAAGCAAGTACTGTGTTGCTATGAGCAAGTCAGCTTTTACCACAAGCAATACTGTATGGCTATGAGCAAGTCTGCTTTTACCATGAGCAAGTCTGCTTTTACCACAAGCAAGTACTGTATTGCTATGAGAAAACTGTTTTACCACAAGCAAGTACTGTATTGCTATGAGCAAGTCTGCTTTTACCATTAGCAAGTCTGTTTTACCACAAGCAAGTACTGTATTGCTATGAGCAAGCCTGTTTTTATCACAAGCACGCACTGTATTGCTATGAGCAAGTCTGCTTTTATCATGAGCAAGTCTGCTTTTACCACAAGCAAGTACTGTAATGTTATGAGCAAGCCTGTTTTTACCATGAGCAAGTCTGCTTTTACCACAAGCAAGTACTGTATTGTTATGAGCAAGTCTGTTTTTACCATGAGCAAGTCTGCTTTTACCACAAGCAAGTACTGTATTGCTATGAGCAAGCCTGTTTTTACCATGAGCAAGTCTGCTTTTACCACAAGCAAGTACGGTATTGCTATGAGCAAGCCTGTTTTTACCATGAGCAGGATTACTTAAGGAAGTAAACTGTGATCCATTCAGATGACATGTTTTTGAAGCTATGGTATGTTATATCAAAATAGGTTTCTTATTTTGTCAGACATATGCAAATTCTGAATAGTACTTGTAGCATTAATAGCTCATAGTTCATTGCAGTTTGCTTAAGAAACACAAATCGTCTTACAAAACAATCCATACACAATGGAACATATGGAATGACTTATCCTGAGATGTATTCAAATGTTCATTGGTATTAAATCACACCAGAGCTGCAGTCTGAAATATCAAAGAACATGTGTCTTCTACATTTGAAATATATTGAAGGTGCCATGAAAAGGCTGTATGGAAAGGAAAAGGTTGGACATGGAAGCTAATGAGCTTTACACTTCATGTTCATCCATGGCTCTGCAATAATATTCAAGTGTGAATGAGGCAGAGTAATATAGTAAGAAGAAGTTGAATTTAGTTGACTTACGCCAAGCAAGAAAGATAAACAGAGCTAATCACACCAACTTCAACTGTTGGTTAATTTATTTCAATGCTAGTTAAGACAAACTTGCCATTAGGGTCACTCATTTACTGCCAAGGCACAGTCTTAGTATTCAAAGCAAAAAAAAGATGCACTGGCAAAGGATAGAGTACGAGACTGTAGAAATAACAGCTTTATGATTTTCAGTTTATAGTGACCAGTAAAATACCAAATACAAAAAAGCTGGAGTCAAAAGAGAAAAGACAATCAAACAAACAAAGCAGAAAAGAGATATTGACAAAGCAGTTACTTTAATACTTGTATGAAGCTCAGAAATTTTGAAGATAAACAAACTCATGTCAAGAATCACTGGTGGATGGACAAATTACTTTCATATTCATTTATCACACCCTGCATCAGTACCGTAAATTTTCAGAGACGTTAGAAATAAAAAAATAAAATAACAGATAATTCATAGAATACCACGTTGATTGGAAACAGTTTAATACGGCTTTAGAAGGAAACAATCACGTGTAACAAATCTTTAGGAATAGTGAAATCACCTGACAAGTAAAATTGATAATGGTGAACAAGTGGATGTTCGTTATTTGGATATGAGCTTTTGATCTTGTGCTACTCAGTATAAAGGTAGAGGCTTACAGTGTAGAAGGAAAGCTATTGCCGTGGATAAAGGAATTGTTAAATAATCCCTACCTAAGGGATGTGATGAATAATCAAACTACTTTCAACAACAAAAAAGAAGAAAGAGGCCTACTGTAAAAGTTTATAATAGCACTACTCAAGACAAGCAAAAGTGATGGAAATAATCAAAAGGAACTTACAGAACAGAAAAATTATCATCAGTTTGCATAAATCATTTTTGAAATCAATAGTACACTACAGAGTTCAGGTATGGAAACCATATCTCAAAAAGGATGAAAATTTGATTGAAGGGATACTGAGCAGTACAGTACCAATGCAAGAAGTTTGACAATTACGCCAGTAAATTTAGCTCCGGTAAGAAAACACTGTGAATGTCCAAGCGTCAAAAGAATCCCCAGGCGTACACCACTAAATTGAACAACTAGCGTGCTTACCAATAATAACAAAGCTTGATGTTAAAAGTATGAACGAGATCTGACAACAATACGTAACATATACCACATGGTGAATGTAAACAAGAATATTAACCATATCGGTCACCGTTGTTCATGAACACAGGCGGGATTTTAAAGGGAAATTTAAAGAAAGGCACCCCCCCCCCTCCCTCTCCTTCGACTGTTCCCGAATTTGAACCTTTTGTATGATTATTTTTTTGCATCTTAGCGTGATTTTGTCCCCCAAAACTTTCGACATTGCCCCACTTTCGGTAGGAAAATTCTGCCCACTTTTCATGTTGGTATGCGTCATGAGGCTGAATTTTACTTTGTTAGCTTTTACAAAAGAGTTGGAAAAGTCAGGATATTCAAAGGCGGAGCCTACTATCCCTATATGGTCGGTCATAGGCCTAGTGCTATACATACTTTGATCATTGCAGGTACTTCAGTTAAAGCTCTTATACAGCTTATAAATTTATATTTATTTGATTAAAATTTTATTTGAATTCCATTTTATAAAATTTGTAAACATCTATTCTCTGTGTTTATGTCTGTACTTAGCAGAACTTGTATGCAAATCCATATCAAAATTTATAATGCTGTAAAAACAAAGCACTTTGAAGTAAAATCTAGTTTGAAGTACAGTATATCGTACTGTATAGGCCCCTACTGGTAATGACCTTACAGAAGTGACCTTTTAAAGATCAGTTGTTATTAAACTTATTTCTTGATAGTCTAAGAAAATATCTGCCACTCATGCTGTAGGCCTATGTGATAGAATGCAAAAATTCTTTTGAAAATGGGCTTGAAATAACTAACGGGTTTGTGACATATGGCTGAAGTATTGGAAAAGGTAAACATTAGGGTTTGCTTGATCGCACAGATGAGAATAAAGATACGTTTGAATAAAGCAGTTCCTTTTGCATATATTCGCACAGATACATAACATACAGGAATAAGAATTTATCTACAATGGAAGATTGTTGACCTATTGATAATTTGTAACAGGACACAATCTCCTCAACTATAACTCAATAATGGCTTGAGATATGATGCTCATTTTTTAGGACTGTTTTTAATACCCACATTAATAATAATATTACCTGGTAGGCCTACATAATTTACAACAAAAACAATCCAAAAATTAGAAAAATATGCCCAAGGCCTTGATAAAATTAAATACATTTTTCATTACATCTGGGCCTACCACTAAAAACGTAACCTTAGTTCAAGTCAATTTGTCATCAACAATAATTGTAGGCCTAGACCTACAAACGAGTCATTTATAGCATACTTACTACTAGCCATGTGGTAGGCCTAGTATAGTAATCAGTATGCGGTAGGTCTATGCCTAAATTTGCAGAATGCCCTGCATTCCTGTTGTTCATTAATCTTGACCAACGGGGCTACACTGGGTCAATGGTATTTAATATAGGCCTACATTTGTTTAGTGAGATAACATCCGTATGCTCTACATCATGCTACGCACTAGGCCTACATTATCATGCAATACATATTTATGTAGCCTAACCTTAGTATAATTATTATAATATTATACTAGTATAGGCTAAAAAAACTTTTAATGAATGATATTTTTCTCCTATGACGGAGGTAAAAACAACTAATAGTGCCCAAATGGATATCTAGTTGAGGTGAGCCCAATTTATTAGCCTAACCTTAGTATAATTAATTATAATATTACACTGAGTATAGGCTAGGCCTAGCCTAGTCTAGCTTGCCATTATCCATTAATGCTAGGAACGGGTCCTACCTGATAGTCTTCTCACTCACGTCTCACTCTCAGTGTTGGATCTTTGATTGCATCATACTGCGTTTTCATTCCATCCTCTCCTTTTCCACCTTCTGTCAGACATGCATTGGAAATTCATTGCATAAAATTTCAGTCTGTCACTCTCCGGCTCAAGCTACATAGGCCTAGGCCTTAGTACGTTACTTTATTTACCAGCCTCGCAATGTATGTATGTTCCATCATGGAGATAGTTCGATCGACTGTACTGCACAATTTAATTTTCCCGCGGCGGGTTAGGATTAAAATTACGTCATTGCCGCTTTTTAAATATGCTTTTTTTAAAAACGTTTTATTGATGCCCAATCAGGGCCCATGCAGTGGCGTAGCTTTTGGTTTGGGAAAAAAGTGATCGCAGATCAGAGGAATGTGCCTTTTGATTTACTGCATGAATGGTTCCAATCTTGATCAAGAAAAGGGATCTCGGTGTTGTCTATTGCGATATATTTGTGTTAATTGATGATAAACTTGTTTGTTTGTTTGTTTGTTTGTTTGTACATTTTTTTTTTTTTTTTTTTGCTGTGACTCTTGGGTGCATAGTAAGTGTGCATGCATTAGTAATGTAGCTTACAACACCCTTGCATCATCAACCGATGATTGGTTTTGTTCGGCTCCTTGTGGCCTGTGTGGACTCCAGTGTAGGAGATCTGATCATAAAGCAGTACAGTGTGACAATTGTGATCAATGGATCCACACTAAGTGTTGGCGTTCATGTCCTCTAGAAGGATTTTTGCCGACTTGACCTATTCAGATTCAGATTCAGAAGTGCTGCAACTTGGATGACTCAAAATACAGCGACCTCATGCGTTCTAGCTGTACCTGGATATGTGATACTTGTCTTCTCCGATTCTTTCTTCTCAACTAACAATTCCATCAATTGTACTAACTCATATCAGGCACTTCAAAGTTATTCTTCCGGCCTTGACTCGGAGTCCAACCACCATTCCGATGACAAATTGAAAACTAATCCAAAAAAGGTAAAAAGGAAGGTTCTAAAATTTCTTGTTATCAACTTTCAAAGTGTTCGAAATAAGAAAGCCTCCATTAAAAATCTTATAAAAGACAAAGACCCAGATGTCATTATTAGCACTGAAACCTGGCTAAATTCCGAAATCAACAACTCTGAATTTTTTCCCGACAACTATACAGTCATTCGCAACGATAGAAGTACAAATGGTTATGGTGGTATATTAGAGGCAATGAAAAATGACCTAAAGCTCAGGCTAAAGTAGACTCTGACTGTGAGATCATCTGGACCAAATTTCAATTCCCTAAGGAAAAGAGCATGTATGAAGGAACTTTTTACAGGCCCAGTCACAATGACCTTACTATCCTTCTTGAGTTGAGAAAATCACTACAAAAGTTGAGGGAAAATGCTGACAAAACAATGTTATTCTTGGTGAAACTCAAAATGCTTCGATCAGAATTTGTTGTAACTGTTCGACTTGTTCGAAGAATTACAACTTTACAGTTTTTACAGTTTATTCTCATTCTCATATAACCCATTTCTGGGTATGGAGACAATACATTGTGCCAATACATAAAAAAAACTGATCAAAGAACTTAAGAAAACATAAATAAATGTAAAAATGTATGTTGAGACCAAAAAACTACTGAATACTATAAAGCTTATTTAAAAAAATATAAAAAAAATAAAAAAACTTATTTACACTATTTACATTTGTAGTCTGCCGTTTCTTTTAGAATAAGGGTTATGAATTTTGACAGAATTTTGACATTCACCCCCACCCCGTGGGGTGGGGACTAATTATTAAGTATAGGGGATAATTATTAAGTATAGCCCAATCTTAGACCCCAGATAGTCTAGGCCATTCTACTTCCATTTAACAACTTGGAAGTTCCAAGCACTTGTATGACACCTGATGAAATCACTCCACCTATTCAGTGCTGTCATGCAAAATAAATGACACACCATCCATTTAATAGTACCTCAGACTCCATAACAAACGCTATTTAGAATTAGCTATCAGTCATAGTTGTATAGTAAGCTTGCTGCTTATGGATACAACTAACTGGCCAACGCTAGTGTTACTGCTGTTAACGTGCGTGGGACCCTACACCGGGAAACAAACATTTTGATATTAACAAAGTAAAAAGTTTCAGGATATCTTGCGGGAAATTTACAAAAACTTTAATCAGGTGATGTATCACATGACAGTGTGCGCAGAATCATAGTGGTGTTTGTGTTATAAATTGCGACTTTAGTATGACATCACTCTGTGTAAGCTGCCGTAACAAGAAATGACGTCAAAAAATGACGTCATAAAAAGACACCCGGTTGAAGATTCTGTCGATTGCAAATTGCACAGATGAGCCTGGATGCCTTTTCATTCTTAAATTTGTAACTAATCATACATTTTATATTTTTGGGGCGTATCAGATTCACAACAGGTACGTAGATTGCGCCTTCCAAAATGTAGGCATATTCATGTTATTGATATTATTCGGTGTACTCCAGCACCAAATTTGCACTGCAACATCGTCAGCCTCACTTTATTGCACCTTACATAAACATCAGTTTCGCGAAATAATAATTTAACAACCCTATTATGTTTTATTGTTTATCTTACTAGCTTGTAGCCTTGTTTGTACTGTGCTCAATAATCTGTCAGGAGGCAATGCTTTTGTCGTGCCAAAATCTTTTCCTCAATGCTAGAAAATCTAATGAAATATGCCACTGCTGTTTAACGTAAAGCCTAAAGAAGTTCGTAATTTTAGAAAATATTTGTGAAGAAAACAACTTAGACTTAGTTCCATGGCAAAGATCAGACTAGTGTAAACCTATGTCATGCTTTTCAGTAATTCACAGAAAAAATTGTTATAATTTAGATGGGGCTTATTCACAGGGCATCCCTGCGAATGTATCACATGTACTTCTCATTTGCAGGGCAGCCCTGGAAATTATATAACGTACTTATTCGCAGGGCAGCCCTGCAGATTGTGTCGGGCTACTACATGTATATTTGCAGGGCAGGCTTGCAAGTTGCAGGGCAGGCTTGCAAGTTGCAGGGCAGGCTTGCAAGTTGCAGGGCAGGCTTGCAAGTTGCAGGGCAGGCTTGCAAGTTGCAGGGCATTGCAGGGCAGGCTTGCAAGTTGCAGGGCAGGCTTGCAAGTTGCAGGGCAGGCTTGCAAGTTGCAGGGCAGGCTTGCAAGTTGCAGGGCAGGCTTGCAAGTTGCAGGGCAGGCTTGCAAGTTGCAGGGCAGGCTTGCAAGTTGCAGGGCAGGCTTGCAAGTTGCAGGGCAGGCTTGCAAGTTGCAGGGCAGGCTTGCAAGTTGCAGGGCAGGCTTGCAAGTTGCAGGGCAGGCTTGCAAGTTGCAGGGCAGGCTTGCAAGTGTTGCAGGGCAGGCTTGCAAGTTGCAGGGCAGGCTTGCAAGTTGCAGGGCAGGCTTGCAAGTTGCAGGGCAGGCTTGCAAGTTGCAGGGCAGGCTTGCAAGTTGCAGGGCAGGCTTGCAAGTTGCAGGCAGGCTTGCAAGTTGCAGGGCAGGCTTGCAAGTTGCAGGCAGGCTTGTGTTGCAGGGCAGGCTTGCAAGTTGCAGGGCAGGCTTGCAAGTTGCAGGGCAGGCTTGCAAGTTGCAGGGCAGGCTTGGTTGCAGGGCAGGCTTGCAAGTTGCAGGGCAGGCTTGGTAAGTTGCAGGGCAGGCTTGCAAGTTGCAGGGCAGGCTTGCAAGTTGCAGGGCAGGCTTGCAAGTTGCAGGGCAGGCTTGCAAGTTGCAGGGCAGGCTTGCAAGTTGCAGGGCAGGCTTGCAAGTTGCAGGGCAGGCTTGCAAGTTGCAGGGCAGGCTTGCAAGTTGCAGGGCAGGCTTGCAAGTTGCAGGGCAGGCTTGCAAGTTGCAGGGCAGGCTTGCAAGTTGCAGGGCAGGCTTGCAAGTTGCAGGGCAGGCTTGCAAGTTGCAGGGCAGGCTTGCAAGTTGCAGGGCAGGCTTGCAAGTTGCAGGGCAGGCTTGCAAGTTGCAGGGCAGGCTTGCAAGTTGCAGGGCAGGCTTGCAAGTTGCAGGGCAGGCTTGCAAGTTGCAGGGCAGGCTTGCAAGTTGCAGGGCAGGCTTGCAAGTTGCAGGGCAGGCTTGCAAGTTGCAGGGCAGGCTTGCAAGTTGCAGGGCAGGCTTGGCAAGTTGCAGGGCAGGCTTGCAGTTGCAGGCAGGCTTGCAAGTTGCAGGGCAGGCTTGCAAGTTGCAGGGCAGGCTTGCAGGCTTGCAATTGCAGGGCAGGCTTGCAAGTTGCAGAGCAGGCTTGCAAGTTGCAGAGCGCAATTTCAAATCATACAATTTTGACAAGAAAATAGGACAAAGAGCAGAAAGTCGGTAAATTACAGCTGAAAATTAACAAACTTGAGCAGGAAATGTTGAGCTTTAGACTTTGAGTAGAAAAACAGGAAAACTTTGAGCAGAAAATATGACAAATTTAGAATTTTGTTAGTAAGTTGCACCCCACCCCTCCCCTTGGTAGATAATGGGTGCAGGCCTACCGAGATGTGGGGAACTTACCCTGAGTTTAGGGGTCCCACACAGGAGGAATTTGGGGCCCATATAGGACGCTTGAGTACCATTTTAACATTTTTTTTGCTTTTTAACTTTTTGGGCCGCCAAAATACATACATAGGCCTAAAGGAATTTGGGGCCCATATACACTTGATGACCATTTTTTATTTTTTTTGCTCTTCAGGTATTTGAGGCCCAAAGCGTGACTTTGCCCAAAGTCCACACATTCCTCACAGTGGCGTAGTCAAGGAAGGGGAGGGGGAAGACTTTGCTTTTTATATATTTTTTGTACTCAGAAGTGGGCTGAATTTGAACACTTTGTCATGGGAGGGGGTTTAGGACCTTCTTGGACCCTTCACTTTCTTAATGCTGGCTACGCCACTGATTCCTCAGGTTCTCAGTGGCCCTTCAAGGCTACGGGAAGGCAATTAAGTCCATGACTTACTGCCCTGCAAATAACTCCGTACTACCGGGCAATTTGCAGGGCTGCCCTGCGAATAACCACAACATATTATTTAAGTAACAACTATTTCCAAAAAGTTACATCTAGGATTGGTTTTTGTTCTTGTTTTGGATTGAGAGGAGGGGGGAGGTTACCATTGATGGCTAACTCAAGATTTCTCTAGCATTGATGGTGTTGATAAAATGATATTTTTAGTGCTATCAATAAGATGTCAATATGTTGTTGAGATTTGCTTTTGTTTTAAATTGCCACCATCCACACTAGTACTGTAGGGCTGAATAACAAACAAATGCAAAATGTCAAAATATGCAAAAATTGAATGAAAATAGATGCCCAACCCACTGTCAGACTAGATTGATGCCCACCTCAATGGTGTAGCAAATGCTATATATATCTAGAGTACCACAAGGTAGTGTACTTGGACCACTTCTCTTCCTGATCTTCATCAATGGTCTTCGTGAGTGTATATTATTGAGCTCTAGTCTAGACAGGGAATTTTCCGTCGACTGACTTTTTAGGTAAGAAAAAGCTTAGAGTCTCAATTTTTTTAAAGTAACTTTGGTTTGGTTTTCCTATATAACTTCCAAATGTTACAGAAATTAGATTAGTTTGTATCTAGAATGTTCCTTTAACCTGGTACAGTAGGTGAGTGAACCAAGCGGAAATATTTGTAAATTGTATATAAAAAAAAGCAATTTGTTTTACAAAATTGTCTCTAGTCAGTTAAAAGTCATGAGCATTGCATAATCAAGACTATTATGTACGCAGAGCAAGTGGAGCGTACAGATCAGCCGGCTGTTTTAAAGACTCTACAGTATCTTTGCACACATTGTGCAACATTTGTGCATTTTTATATCTTGGTGTTTGTCTTTTCTTCACAAACTTGCTAACCAGAAATACACGCAATTCACTCTCAACGCAAGCGTCTGTACACTGTGCATGATAAAAACTGTTAATCATTTTTAATGCGCCCGCCCACCTGATTGTGCCCATTTCTGTGTGTGTTACCATTTTAACTGAAAACAAAATGGGTCAGAATTGTATTTTCTTTACCAATTTTTGACATGGTCTCAAGCAAATTATATTTAAATAGCCACGTGAGATTGTAGAACAGTGCTCTAGCTTTGCTGTTTCAGAGGGGTGGCTCACCCCACCCCTCCAATATGTTAAAAAAAAAAAAAATTCTTTAGAAACTTAAATATCTTAATTCAACTCATAAATGAATGATAGCTTAATAAGAAATTGTCCTGTTTGGCTCATTATTAAAATAGTTTCATTCTGAGGTATGATTATAGCCCGATTCTAGCTAAAATCCCAGAGCTTCACCAGTGAATTAAGCCTTAAGGGGGTGCCCCTGGACCCCATGCTGAAAAGGCGCAGAGCTTTACGCGCATTAATGTGCTACTCAACAAATCTAGCACCCACGCACCCGCGATCTTGCGTACATGACCGATGACGACCTCAAAGAGGAACTAGCAAGCCAACATGCAACTGAAGCCCGTCGTCTTGTTCTAAAGAGAGACGGAGCCGAAACTCCCACCAATACCATATTTCTTACCTTCGCAACACCAACTCTCCCCTCCCACATCATTGCCGGCTACCTGAGAATCCAGGTTGCCCCTTACATTCCCAACCCCCTACGTTGCTATAATTGTCAGAGGTATGGCCACGGAAAAAACTCCTGCCACAGCCAAGCGCGCTGTGGTAATTGCGGAGCCCCGGACCATGACAACACCTCCTGCACCAACCCCCCACTCTGCACAAATTGTGACGGTAAACACCCAGCCAACCATCCCTCCTTCTCGAAAGACTGCCCCACCTGGCTTCAGGAAAAACAAATAACCAAACTTAAAACCCTTAACCCCAACATAACCTACCCAGAGGCCAGGAAGCAATTCCTCGCTTCTCTTAACAACAAGCCTTCCTACTCAAACGTAGTCTCCTATAACTCCAATTCCGCCCCCCCAAACACAACTAACACAACTAAAACTAACTCTCATGCCCAAACCGATCTCACCTGGCTCTTCTTACCTAGTCCTAAGCCCATCACCATTTCCAACAACCCAATCACACCCAATACCCACACCACCTCCACCACCACTTCTCTCCTCAACCTCCCTTCCTACTCTAAAGCCCCCACCGCCCCCTACACCAACACCACTAATACCTTCATACATCAAACTAAAACCAATCAAGCAAACAATCAACAAATCAACCAACAAACAACCAACCAAAAAACCACCAATCAACAAACAACTAATCAACAAACAACCCACCACCCAAACCCACACTGAAGAGAGTATGGATTGTTCGATTTCCGAACACGGCGATCATACTTCTCGTCCAATTTTCAAAAACAATCGCTCCCAAAGAAACAGATCCAAAGAAAAAACAAGCCAAATCAGACCCAACAGATGTTCCTCCAGATAACCCCCCACCTCCTTATGGCATACACCACAAACAATTACAATAACACCCACAACATCATACAATTGAACATTAGGAGCCTTAAGGCCAATTCTGAAGAAATTGCCCTTCTGGCCTCCACCTTCAACCCAGTCGTCTTCTGCCTACAAGAAACTTTCTTGAAAACCACGGACCATTACTCCCTCAACAACTTTGCTTGCTATCACAAACATCAAGTGGATGCTGACAAGGCCTGTGGTGGCATCTCCATTCTCGTTAGACACGATATCCCACACAGCCCTGTTCGTGTGCACACCGACCTTCAGGCCATTTGTATTTCTATCTCCCTCCACAAAACTTTCACTCTCTGCAATATCTATCTCCCTCCCAACACCAACATTCAACCAACCAGCCTTAACAACCTCATCTCTCAGCTTCCCAGCCCCTTCATCCTTCTTGGTGACTTCAACGCTCACAACCCTCTGTGGGGCTCTAATACCACCACCCCTAGAGGCAAGCTCATCGAAAACGATCTTCGTCAGCACAGCCTGTCCTTACTGAACACTAACTCCCCGACCTACCTTTATCCTGCCACAGGCTCTCTCACCTGTATTGACCTGTCTATCTGTTCCCCTAACCCCCTCCCTGATTTTAGTTGGAGAGTCACTGCTGACCTCTGTGGTAGTGATCATTACCCTCTTCTTATACACTCCAATCTTCAAATCCCCACTGAGCACACCCCCAATTGGAACCTCAACAAGGCTGACTGGCCCCTTTTTGAAACCCTCTGTGACTCACACCTCTCCCCCCATCTCCTCGAGGATGAGAATCCAATGTCTAACTTCAGTAATATCCTTATCAACATCGCCACCTGCTCAATTCCCAAAACCTCCAAACCCCAAATCATCCCCTACCCCTGGTTCTCGGATGACTGCAAAACCGCCATCAAGAACAGGAAAAGAGCCCTCAGGAACTTTAAAACTAACCCGACCACCCATAACCTTAACCTCTTTCGCATCAGCCGTGCCAAGGCCAGACGCACTATCAAGGACAGTAAAACCAACACTTGGAACAACTTTATCTCTTCTCTCACCACCAACACCCCCACTAAGAAGATTTGGAGAATGGTTAACAGCTTCAACGGCAGAGTAGGCAAATCTTCCATCTCCCATCTCTCTTGGAATGGAGACCTTTTCACCGCAAAAAAGGACATCGTTGACCACCTCGCCGCCTCTTTCAGCAACATCTCGTCCTCGACCAACCACTCCAATGCTTTCAAAATCAAAAAACTTGTGATGAAGCCCGGAGAATCACTTTTCCCTCCGACAACTCCGAAAGCTACAACACCCCTCTCACCCTTTCTGAATTAAACCAAGCCATCAACGACGCTGGCTGCACCTCCAAGGGCCCAGATAACATCCCCTATCAGTTTCTGAAACACCTCCCCATCAAGGCCACCACTACCCTACTCACCATCTTCAACCACATTTGGTCCTCACACTCCTTTCCCCCTATCTGGATGACAGCTATTGTCATCCTCGTCCTTAAACCGCGGAATGATGGTACCAACCCCACCAGCTACCGACCCATCGCCCTTACTTGCTGTCTCTGTAAAATTATGGAAAAGATTATTAATCAGAGACTAAACTGGTTCCTCGAGACCAACAGAATCCTCTCTCCTCACCAAAGCGGCTTCAAAACGTTGCAATACCTAGACCAGTTAATTACGCTCGACACCGCTATCCGGGAATCCTTTGCAAAAAAAAAGAACACCTCATTGCCATATTTTTGACCTCGAGAAAGCTTTCGACACTACTTGGAAATACGGCATTACCCGAAAACTTCACACCATCGGCCTCAGAGGCCACCTCCCATCTTTATTCAAAACTTCCTCTCACCCAGGCAGTTCCAAGTTCAGTATTGGCACACCCTCTCCAACCCGTACCCCCAAGAAGAGGGCGTC
Organism: Chiridota heheva; assembly: GCA_020152595.1. NCBI lineage: Eukaryota > Metazoa > Echinodermata > Holothuroidea > Apodida > Chiridotidae > Chiridota > Chiridota heheva. The sequence continues at coordinate 26,759 of JAIGNY010002190.1, forward strand.
CCCCAAGGCAGCATCCTCTCCCCCACTCTCTTCAATCTGAGCATTAATGACATCACAAATACCTTGGCCCCAGCATCAAACGTACCCTCTACGTGGATGACTTCACCATCTTCTACTCCTCCCCTAGCTTTTCTATTGTTGAAAATAGGCTCCAAACCAGCCTCAACCAGCTGCAAGTCTGGAGCAACAATAACGGTTTTAAATTCTCCAAAGACAAGACAGTCTGCATGCACTTTTGTCATTTCAACAACCTCCACCCCAACCCTAACTTTGTGCTCAATGGGAATCGCATCCCTAAAGTTGAAAACACAAAGTTCCTTGGTCTAACTCTAGACCCCAAGCTCACCGACAAGCCACACATCACCAACCTGATAGTAAAATGCAATAGCTCCCTCAACATCCTCCGACTGCTCTCCAACACCACTTGGGGAGCGAACCGCTATGCTCTCCTCAAAATTTTCAGGCTCACCATTCGTGCCAAGCTTGACTATGGCAATATTGTCTACTGTGTTGCTCACAACTCATACCTCAACCACATTAACACCATCCAAAATGAAGCCCTCAGGCTTTGTCTAGGAGCCTACAGATTCCCCAATCACTAGCCTTCATGTTGAAGCCAACGAACCCCCCTTTTCTACTTAGATGTAAAAAGCTTAGCCTCTCCTATGCTTTTAGACTCCTCACCAACACCCAGAACCCTGTTTACAACCTCATTAGGTACCCCAATTTCTCCTCCCTCTTTGATAGGACTAAAACCTTATCCCCTCCCTTCAGCTTATGCATTAAATCAGACCTCTTCCATCTTGGCATCAACCCCGCCACTCTCGGCACCTACTCCTGGCCCACTTTTCCTCCTTGGGCCACCCCTCTCCCTTCTGTCCACCTAGACCTTTCCACTTATCACAAAACTCAAACTCACCCTAACCTCTTCATCAATCTCCACAACCAAATCAAAGACCAACTCTCAAATTACACCTCCATCTGTACTGATGGCTCCAAGGAAGGCAACAAGACAGCTGCTGCTGTCATCATCCAAGACATCACCCTCAGTAGCAGACTTCCTGACTACTCATCCATCTTTTCAGCCAAGGCTAAGGCCATTCTCCTCGCCCTCAACTTTATTGAGTACTCTCCTCTTAGTCACTTTGCCATTTTCTCTGACTCAAAGGCTGTTCTTACTTCATTACTCAATCTTAAATGGGATAAGCTCACCTGCCACCTTCTCCTCCGGAAACTCTTTTCTCCCACCCTCTGCAGGAAAAGTGTTCTTTTCTTCTGGATACCCAGCCATGTTGGCATCCCTGGCAATGACAGGGCTGATACAGCCGCTAAGCTTGCCCTTAACCTCCTCCCTTCCCCTTTTCCCAAAACCCTCTCTGACATCAAACCGCTTATCGCTTCTCTTGTTCGTGACCGCTGGCAAACCTCATGGAACTCCCAAATAGATAACAAACTCCATGTCATCCAGCCCACAATCCCGATCAAATCCACCATCAACAAGCTTTCTCGTATCGACAACGTTCATATTACCTGTCTTAGAATTGGTCACACCCACCTCACTCACTCCCACCTCCTTATTGGTTCCCCCCAACCCCTCTGTAACAATTGCCACTGCATCCTCACAATCCAACACGTTCTCCTTGCTTGCCCCCTGTACAACCTTCCCAGAGCTTCTCTCGCTCCCCACAACTCAATTGCTGAGTTCTTCCAGAAAAGTCCTCCGGATAAAATAATCTCCTTCCTTCATCATGCATCCCTCTACAACCATATTTAATTCTCCTCTTCCACCCCCTCTCTACTTTGTTTTTGTTTTACCCATGCACCTCTCATTCTTCCCCTGGTTTCTTTCCCTCCTACCTCTAAATGATCTGATCTCTCAGGCACAATTTAACCTTCGTTGTCGTGGTGCCGTTAAGACCTCATCAAACAAACAAACAAACCTGCCCCTTTTTAAATTAAGCTAGTGGTTTGTAGAAAGCATATTAAAGTAAGAGTGTATCAGTTTTCATGGATGTTAGTGTAGATTATTATACTGAAATATTAAGTGTCCTCATTTTTGAGGGCGTTTACTTTTAAGCACGTGTTAAATTCCATTGACTTTTGCTTCAGCATACATTTCTATTTCTCAACGAATGATTTCCTATACCTAAAATCAGCAAACTTAGTGGAGTGAAGCTGATAAAGGTATATAGTAAGAGCTCCACCCCTGCCTCTTGGCTGATGCCTTCATCCATTATAAAGGGATTTCAACATAAGACTCTAACTCATATGGAAGCCATTTTGCCGGGCAAGCGTCCTTGCGTTTTACTCGTCTTCACACAGCTCAGTCATATCACACGTACAACAAACATACTGCCTGCTAACCTACATGTACCTACCTGTTCAGCGAATTTGATTGTTTTTGTTCATAGCGGCGATTTTACTTCATATTTTCCTAACGTCTAACGTTTTATATATTCACCGGGTATACGAAGAGTAAATTTTACGTGAATGCCATCTGATTGTTCGTTATACGCAGACAAAGCCTACATATCTGGCATAAATTGCTCACTGCAAATCCTAGTGTGAATCGAAGAAAAGCAGAAACCTACTTTAAACGTCGATCATGATAAGATGGAAATTAAAAAAATGTCTTTTAATTTCCTGCACTTATCTGTTAGTGCAACCAATGGCACAGCAAGATTTCAGCATAATTTTCTTGCAAAAATAATTTTATATAACAAAATGCAAGCGTTTGTAACTCTAAATAAGTGTTCAGCAGACAATCGTTCTTTCCCGACAAAATGGCAAAGTAAACAAAGTCACGTGACCTCATGACGACAGTTAAAACACCCTAATATAGTAACTGTACTAATTGAGCTCCACCCCTGCCTCTTAGCTGATTCCTTTTATCCTTTATTGGCACATCACAGAAGTACAGGTGACTGGGAAATATTACAAGACCTGGAAAAGCTCCAGCAGTGGGAAAAGAAGTGGCTTTAATATTGAGTTTCTCCCATCCACATCATCAACAACAAGGCCATTCTGCAGTTCATCCCATATGACACAGACTGCGGAATGGCCCAAGAGGAAACCCAAGTTGTGAACCCAAAGTAATCTCCTTCTATGACCTCGGGTGATATACAACCTGCTCTTTTACACAATTGTTGTAGTGTACTTTCTGTCCATCAAGTATCATCTTCTCACAGTATCTGGCATGGGTGCTGTCTCTTTAATTTGTTTCATCCTTTGAATTAAATGTGAATGTTTGCTCTTTAGGTATACATACGTTGTTTGATCAAACTCCCTTCAAAGACATGAACTTTCTTCTGCCCAAGCTGTCCAGCAAGAAAGAAGTAGATGCTGCTATCAAAACCACCGAAGACAAAGTGCTCGTCCTCAGGTTTGGAAGAGATGAAGATTTAACTTGCCTCCAGCTAGATGACATAGTAAGTTATAAACAATGAACTAGTGACTCCCAGCAGTAACATACATAGATATCAAAAAAATTATGTTGATAATTATGAAAAATTTGTTGCAAATCACTTCACAGTACAGTATATGAAATTAAAATGTTAAAACTGTTTGAAAAATTGCCCAAATTTAGCCTTTTTTCAATCAAAGATAAAAACTGTCACACATAAAATATACTTGATCCTTGACACCTTTTTTATCAATCATATTGTAAGAATTGAAAAATAATATTTTCAGGGCTTAATATCATCGAAAATATGCAAGTTTATTATGTCATCAGTTGAATAACTCAATTTTGTTTAGAAATTCATTGTATCTCATTAAGAATTAGAAAACTTGAACATTCCTGCAATTATTTTCTCATGAGAGCATTGCTACAGTATAGAAGTTGTCAACAGTTGTCGCAGTGCCATTAAACATCAACAAACAATCAAGAGTCAAATTCTAAACAGAAATTAATATGATAACATATAACTCTGGACATCCATTCCATTTAACTGTGTGTATTAGAAATTTTACATAAATTAACAAGTCTTTAACTCTTATCAAATAGTGATGGAAAAAACATCCTTTCTGAATTTTGCATTGAAATACTGTAGATTCCTAAATGCAGCACCTTAGTTTCCATCTCCATCGTATAGTGTGAATTGTTATTTGATAGGAGAATTACAAAATCCGCTTGGAATTTTTTTGCAAAATTACCCCTTTTACCACTCAAAGATAAAAGCTGTCAGACATAAAATATACTTGATCCTTTTATCAGTAAAACTTTTAGAACCTAAAAATATTGCATTTTTGCTGAATTGTTGATTGTCAATGTTTGTGTTAGATACATGCAAATATAAAATTTGATGTGAAGAGCAAGTTCTTAGACTAATGGGGTATTCTGTGTGACATGTAATATGGCATGCCATCCCCAGGGTTCCTGTCGAGTATTCAATGTTTAATAGGAGTGTAAGCCTGAGGTAGAATGGCCTGTGGGTCTCCACGGAGCTGGAACAAATCTACGGTTCCAGCGGTTAAATTCGCAGTAAAATTGGGAATTGAAGATAAAAAAATGAATGTAATTTTTTTTTAGATTTCTTGAGTAAACAACAGTATATGGGTAAATACATGATATGTAATAAAATCAATAAATAATTGTGCAATGAAAAGTACATAAAATGCAAAAGAGGGAAGTATATAAAGATGTATTCACTACATTAATATATTCTTTTTTTGTGATTTTTTTTGGAGGATTTTAGACACCTTTATTCAGAACCATGAGGAAATTTTATAATTAATTCCAATTTGGGTCTCTATAGAGTATTCTGCACTGTGTATGGGTGGGTGTGTGTGTGTGTAATCTGAGTGTCCTGTGAGGAGAGGATTTGAGTTCATGATAAACAAATTCTTTTGGGGACATTCCTCATTATGTGTACGTGTATGATACAAAATGGCACGAGTAGTGATTTGTCCTCATAAGTGGATTATAAACACAAAGGGTTTGCATACTATGGAATACAAAAAGGGCACAGCAGCTTGTAAATTGGGTACAGAAGTGTGTCAAATTAGTATACAGCAACATGTTAAATTTGTACAACATCGAGTTTGCTTTGCCGTTGTGTATTCCATTGTTTCCATATCATGCTAAAGATAAAACAAGAAATTTAAAGTTAGTAAGTCTTGCTTGGCATATATTTTTGATTTTCTCATTTTACAATTTAAAAGTAACATGGATTAGAAAAAAAAAGTGTTAAGACATTTATGGCCAAGGGTGGCAATTATAATTATCAACCCAGGTAATTAATAATGCAAACACAACCAACAACCATACATATCTGACCTGGCTAAACCTGTTCCACAAAACCCTTTTGTTATGCAAATAACAAAATTGAAATGAACACAACACTTTTATTTAATTTACCTCAGTATAATCTAACTACATCCTCACTACTTTAAGAGATATATACAAACAAGTAGTTAAATTGTTACGCAAGTATGCTAATTTAAATGAACACAGAACTCCCAGTACTCATAATAAGGTCCAATGCTTTCCATACCTGCGACAGTGAAATTTGTGAATATACATGTACATGTAGAGTATTCCTAATTTAGTAATGAGCAGAGGTCTAACATTGTGCATGGAATCTATTATGCATATAACCTGCTTAATATGCACACATCACCTTACCATCCATCATAAACAATTTTCTTCAAATATATATCATTTGTGTAAATAACACCACACCCGCCCTAATTTAAGAAATATCAGAAAACATACATTTCCATTATTATGCAAATAGGGTAAATAGTATGCACCCCCAAAAAAAAAAATCAAGCTCATTTATTCCTCTACCCATGTGTCACTGTATATGAAAGTACACCATTCATGATTTTAAATTGCTTGCACAAAAGTATTGTTATACAAATAATTTAATTAATATGCACACTACACCATTAAGTGTGAACAATGCTCTTAACATATCATTTGTGTAAGCAAATCACCACACCCACCTTAATTTAAGAGATATTATAGATGCAAATATGTTCATTGTTATATAAATAAGATAATTAGTATGCATACACAACCTTCATTCATGTTTATCTAAACAGTACTAATGATCTTTATCCCTGTGCCAAGTTACGTGAATATACACCATTCATAACTTCAGTTATGATCTCAGATTAAACATTTTGCACAAAAGTCTACCAAGTACCAAGTTATTATTTTAGGATAAATATTTTGTATGCAAGTCTATTGTTATGCAAATAACCTACTTAATATGCACACTACACCTCACCATTGAGTGTAGACAATGCTCTTTATATACAGTATATGATTACAAAATCCCCATACCCACTTTAATTTAAGAGATATCAAAGATACAAATATTTTCATTTTTATGCAAATAAGCTAATTAGTATACACACACAAACCCCCCCCAAAAAAAAACAAACCCCCCAAAAAAAACACAAACCCCCCCAAAAACCAAAAAAAAACATGCTCATTTGAAGAGTACCAATGTCCTCTACCCCTGTGCCAAGTTACATGAATGTACACCATTCATAACTTCAGTTATTAGCTCATGTTAAACATTTGTGGACGCCGACGCCAACAATGACGACACTGCCGATGACAATGACGCCGACCATGGCAGGATGATCCCTATGTCTCTTTATCCTGCTTCGCCAGCGAGACACAAAAACTGATAAAAAACTCATAATTTAATGCTTATTTTATTATACTAACTAGTGATTTGATTAGAAATCTAATTAATAGTGGCATCATGTCAAAGAGACTCAGTAGATTTAAGGGGCAAGGGCACACACCACCACCACCAAAAACAAAATTGGTAGAATTGATTGTTGCATGTGTCATATATATATATCAATTAGACAGCATATGGGTCTGCTTTTTCTTTCATCTGCTTTTAAAATTTGAGTTCCATTACTGTACATACTTTCTTGCATGACAGTTTCCCTTTCTCTATTCCTCCACACTAAACATTATTAGACTTCCTGTATCTTGTTGTCAGTGCTTTCTCTGTGAGAAAGCAGAGCAGCCACTGCTCTGGATTGTCAGAGATAAGTTCTTGATGCCAAGATTTCTAGAGCCAGACATTTGGCGAGAAACAAGAATGATATTTTTCCTATTGTTTTATTGATTATTTATCATGTAATTACTTTTAACATCACTTTTTACCTTGAAGATTGAAACTCTTAATGGTTTGGTTTGGTTTGTTGATGTTTAAGGCACCAGGACAGTCAGAGTCAAACGTGCCAATAGATTGTTAAAAACAGGTGTTGAGTTAGGACAGAGAGGAAAGAGGTGGGATAGAGGGAAGGACGGAGATGAGGGTGGGAAACTAATGGATTCTCATTTGCAACCATGGTTTATTGTGTTCCTTATTTTGTGTCACCCTCAGAAATGCGACCTGCTTTAACATTTCCAAGACTATGTGTCTCTAACAAACTTTGTTTTATTCCGTCAATAAAATTAATTCCTTGAGGCAAGGTTTGAGGGATTTTTATTCAACGATTGGTATAAATTAAACTGGCAGGTATGATGGAAATGAAAATCAATCATTTTGCATCAGCACATTGAAGTTAGGACAAAAGAAAATAAGCACATTGTAGATGCCAGGGTCTGAAGCACTAAACAAATTTAAAACATTTATGTGTTAATTTAGACTGGTATTGATTTTTCGTTCCCCTCACTTTTACTAGAATGTGATTAAATTGTAGATAGAATGAGAGTTGAGTTGTTTTTATAATGGTTTAGAAGTGGTCAAAACGTTTGGGAGACAGACACCTTTTGAAATATCAGTTCTGGTGAATTAAAGGTTGAACCTCCATTTAAGGGGACTTGAATTATTTTGCATTTTTGTTCTATAACAGAGACGTAAAAAATATCAGTGAAAATCACAATATAAATTCCCAGAGTGGATGGAACGATTGATTTGAATAATTTTGTTTTCTAACAGTACTATTATTATTTGAATATTTTCTTTGCTTCTAACGTTAAATAGCATTATTTGTTTTAAACACTTTTTTTCTTTTCTTCAAAAGCTGGCAAAAACATCAGGGGACTTGGCAAAAATGGCTTCGATATACTTGGTGAGAGTGGATGATGTTCCAATTTATACTCGTTACTTTGACATCACCTTGATCCCAGCAACCATATTCTTCTTCAATGGTCAACACATGAAAGTAGATTATGGGTAAGTGTACATCACAATATGGATGAGTGTCACCAAAGCAAGAATTGTTGATGGTAGTTGGATACCATCAGGTGTTCTGTATGTAATTATTGATTCCTGGATGCCAATGCCACCACCAATACACATACTTTCTGAAAGAAATTTGACCGCAAAATATTTTTTTATTCTTCACATCCTTCGATCTTAAGGTAATCTAGCAAATTGCTTCCTCAAGGAATAAGTTGACCTTCAGTATATATATAAGTTGTTGACTACACTAGAACAAGAAATATGACCTGAAAAATGTCAAGCTTTTATATTGCTTTTCTAAGGTGACCAATTTAACTCATTTGAATCCCAGGAGGGTCCAAAACGTGACTGAAATTTTTCGGAACTTGATTTTTAAAATCAATTTTCATAACTTTCTTTTCGTTTTGTATCACTATAAGTTTAGTTTGTATGAGTGCTAAGATAATAATTTTTTTAATAAAAAAGTCAAAATAATGAAAATATTGACATAAATATGCAAATTTCAGGCAAAATAAGGCCAATTTTTTGAGCTTGTATTTGTTCTTGTGAATAATGAAAATGGAGGCTTTTTTTACATATTTAGATTGTTTGTGAAATTTCCTTTCCAATGATACCAGTCTAATTTTTTTCTCAAAGCGAAACCTGCAAAAACAATGAAAAAAATCATAATAATAATCACCGCTGTAATTACTCTCGAAAAACAGTGTTGCGCATCCGGTGTGGTATTTGAATCTGGGTCATTACCGTGAACTCCCCGAACACTAACCGCCGTACTAGCGTAGTATTGATTTCAATTAAAAGCATGTGGATTGGCCTTTCTTACGGTCTATATTGCATAGGTGAGTTGTGTCGCGATCAGACCTTTGATTTTTGCCAATTTTGTTTTTCTCAAAAAGATAAATATCATGATATTTTTCACAACTTTTGCCAAAAAAAGATATTGATGATAGAAGCAGTCAAAATTCAATCGGATTTGGATGCATTGATGTCTTTGTTAGTTCCTCACGTCTTTTCAGGCAAAAGCAAAGTCTGGAAGTATAGCAAGTAAGTCTTTAAAAATAAAAAAAAGTTTTTCCGTTAAATTTTGTGCATTTTTTTATTAGTTTTATTTCCACCGATCTCTTTTTTAAAAATCTTCAACATAACCCCCATCAGAAAGTTACATTTTCTAAAAGAACTATTCAAGCTCTTTCAAATGATACCAGAATCACTGCTGTGGGCCTATTTGACGAAGTAAAATATTTTTTGAAAAGTGCGTGTCGTGTCCGATCGGTCGTGTCCGATCGGTCGTGTCCGATCGGTCGTGTCCGATCGGTCGTGTCCGATCGGTCGTGTCCGATCGGTCGTCCGATCGGTCGTCCGATCGGTCCGCGGTCGTGTCCGATCGGTCGTGTCCGATCGGTCGCGTCCGATCGGTCGCGTCCGATCGGTCGCGTCCGATCGGTCGCGTCCGATCGGTCGCGTCCGATCTGTCGCGTCCGATCGGTCGTGTCCGATCGGTCCTGTCCGATCGGTCCTGTCCGATCTGTCGCGTCCGATCTTTCGTGTTCGATCGGTCGTGTCTGATCGGTCGTGTCACGACCGCGTGGGAATTTAAAAGTTAAGAAGTTTTTAAAGAGGGAATCTTTACTTACTTTGGTCGAACCGAAGAAATGTATTCTTTTCAGACATTCCTTTCAAGCATGGTTGCTTTAATTTCTGATTTTGAGATCATTCCAGTGTCCTTTTAAAGCATATCAGTGAATGTGGTGCTTTGCTTGACACACTTCCTGTGACCATGCATTGGCTGCCAGAGTACCAAGTTTGGAACTAATTCTTCAGGATATCGAACACAGTGTCCTGCAAGTCAGAGCCTTCTCTCTGCGATTTTTTCTGCAGTCCACTGTACAGCTCGCTTTGGCAGTCCACTGTACAGCTTAGTAAGCTTTGGCAGTCCACTGTACAGCTCAGTAAGCTTTGGCAGTCCACTGTACAGCTCAGTAAGCTTTGGCAGTCCACTGTACAGCTCAGTGTTGGTTGTGTGGCTAGCTTTGGCAGTCCACTGTACAGCTGTGTTGGTTGTGTGGCTTGTCCAGGAAATATTGAGCGCCATACGCAGCATGCGGGTGAACATACTATCTACAATCAGTGACAAAAAACTTGGCACTTTTTTCCCCTCCCCCCGCTTCAATGTTGGCATGACTACCGCTTTAAAAATGAAGAGGCTAAGAAATGTATTCTAAACGTTTTGCCAACATTGAAGGTAGTAGGGGAAAGAAAAAGTGCCCAATAATTTTGTCGGTGATTGTCTAAGTTTTGGATATAAAAATGTACAATATTAAGAGGTGTAAGTGATGGTTATATGTGTTTTTATCTATTTATGGTATCATGTGGATTTTGTATAAACACTTTGAATGAGACATACTTAAAGACAGTTGTGTTTCCTATCAATTGTATGTTGAAGTATGTAGCTTCCAATGAAAGGAAGCAATAAAAAGAATGTAGAATAATTATAATTATATTATATTATATTTAAGAAGGATTGAAATTTTAGAATGAAATGTTGCATAAGATTATCAGAATTTTGGATCATGTGTGGGGTCCTGCGATCTGAACGGTATTTCAGCGTGTATTAGTCGGACACCACAATATAGAAACTTGTTGAATTCATTGCTACCATTGACGATCCAGATGATTTCAAACATGTGGGGCAAGAGCTGAACCACCCAGAAACATCAGAATGGTATCTTTAATAACTTACAGTCACGCGGATATTAAAGCTTTAGCTTTTTATTAAAGGGCAAATTTGGAAGATGATACTTTCATTGGTTTTTACTAATACACATTTGCGAAATTTGGAAAGAAAATTTTCCTGAAATACAGCAAGAATTTTGAGTGAGTTCTACTTCTTAGTCTGCGGTGTTCCTAGATTGAAATTTATCATTAATTTGAGAGTAATGATGAATTTTTTTTAGCTTAATTGTCTCTCTTTGTGTTTTATAACATTTACAAAGCTGATTTACATCTTAACTTATCGTTTAACATTCATCAATTAATTCTTTATCATATAGTTTATCTTGAACTTTTATTTTTATCTTTATCGGTAACTCAGTTTGTTATTTTTGTTCATCTTATATGTATCTTTGTCAGCAAAGGCGATGGAATCGATGGACACATTCCCCACACGTGCCCACACACTTTTCTCCAAAGTTTAGAAAGTGCCCTTTTTCAGAGGGAAAAGTGCCCCTTTTCGGAAGGAAAAGCATCCTTTTTCTGAAAGAAAAGCACCTCTTTTTTTAAGGAAAAGCGCCTCTGAAGGAAGAGTGCCCCCTTTTCTGAAGGAAAAGCGCCCCCCTTTTCGGAAGGAAAAGCGCCTTTTTTTCCGGAAGGAAAAGCGCCACCCCTTTCCGGAAGGAAAAGCTCCCCCCTTTTTGGAAGAAAAAGTGCCCTTTCAAAGAGGACAAGTAAATTTTCCAATTTTTGTAGAATTTGGTATAAATTTGTTCTATTTCACAAAATTTTAGACCAAAATATCTTGAATTTTTTAAGCTGTAAATAAAAATCAAAAAAGAAGGAAAATGGGACCAATTAAAATTATTAAATTTTTCGGTGGTGGGAGGGGGATATGATTGGCCATATAAAGCTATAGGGTCCACTGCTGTGCAAAATGCTTTGAAAATACAGCAGTTGGAAAGTGCTCCTCAGATTCTGTACCCCCCAGATTCAAACATCTTCTGCCGCCACTGTTTGCCAGTGCAATCTTACATCTTCTAACAGCTTTGGAAAGTCCATTTTTTTTTTCTGAATAAATCTTACATAAACTTTATTTGTATTATTTTTCTTTTTGCTTGTTTATTTGCAGAACCCCGGATCACACCAAGTTCATTGGCCCATTCAAAACAAAGCAAGATTTCATTGATTTGGTTGAGGTCATCTATCGCGGTGCTATGAAGGGAAAACTGATGGTCAACAGTCCCATTGATCCACGAAACGTGACAAAATACGAGCTCGTTTACCAAGATATCTGATGGGAGTAATGTCTTTTTACTTCATGGGCCTCTTCGAAGACATAGCCTGAAGCAATATGTCCAGATGGCACTGGTGGTTTTCGGAGATGACAAACTGTCTTGGAAATCATTGCAGACAGAGAGGTTAAATACGAGCTTGTTTACCAGGATATCTGACGGAAGTATTGTCTATTTACTTCACAGATATCACTTTGAAGAGTAGCCTGATGAAATATATCTAGATGGCATTGGTGGTTTTCGGAGATGGGGAAAATGTCTCAGATATCATTGCAGACAGAGAGGATCATGAATTTAGTTGTGAATAAGGGCATGCCATGCAGGTAATGATCCTTTGATCTGCTAAAAGAGGATTAAACTGTGAAGTGCAGAGTAAGAAGTGCCATGATGTTTAGATGCTAGACAAATGTTGTTCAGGTGCTTAGGATAGATTCAACAGTTGATTCAATTTTTGATATATGTATATAGGGGGGCAAGAGCCCCTGAAATTTCAAAGTTAAAAACAGAAAATTTGCACTGGTAAACATAAGTTTCCATCAAATTCCATAAAATATTGCTGCTATTCAGGAAATCTTCTTCAATTTTAATGAAATCTCCTTTAATTTGTTGAAAATTTTCAGGAAGCTTTCTTCCATTTTTTGAGGAAATTTCTTTACTTTTTAGGAATTTTTCTTCAATTTGGGGAAAATTCTTTCAATTGTCAGGAAATTTTGCCAAATTTCACCAAAAATTCCAATAATTTTACCAAATCTTTGTTCAGTTTTATGTTAATAGTGTACCTCCCAACCGGACAGGTGAAATCCTCACAGAGAAGGGAAGCCTACTCCTCCCCAACTTCCTACACCTCTGTATGTATCAATTAAGCTGCACATGAAATAAAGCAATTATATACTTTGCAAGAACTGTTCAGAAATACAATCATTTAAATAACAATTAAGCTGGAAGAAAAGGAAGAGCTCATTATGCAGGGATGAAATAAGTTGTACAGCAAGATGCTATCTATGGTGTTAGTAACCTGCTAAATATAGACATTAATACACACTCTCCTTCCTTGCCCCCTGTACAACCTTCCCAGAGCTTCCCTCACTCCCCACAACTCAATTGCTGAGTTCTTCCAGAAAAAGCCTCCAGATAAAATTATCTCCTTTCTTCATGCTTCCCTCTACGACCATATTTAGTCCTCATCTCCCACCCTCTTCTCTCTACTTTGCACCTCCTCTCTCGATCCCAGCTTTCTGGCATTTAGTTCTTGTGTTTTTCTCAATCTCCCCCCTATTTTATTTCCTTCCTACCTCTAGAATGATCTGACCTCACAGGCACAATTTGACCCTCATTGTCATGGTGTAGTTAAGCCTTCATCAAACAAACAAACATAATATACACTCAGACATAGGAGGGATTTGCTGATTAAAAGTAGCGGGGTGGGGAAGGGGGAAAAACCACAAATTCATGCTAGGATACAATACAAAATAAAAATAAATGTGGAGAAAGGTGCCCCGTTGCCCCCCTCCATCCCCCTTACTCAAATCCTGCCTATGTGCGACTCAGCCACCCTTAAATGAAACTGTGTTATCGTGAAGGTATGTGAGGAAATACAAGTTGGAATGGGGAGAGTGAGATCTATCATGAAGGCAAAACCATACATGTGCAACTTTGTAACCTTATCATTTGATAACTCTATTCTCCTAAGAGAGGTTATACATGTGCGCATTAATGTAAAATATGTGAAGAATATTGAGAACATGTTCATGCATTTAGCCCAACAATGTCATGATAGTAGGTACATTCTTGAGCCGAGATTGATTACAAACATGTATGTTTACAAAAATTATTCTTCCTGTAAGCTTAGTTCTTTGAAACAGTTCATCGTTTTTACAAATCCATTGTTCAAGATACTCTATCTGTTACAGTATCAGACTTTCTATTTTAAAATTATGTATTAAAGAAACAAAGGATTTATGAATCATAATTTATTAACTAACAAACTGCTGAATGTTGTAAAATGTAACCCAGTTTTTCATGACTTTCTTTTAAAAAATATGAAAGGTTTGGATTTTATTTCCTCTTGAAATATTAATAACATTTACGTCAGACTTACATTTGCAATTTTACTTTTAGTTTCAGATCTGAAAGAAATGAGGTACTGAAAGTAAAATTAGGAAAAACAAATGAAGGAGCAAAGATCAAATAGATATGAAACAGGAATTCAATGAGTCTTTTTTTTTTTTTTTATTTCTTTATACAAAGTATATACAACAGCTGTTATAAGATGCAATAAATTATTCACATTATGTAATGATTTCTTCACTAACGACTTATTTCTTCACTTAAGATTATTTGATAAGTAAATGTAGGTCGTATTATTTACATTTTCAGTGAAAGAAATGAACATTGATCCAGGAGTGTCTTACAGAGCCATATGACAATACACCTTTAACTGGGCTATACTATTTCATACCATTCACCCTCGTAGCAAAACAGGCGAGCATACAATGATGGGAGGGAGACATTCTATAATTCACTGTGGAGCACAGTGGCCTAGTGGTTAAGGCGTCGGGCTCTGGTGTGGAAGGTACTGGGTTCGATTCCCGGCCAGGCCAGTGTGTTGTGTCCTTGAGCAAGACACTTTATCTTCATTGCTTCAGTCCACCCAGCTGTAATGGGTACCTGTGAGGGCAGTGACAGTTCTATGTGTTTGGAGCCCGGCGCCTGTATATGGCTGCTGATAAAACGGGCTTGTGACTCCCCAGGGAGTGAGAAAGTTTTCAGGAGAGTTAAGGCCCAGTGACCAGGGTAATAATTGTAAAGCGCTTTGATACAGTCTATGACAGTCTAAAGCGCTATATAAGCAATGCGATTATTATTATAAGTTTTTCAAATAGGACTTAAATATGCAACTGCCCAGATCCATCTATGGGATTAACCTCCCTGATCATGAATATTCATTACATAGATATCTATCAGGGTGAGTGTTATATAACCATCTGTATGTACTCTTGAGATTTAAAACATGAAAGATATCAGCAGTTTCATAATCTTTGTTGGATCTTCAGCTTTCCTTTGTAAGACTCCATATAATGTTGAGCAGAAATAATTTTTTACATGAAAATCCAATATTACACTATAGATAGACTACACTATTTCATACCGTTCACCCTCATAGCAAAACAGGCAAGCATACAATGTTGGGAGGGAGACATTCTATAATTCATGTTTTTTAAATAGGAATTAAATTTGCAATTGCCAGATCCATCTATCTAATTAACCTCCCTGATCATGAATATTCATTACATAGATATCTATCAGGGTGAGTGTTATATAACCATCTGTATGTACTCTTGAGATTTAAAACATGACAGATATCGGCAGTTTCATAATCTTCATTGGATCTTCAGCTTTCCTTTGTAAGACTCCATATAATGTTGAGCAGAAATAAATTCTTACATGAAAATCAAATATTTTGATATTTCTTCATTTAAAGCAGAACTAAACGACAGATTATTTTCCAGACAATCAAAAAGCAACAATTTGTCGTCCTCCATCTTTAAAAAACACTTTAATTCAAACCCATCCAATTGTAAATGGAACACACCATGATCAAAGTTTTTGTAGATTATCAAAAATGTAGATAATGGAATATTGTCTGTTCAAAATTAACTATAGACTCCAATGAGTTCTATATATGTAATTCAAATAAAAATATGTAATATTTTTACGGATGCAGAATCTTCAGTAAATGCTGCAACGCTTACCCTAAGCAGTTCTCAGATGCTAAAAATACCTTTATAAATTCCTCACTCCCTTCAGTAACTCCATCTCACACAGACTAAACCTGCTTCCACCCACCACCGTGCTAAGTCGCTATCACCATCAGTTAAAGAGGCAAAATCGTCATATGGACACAATATTTAGAACTCAATTGAAGTGCTGCACGATTTGTTGGCCCTTACTTTAGGGTGTATATTAAATACAATCCCAAGCATTAATAATGCTTGATATAGCCCAGTCAGTTAAGGCAATGGTCTTCTGAATTTTTTTGAACCAACAGTTGTAGGTTTGAATCCCGCCAGAAGTATTTTCTCAAATTTTTCTTTTTCTTTTTTCACTCATTGCAATTTTCGTCTGGTGACTGCTATTCTAGCATTATCTTACTAACTTTTCACTTTCGCTTTTTTCTTTCTTACAAATACAGTATGTAGAAAAAAAAACAAGTTTACTGTAGATCATTATGCACTATGATTGAATCTTCGCACACAATGCTATGTATGCACATGTACAAACACACAGGGATCTTGTGCGTTTCAGACCTGGAGAGACCAACGATGTACGAACTGAGATACCCTCCCTCTTTAAACCCACACATGTAACTACACAGTACATCTTATGTTTGTTATATTTTTCCTGCACTTATACCTGTGCTTGGCACATAAAAAGGATTAGTTCAGTGGTCAAGCATGTCCATCTTATATGAAAGAGGACTTCAAAAGTAACAAAAGGGTGAAGAAAGCATTCAAAAATCTTATTATGTTAAAGGATTAGTTCAGTGGTCAAGCATGTCCATCTTATATGAAAGAGGACTTCAAAAGGAACAAAAAAGTAAAAAAAGCATTCAAAAATCATCCATCTTATATGCAAGAGGACTTCAAAAGGAACAAAAAAGTAAAAAAAGCATTCAAAAATCTTATTCCGCTAAGGAGATATTCAAGTTTAAAGTTTGTTATCATGTCTGACGAAACGACTGAAATCAGACTAGTTGTGATGTCACAGCCTCAGATTCCTCAAAGTCTTTATGTATTCTTAAGAAAATTTATTTAAAGTTTTCACTATTTAAATTATTTTTCCTAAAACATTCCTCAGGTGGTATATTACAAATACCCTTTCCAGATTAAGTTTTACTACTTTTTTGACATATCCCATGGCTTTTACGCCACAAAATTGCAGGACAAATTATGATAGAATACATAAAGACTGAGGAGTCTGAGGCTGTGACATCACAATTAATGATTTCAGTCAGTTCTATACAAATGATACCACCAAACTTTAAACTTAAATACGATTTTTAAATGCTGTCTTCATTTTGTTTCTTTTGAAGTCCTCTTTCTATAAGATAGACTTGCTTGACCCCTGAACTAATCCTTTAAGGTACTGCTAAAACCCCAAAACCGACTAACCAAAAATTATATTTTCACTTTCTTACCATCAATTGACAAAATTTTATGGACCATTTTTAAATGTACAACTAATCATTTGAAAGGCACCTGCAATGACCTGCATCATTCAAGCTTGCAAACATGAAGAGTAACATCTTGGTCCCTGTTAACAGTATACATTTTCTTGCTATAATTGGGGCATAATTCTTGAATTCATCATTGAGTGACAGCTCCTCTAAGGCATTTATTAATAAAATCCAAATAAACTAATGCTGATTGGGGTTTAATTGCCATATGTTAAAGATATATGGACAGGTGGCAACCTCTTTGCATAAATTGATACAAATACCCTTCATAAACACTCAACACAAACACTTTCTCACAAAATCGATCCCAAAATGTAAAAAATCTGGCTTATCTTTAGGTTTGGTTTGTTGATGTTTAACAGCACCGTGACAATCGGAGTCCAATGTGCCAAAAGGGTGTTAAAAAATTAAGGTGTAAGAATTAGGGCAAAGAGGAAATGGAGGATTGAGAGGGAGAAAAATGGGAAAATATAGTGAATTTGGGAGAAAAATTAAGGTGAAAAGAGAGTGTGTAAGGTTAGGTGTAGAAGGGAAGTGAAAGTTAGATTAGATGTGGTGGAATAGGTTGTTGTTGCAGAGGAAGTTGATAATGTTGGAGGAAGGATTGTTTTTTAATAGATCCGAGATTGAGGTGGGTGAAGAGAGAAGAGACCTGGAGTTCAGGTATAGGGGACAGGTTAAGAGGATATTCTTGATGGAGAATTTGATGTTGCAGGTGGGGCAGAGAGGGGCAGTAGAGCCAGAAAGGAGATGGGAGTGGGTGAGAGAGGAGTGACATGGAGTTCAGGTATAGGGGACAGGTTAAGAGGATATGCTTGATGGAGAGTTTGGTGGGACAGAGAGGGCAGGGGAGCTGGAAAGGAGATGGGAGTAAGTGAGAGAGAGGAGTGACCGAGGCGGATGCGGGTGACAACGACATCCTCCTTGCGATTGTGACTTATTTTTAGGTCTCCAAACGTATGCTCATTACGTTTTGGTTTTTTCGTGACGTAAGGGTAGGACAGTTAAACACTAATGTTATGTTAAAGTTACAGTGTACCATAACAGTAATACTTACTGCCTAAAGTAACAAGTGCAGTTCACCAATCATGAAGAAATAATGGAGCTGTCGATATTTCCTCTTTATCCACAAGAAAATGTCACAAAATAATTAGTAAATTTATGTTTAACTGTTATTCTGATGAAATGAAACTGATATTTTGACGTAGCCTAAGTCAATGTGACACAGTGAAAGTTATGCATTGTAGGCATCGCTGTGTCCCTATTCTTACTTCGACACACCTTTTTTTAATAGTGAAAGTCCAGCCATTTATGGGACTTAATTTTTCACTTTTTTGTGAATATCTCGGAAAAGAGTGGACATTTTTGATAGATGTATGTATGTTAATGAAATGTTCAGAATATTAAAGGAACATGTTTATGGCAAAATCGCTACCTGTCCAAATACCTTGAACGATCAGACCACTAAAACCCATTACTTACAAAATCACCATAAGACAAAAGGATACACTCCTCTTCATGGAAAATGATTCAGTTATTTTTTTGTTTGTTTTTTCTGGATGGTTGGGCAATTTTCAAACAAAAATTAGATACAATTAAGTTTCATGCTTTTGTTTTTCTTTCTGCAATCTGTGGTTAATGTTGGCAAAAACAAATCTATAAGCAGAATCACCAATAAGTTTTGTAATCATTCAAATGAATGCACATCAATTTCATATTTTGCTTGATTCTGACGATGATGTGATGATTGATGATTTACAGTATATGCAGAGTACTGATATCTTTGCAAATTTCCACCCTGTAGATGAAGCTGAGATTCGACATATAATTTCCAAGATCCCAAACAAGACAAGTTCTCTTGACCCACTGCCGACTTGACTTTTGAAGGAATGTGTTGACATAGTAGCTCCTATAATTATGTCTCTTGCAAATAATTCATTTAGTTCTGGTTGTTTTCCATCCATTCTTAGGAACGCTATTATTTTTCCTCTTATTAAAAAGTCCACCCTCAATCCAAACGTTTTGAAAAATTATCGACCCGTCTCAATCTTCCCACCCTTGGCAAGATCCTTGAATATCCAGCAGTCTCTAGGTTTAATGAACATTTTCATTCAAAACATCTTACTGAAGTTTTTCAATCTGCCTACAAACCGGCACATAGTACTGAAACTGCGTTATTGCGTGTTAAGAACGATATATTAAATGAGTTAGATTCGGGTAGAGTTGTTTTACTTGTACTTCTAGATATGTCTGCAGCCTTTGATACCATTGACCACACTATTCTTATAAATAGGCTTCAGTGTGAGTATGGTATCGGAGGTTGTGTTTTAAACTGGTTTAGATCTTATCTTAGTGATCGCAAGAGTTCAGTTTGTATCTCTGGTAGTTATTCTACTGCCCATCCTCTGAAATATGGTGTTCCCCAAGGATCTGTTGCAGGTCCTCCGATCTTCAATGCCTATTCGCAGCCTGTTACCCGCATTATCAAACTCTTCAATGTTGCTTACCATATATATGCTGATGACACTCAGCTATATGTTAGCTTCGATCCTAAAAAGCCAGGTGATAGGGAAGCTGCCCAAGCTCGCTTGTCAAATTGCATTCTGCGGTTAAAGACTGGATGCTTCATAACAAACTTAGACTTAATGACACCAAAACTGAATTTTTGATCATTTCATCAAAAAACAAAAGCATTCCATCAAGTCCATTGATTTGAGGATCGGTGGGTCTGTGATTATTCCTTCATCATCCGTTAAAAATCTAGGTATCATGTTTGAACCTTGTATGAATATGAATTCCCAGATCTCTTCAATATGTCGTACTGTTAATTTTCATTTGCGTAATATTTCTAGAATCAGACGGTACATTGATCAAAATACTTGTGCTCATGCAGTGCGATCTCTCGTCCTTTCTCGGCTGGATTATGGCAACTCCTGCTTGGTGGCATATCACGTGAAAACCTTCAACGCTTGCAAAGACTTCAAAATCGTGCAGCGCATAATTTGTTGTGTTGATAGACGACAAGCGCTTCCCCCTCTTGCGTGTTCTTCATTGGTTGCCCATCCAGCAGAGAATCGATTTCAAGATCGTACTGCATGTGTACAACTGCATTAAAAGAATGCGCCTTCATACCTTCAAGAATTGCTGCATATTTATAAGCCTGGACGCGTTGGTCTAAGATCCGCCAACAAGGATGTCACCCGCCTTGTGGTGCCAAGAACTAATCGTGTCAGTGGGGACTGCGCCTTTTCTGTCCTGGGACCACGTTTGTGGAATAATCTACCCATTGCAATCCGTCAGGCTCAAACTGTTTATACTTTTAAGAAGGCCCTTAAGACTCATCTTTTTCCTACTGATTAAGTTTTATGCTGTCTATAATATTTTATTTCTTGTTTTATTTATCTAGTTTTTTGTATGTTTATATTTTATTTTTCATTAATTCTTTTATGTTTTTATATTGTCCTGCGATTGTTTTAAATTTGTTTGATATTGTATATTAAGAGTTTGTCTATGTATTATCAATTTTATTGTAAAGCGCTTCGATCCACGGGAGAGGCGCTATATAAATAACTGCAATAATAATAAATAATAATAATAATATATCCACACTTTTCGTACACACTGAGTGGCACAATTATAGCCTAGACTGAGTGTCAAGTTTTTGTCTGTAATTGTCAAGATTGTCAGAGCTCGATCAACAACCTGAAAATGTCCAAAATAAATAGAATTGTTTGTTTGTTGAGGTTAAACGACACTGCGACAGTCAAGTCAAATGTGCCAGAGGGTATTAGAAGATCATGGTGCTAGAAAAAAAGAGAGTACAGAAAAGGTTTTTAGGTGAGGAATACGGAGCGTTGAGAGAAGGACAGAGGAATGGAAAGGAAAGGAAGACGAGAAAGAGAGTGGCGAAGGAAGTAATGAGAAAGGGATGATTTTATAGAATGGTAGAAAATACTGTTGCAGAAGAAGCTAACGATGTCAGAGGAAGAATTATTCTCCAAAGATCTAAAATGGGGATGAGAGAGGTTCTAAAAATAGAACATAAAGAGCAGGTTAAGAGGATATCGTTGACCAAAAGTTTGATATTGCAGGTGGGCCAGAAAAGTTTGGAGTAAATGGACATTTTAGATCTCTCTCTGGTTGAATGTAATCAGGTACTGTAATAACACTATATGATAAAGTATTCAGTAAGACACTCCCTGCATTTACAAACAAAATTCTGTTCTCACCGAAAGAAAGAAGTGAATTAAAAAGAGATTGAAAATAGTTGTGATAACCAGACATCGCAAACGATACAAATCCCCTTGCTGTTAATAACATGGTTTCCAGCCTCTGTCACACCTGCCATCCCACCTCCTGTTCCACATGTCATACCATGCCACTTCCCTGCCCACAGGAAATCATACATGAAATCCAGATGCCATTCCACCATAGACCCATATGTCATCACACCTGCAATCACGATGACAGTCCACCATATGACTTGCCACCCTGTCCCATATACCATGCCACACTGTCCCACATACCATCTCTCCCTGTACCACGCGCCATACCATGTGCCATCCCACCTGAAATCCAGATGACTTCCTTGGCACCCAGTTCCACATGCCAACCTGTACCACATTCCACCCTGTCCCACATGCTATCCTGTCCCACATGCTACCCTGTCCCACATGTCATCCCACCCTGTCCTAAATGCCATGACATCCTGTCCTCCATTCCTTGGCACCCAGTTCCAAATGCCAACCTGTCCCACATGCCACCCAGTCCTACATGCCATCTCACCCTAACCTATATTTCATTCCATCCTGCCCTTTATGCCATCCCACTTTCATCCCAATTCCTTCCAATCATTATGCCATCTTCCACCTGACATTCTTTCCTCCCATACCCTCACTTCAATCAACCCACCATGCCCCATTCACCTACCATTCCCCTTCACCTGCCATCCTTCATTGATATTTCATCTTCCATTCACTTACCATCCTCCATTCACTTAACATCCTCGATTCCCCAACATGCCCTATACACCTTCCATCCCCCATTTCACCTACTACCCCAATCCACCTTTTGCCATCCACTCATCTACCAAATCTACTCTGAACTATCTAAACATTAAAACCTTCACTTACTCCATTGCAGCACACTGTTCCCCCCCCCCCCCTGCCCCACCTCCGGCATAACTTAAATCTGACACTCCTAACAAATACATACTCAACTTTATCCCTTATAAACCAGATAAGGCTGATCTATCTACCAAATTAGAATAAAAACCTTAGTAGAAACGCCTGTGACACCCCTACCTCCATGCTAACCTAAATCCCATAAGTTATACCTTCTGTCCCGCGCATGCCATCCAACAAGCCATCCAACCCTGTCTCACCTACCATCCTTAAAACAATCATTAGTCTCATCCCCTAAGCAAGCCACCCTAACCAACATGCTGTCCCACCCTGTATAGCATGCAGACCCACCCTGTTCATCATGCCGTCCCACCTTGTCCCTCATGTGCCCATACCGTCTCACATACCATCCCACCCTATCCTACATGCCATCCAGTCCCACCCTGTCCTGCATGCTGTCACACATGTCATCTCACCCTGTCCCAGCCACCCTATCCAACATGCCATCCCACCTTAAATCCACCACATGCCACCCCACGCCACCCTATCCTACATGTCGTCCCACTCTGTCTAGCACGCTGACCCATCATGCCATCCCACCTTGTCCCACACGAGATCCTAGCCTGTCATAAATACCATGACTACCTTGTTTCACATGTCATGACACCGTCCCATGACACCGTACCACATGCTATTCCACCCTGTCTTCTATGCCATGACATCCTGTCTCACATTCCATGGTACTCTGTCCCACATCCCACCCTGTCCCACATTTCATCCCATCCTGTCTCCCATGCCATCCCACCTTCATCCTAATTCTTATATCTACCAATCATTCTACCATCTTCTACCCAACATTCTTTCCTCTGACTCCCATCCCCTCACTTATATCGACTCAACATGCCTCATTCACCTACCATCCCCCTTCACCTGCCATCCTCCATTTATCTACCATCCTCCAATAACCTATCATCCTCTATTTCCCAACATGCCTCATACACCTACCATCCCCCATTCACCTACCATTCCCCATTCACCTAACATCCCCCATTCACCTACCATCATCCATTCACCTACTACCCCAACCTTTTGCTATTCACTCATCTACCAAATAAACTCTTAACCAACTCATTATTCCAACCTTCACTATAACCTCCCTGATCTATCTACCAAATCAGAATAAAAATTCAGTACAGATTAATTTCCTGATTCTCATAAGTCTATGTGTCCAATCTATCCAAGTAAAGACCTTTTGTTTTTTTGCTATTCATTTGCAAAACACTTCATTTTAACTTATTTTTAGTCATCACATCTATTATTCAACATTTTTTCATTCCACAACAAAACCTTTAATTGCTGCTATTGAAGTCTGGAATTCGTTTTTCTCTATATAAATTTCTTTTCATAAAAATAGTTGGAATTCCTTTCCTAGGGCAGCAATCTTTTGTTCCATAGTAGCTGAACGATGCATGAAGCCGGATGGACAATAGATATGGACAGACAAATGGACAGACAAGATGCTATATCCCATCTTCAAAAAATGCTACATATCTTCCTGCATCTAACAGGGAGAAGACAAGAATATTTAAAAGTTTTTCCTCTAATATTAGTTAAATCTACTCATTCAGAGATATCAAACTTTATTAAAGAGAACACTGCATTAACATGCTTTACTTCTGGGGGTCAGAAGTGTGGGTAGACAGTAAAATGAGGGTGAGGGAGGGTGCCCCCTGGGGCTCCATAGCTCCTGGTTTTTAAAACTCAATTTTGAGAGTGGCATGGAAGATCTTGAAATATGTATGACAGGTACTGTTGCTGTTTCACACCCATCTCCATACATACCAGTTCAATTCATCTCCATACACACCAGTTCAATCCATCTCCATACATACCAGTTCAATCCATCTCCATACACACCAGTTCAACCCATCTCCATACATACCAGTTCAATTCATCTCCATACATACCAGTTCAATTAATCTCCATACATACCAGTTCAATTCATCTCCATACATACCAGTTCAATTCATCTCCATACACACCAGTTCAATCGATCTCCATACATACCAGTTCAATTCATCTCCATACATACCAGTTCAATTCATCTCCATACATACCAGTTCAATTCATCTCCATACATACCAGTTCAATTCATCTCCATACACACCAGTTCAATCCATCTCCACACATACCAGTTCAATTCATCTTCATACATACCCAGTTTAATTCATCTTCATAAATAACAATACATCCAGACTTTGCCATCAAATAGGCACAACTTTTACAGCCAAGATCAGAAATATTGAGAGCTGAAGAATGGACAGAGATTCAGCAGCATCATCTCAGAGCCTTCCCGCATAGAGGGAGTTCTGGAAATTCTCCTCTCAGTCACTTAGCTCCTCCTCATCGCTGAAGTACCCACTTTGCTTGATCTTGGGCTTCTTCGGGTCTAATGAGGGTCCAGCATCGTACTGACCAGTGGCTACTTTAACGCGATATTCCTCCTCTTCTCGCATGGATCGCTGTTGGTATTCAAATAAAAAACACATAAGTTGGAAGGTTTTATATCGAAATGTACCGAAAGAATTTTGTGTGGTAGTATGTTTAAAGTTCATACATTAATGAGAGTATGTAATTAGCATACAAAGAATTAAATTTATGTCAGTTTTATTCAACAACTGAGAACATGTAACAAGATCAGTAATGAGAATAGCAAACCTCAATGACATACTGATCAAAGGACCAGTGAAATGGGTAAGATAGCTTATACAATATAACTTTTACGCTTAATTAAAAAGTTTTTGAACTTATAATAATTTCTTCAAATTTGAGCATCAAAATCCTGAATGCCTTTGCTAGTACAATAACAACTAAGAGTATTGTGAAGTTTCCAAAAGTTTTAAGTCTAACAACTAAAATTGTACAGAAAAGATTAAGAAAATTACAGAGAATTATCTTCTTACATCACTTTGTGTGCTTCAATACGCCTAAGGCAAACAATTGCAAAGTAATTACTATATGTGTGAAAATGGATAATACTTTCTCCTGTGATGTTGCAATATTGTTTTGGAAATAAAGAAATTAGTAAAATGACAAATTTTCTACGATTCAATGCAATGCTTTGGTGCTGCTTTTCGCATCTATTCATACAGAAGATTAACTCTGAATGTACTAGCCTTTAAGCACAAGATATCTCACCTCGTAACTAATAGCAGCGCTCAAACTCTCAAGGGCTAGGTCCTCTCCTTGGTCACTGTCAGATTCCTGCCTACATAGACAAGAAGTAAATATATATCTTCGATCGAAGTTGGAATTAATTTAAAAATTTCCCACGGTTCTAAATAAAGGTGTCAAAAATCTTCCCATTAAAAATCGGGACAGAAATAATATTAATGTAGTGAATACATCTTTATATACTTCCCTCCTTACCAATTTACTGTACTTTTCATTGCACAATTACATGGGGGACATTTTTAGAGAACATATTTACCACATATACTGTTGTTTACTCAAGAAATCTAAATAAACATTATAAATATATTTTTTTTAATGATTTATTTTTTCTTCTCGCCAATTCCTGATTTTCCCGCAGTTATAACCACCAAAACCATATATTTTTTTTCAGATCCGTCTTAGATTATGCTTTGGTTGAAAATGCTTCCTGAAGCTAAAAACAAAAACAAAAAGAAGCAAAATATACAGCAAAAAAACAAGACATACTTTGATATTTCTCCTGATCAAGTCATTTATGCTTTTAAATTTATTGTCCCCCCCAGGAAAAGTCATATAAGTTAGCTCAATCCTCACTTCTGCCTCAAAATACCCACACACCCTCAATTGGAAAATCCTCACATTATGTTGTTAGTGTTGTTGAGGTCCTGTGGCTCAGTGGTTAAGGAGTCATGCTCATATTCGAGAGGTACCGAGTTCAATTCCCGTCGTGAACGCTGCATTGTGTTGAGTACGACTACTAGCTTTAGTCCACTCAGCTGTAAAATGAGTACCAGCACTGTTGGGGACTTAATCTGTGATAGACTGGCATCCCGTCCAAGGGTAGTCGTATACTCTCATCACCATGGAAACCGGAGATGGGCACCGGCCCAATGAGACTAATGGCACGGGTGGATTAAGATTTGTTTTTTTATGTTGTTAGTGAAAGCTTGAAATATCATTTACCTTATAAACTGAATACATAGAAACTTGAGAGAAGGAATGCCAGGACCATAACAAACTTACTTAAGCTTGTGTAACATGGCATAACATTTTTAGTAATTGCGACAGGATTTTAAAAAAATGAACTTGAAGAATCTCATTTGTTGGATATGACTCTTCATGATGAATTTCAGATGTGAAGAGCTTTTTATTTATTAGATGAACATGACCACAAACAATCACACTTCAATTTTGCAGACTAGTTTCATATATGACTACTTCAACCATAATACAAGCCCACAGAGCTGCGCAAAATGACTAGCAAAAATTACAATGACACAATGGGGTTATAAACCACAAAAATTCAAGATGGCAAAAATCTGAGTCAAACACCTCACAAAATGATGCAAAAAAAACAAACAATGATTTTATCCTTAAAAATAAAACTTACTCTTCCTCTTCATGCTCTTCTTCTTCTTTCATCTTCTTCTTTTTCGGCTTCTTCGGAGGCGGTTCTCGATCTCCCAAGGAGTTATGAGAACAGTTATAGCTCAGGTGACCAGTTTCCTTTGATATTGGAAAAAAGTAGATGAAATTATACTAGACATAACCAACAGGTTTGGATATGTTTTATAATTAATGGTCTTAAAAGATGAAATAGTGGCATGCCTTACAGTCATCACCTTCCCATATCTTGCAATGACGAGATTAATCTCAATCTACAAATTACTCATGTTATTTGAATATGATTAAATCAATAATAAAACCATCTTTGTGTTTAAAATATTTACCTCACATTGTTTAATCCAATGACACTGAAAGTTTAAACTTTGTTTATGAAATTAATACAAAAAATATAGAAGCTACACCCCTTAACCTCCCACCCCCCTCCCCCACACACAAAATTTGCTTGTATCCTAACCAGACAATTCATAATTGTCACAGTTATCATCAATTTTCATCATTTTATGCTGTTAAACACATTTTGCATAAAAAAAGCAAAATTACACAATATTTTCTACATAAAGGGACATAACTAAATGGTGCTCCACAAGTCTTTTTTTCCCTCAAGTTCCTCAAATATTATATTTCAGCATTTCAGGCTGTTTTGTGTCATTAAGGGAACCAACATCATCATGGTAAATGAGTTAAAATAAGACAAATTCTACTCTAGTAGACATCTATCTTACCCCACATTCATAGCACGTTGATTTGTCTGGGTAATCTTTCCTTTTGATAAATTCTGTGGTTCTGCCATTGTCCTTGGCAATTGAACATTTCCACTTTCTTCCAAAAAGCTACAAGGAAATATCACAAATTTATTTTACTTGAAATACTGAAATAATTAGCATATATAATAAATACATGTGATTATTATTAAAGGAATATTCCCATGGATTTTTTTTTTTTTATGTATGATAGAGAATATTTTTTAGAAACAGTGGTGAAAAACCTATGTTAATATCGTATTACGTTTAGAAGTAACAAAATTTTAAAGCATTTTTGAATTTGGACAAAAGTGACTGATTGGCAACATCTGTTATGTCATAGAGACAATTTCAACAAAACGTTTTTTGTATTTCTTTAAAAATGATTTGGATCTTTTTTTTATCATTGTAAATGTGATGTACACCAAGAAAAAACAATTTTTGTTGATTAAATATTCCACTCTTATTTCTATAATGAACCAAAAAATTTGTTCGATAATGTAAAAATAGTGTGATTAAATTCATAAGAAATACATAATAACTGCTGGAATTGTTTTGATGACATCACCAAGCTAAAGGACATATACTGTACGAGGTATGTTAAAGAACATTTTTCTACTCTTTAATTTGTTACAACTTCTAAACAGAATAAGATATTAATATAGTTTTTTCACCACTTTGTTTCTACAAATTTTCTCTATTATATACAAAAAAATAAAAATCATGGGAATATTCCTTTAAGAACTGTGAAATAAATTCACTTGGTCATTATAATACGTATATGAAAGTAAACACAACAGACTGGTAGTATGAGCAAAGTTGAAGTGAAGGTATATATCGTTCTGGAGAGAGAATTACTGGCTATTAGGTCAGCACGTCACATTCAATTGGATTGTTATCCAAACTATGAACTTCGGTTTTATTTGATATTGTGATATAAGTCATCTTGCTAAAATATGCAAATTCAAAGCAATTTTGATGTAAATGTGAGATAGGTGTCTAAAAGGTATTTCTGTTTAATGTCTTCAATATTTTTTCTCCAGCTTCAAACCATCTGCCAGTAACCACATAATTACCCCCTTTCTATCAGAAGGAAAACTTGAGATGCAATGCATATATCTTAAGTTAAATTCTTTTTAAACGAGATGATTACGAAATGTTTCAATTTAATACAATTATTTGTGACCAACCTCTCTTCCATTGATAGCTTTGACAGCCACGTAGGCATCATCTCTTTGACGAAAAACACAAAAGCTATTCCCTTGCTTCTCCTTGTCTCTTTGTCTTTTACAATTGTGACTCTTGAAACAAAAATAAGGTAAAAGAAGAAGAAACTCAATGACAAGTATTAAAACAACACCTTAATAGTTGATTAACTGCTGATCAATTTACATATCAAATGTTTTTGTGCATTCTCACTTTTTTCCTATTTGTCTTTATGTTTGATGGTGGTGAAACATTGAAAAATAATTCAAATCTAGAAATCTTCCAATTTCTTGTCATTGGTGTTGCAATTTCACATAAAAAAAAAAATACATTTCACTAAAATACAGTTGACGTCTTGTACAGCAATTCACATGTCCATAATCCTGTAATACTCAATATATGGATATGGTACTCTTCTATTAGGCCTACTACATGTATACAAACCAGCATCGTTTATAGTCTAACTGCTCCATCTAGGCCTACTTTCATCCTAAAAGGTTGATCATCCTAATTAAGATGGTAGGGTACATTCTGTTCAATATCATCCTCCGACTTGTAAGCAGGTTGAAATCTTTTCAAATAAAGATAGTTACATTTTGGAAGTTAAGACAATTCTTGAGGATCTTTGATTCTCAATTAACCTGGTCTCTAGGCTTCTTACAAAAGGCACAAGCCATGTTGACTTCACAAACATCAGGGAGAAGGAAATTTCCCAATGCTTTATGCATGAAGAAAGGCCTGCAAGAATTTTTAACTTTAAAATGAATGGGTTTACACTTTTCAAGATATTTCCATGAATTCACATCTACAGTAAAATACATTTACACAACAAATATTTAAAACAAACTCTTGACTCACTTTCCAACTTTGCCATACTTCTCAAATATCTGTAAAGATTAAAAAAAGAAGAAAAACAGGTTTATTTAAAACATTATGTAGCATAGTTACCGTTCAGAAATAAGTTAATTTATCAACTTGTACTGAAACAAAGAGATATACATAAAATGTTTCTGTTTATTTCTGGTCGTGTGTTGGCAAACAAAGATGCAAATTCACACATCAAAGGGTGATCTAAATCAAAAAAGTTAAGATAAAAGGAATAGATTTGTCACTAAATAGATATAGCTGTTGTTCCAGAAGTAATCCATACAACCTTTTGGTTCAGTTTGGCCAAAGATATAAATAACCCAAATACATGGGCCATGAACCAGGGTGCATGTAAAACCTACGCCGAAGGTACAACCAGGCTTTTACTTTTATATGCCAGGACAATCAAGCGACAAAGCAGCGACCTACTACTATGACAAGGCTTACTAAGTCTTGTTTAGTATTTTCCTTCTAAAATACTTTGCGTGGTAACAAAACTTGCTTTTAATTTTAAAAGAACATGATTGGCTAACAGTACAACTAATAAATATGCATTAATTTTTTGACAGTATTCTATCTATCATTTATATAAATTCACTGATACAGGAATACACAAAACTATGTATATATATATATATATATAGCAAAAAAGAACCAAAACAAAATTATTTCAGCATTGCACCCTCCATACGTGCATTCTACTTCTTTCATAAATGGCTGCCACTGCATTGTTAGTCTCATGTAATCTAGCAGGAGTTTAAGTGCCTTTAAGTGTGATTGTTTCAAAGTTATTTAGTTTTATAGTACATACTGTGAGGTAAATAACTCTTGTGTCTCATGTAATCTAGCAGGAGTTTAAGTGCCTTTAAGTGTGATTGTTTCAAAGTTATTTAGTTTTATAGTACATACTGTGAGGTAAATAACTCTTGTGAGTATTGTTTGGGAAAAAAATTACGACAACTGTACTAATTTATTATCTGAATTATCGGACGATCCACCAACAGGGGAAATCGTTTTATGCATGCGCAACAGCAATAGTATACATCATGAAATCATTTGTTGGACATCAACATTAATTATCATATCAATCATTTATTTACACTTACCAGCCCACCATGGTCAGATGGTGGATTATGAAACTTGCCAAACAACGCAAGTGTGTGCATCTAATTATAGCAAACTTAGCACCGTGCACCGAGATTATCTTAAAATAGTTTTTTCGTAAAACATCATTTGCAAACTCTTAAGAAAACGAAAAGTGTTCGTTAGTATATAATACAAAATTATCAGTGAAATACTGAATAGATCTAATCAGGGCTGTAATTCTCATTTGGAAAGAGGGGGAGGAAGGGGGAGGGGGAAGGGGGTTATTGTATAACCTTGGTCGGACCATTATCGGACAAATTTTTGCGACGACCATGGTCGGGGTGATCGGGTCGTTTGCGCCGCCTATGACTACATAAGTTCTAGGCTCTCATTAATTAACTTCGGTTTTTCGCGTAATTGGTTATCGTATATTACAATAATATTGGCAATTGTTTCGAGAAGTCAACCTACCTTATGAAGGTCATTGTTGGTCAAGGTAAAAGGTATATTTGAAACATATACAGTACTTTTACTAGGTGCTAGTCCTCCACTCATTTCTATTTTATTTACGTCAATTATTTTTTTATAAACCTAAAAGTGAAATCAAATCTTGATTCGATATCAAAATTTTTAACGGATGTACCCTACTAAGTGAAGCTTGAACCTGAAGGCTGTAACGTGTACCCGCTTTAATCCGTAATTATCCTTTACAAAGTGAGGATAGTGCCATAATTTTCCTTGAAAATGAAGAGAAAAAATGTTTTTTTCTCAAAAGGCTTATGTCTATTTGATCCTTTCGATTTCAAGTGAGGTAAGCTCCCCCCCCCCCCCCTTCCTTCTCCCTTATCGGGAATCCCTCATCCCTCCACCAATGTTGTTTGTCGGTAAAGGGGCCACTTACACCTTGCTCTTGAGTGAATGAGAGAAGAGGGTGCCCTTTTAAAGTAATATGAAATCTCATTATTAAGCACCAAATTGTTCATAACAGAAGGGATATATCATTTCCACAAAATTTATAAAGTCAGCGGCATAGGAAGATATTTGACATTTTATTTGTACTCTCTCTCTCTCTCTCTCTCTCAGCCTCTCTCTCTCTCTCTCAGCCTCTCTCGGCACTTTTTCCAATAGGAACACATTTCATCTATACATGGAACTGACATAAGTCACCAGTTTCCCATTATTGGGTCAGTAATTAAGGGGCATTTCATTTTTTTTAAAAGACACTTTTGTAATACATTTTTTTGTTGTAGAAGTGCACACATTTTGACAGTTCTTGCACCTTTTGACAGGAATTGGGGCACTTCACATTTTCAAAAGGGGCACTTTAGTCATTTTCCAGAAAAAATGTGTGTGGGATAGGGAAGGGGGGGGTCACATTCCCCAGTACTGAGCCAATGTTAAGTATATGTCTGGCTTGACCAAAATTGGTCAGATATATGCTGTACTTCAGCCATATCTGGACCTCCTCTATAGGAACAATGAAAGGTCCGACAAAACAAAACAAAAAACACTATAATTAGAATTTGAGAGAAGCATAGAAAGGATGACTCCTGGCTTATAATTATCATTATATGGACAAACAGAGATCCATGAACAATTTTGCATCTGATGTCTACCATGTTCTTATTATTCTGGTGGCCTGGTTTACTGAAATATTTCATATGTTCAAAATGTAGATGTCAAGGTAGTCCCTCTCAAAATCATTTTTGTTTTTCAATAAATATTTGAATCATTGACTCTCACTTTGCAGAACCGTTTTCACTTGGATCACTTCCTTACTGTCACCTTCAGATGAAATCACATTTTTATCTGGCAACTGTTTACTTATATTTTACAAAAAACAATTAAATTAATTTGTGACATTGCATCAGGTAATATCTTAAGTGTCCAAAGTTGAATAAGATGGTGAAAGCAGTGTCCCTTCTTAAATGTCCCCATCCCCAAGAAAGCCCCATATGTATTTTATGAAAACTAACAAATCTCATCTCCCCATTGCTGTACACACAATTCATAATTTTCTGGGTGATTATTATTATTACTTTTATTTGGGGAAGGGTTACTTATAGATTCCTTATGATTTTGTTTTCACTCTCATGCAAAATATTCAGATAGAACATAAATGAGTCCAAAGATGAAACAAACCATCCAAAACATAATTTTTGATACTTTATTTTTATCCGCTGAAAAGGATACTTTGAAAACATAATGAAAACAAACAAAAAGTATGTTAATATAAAGCAAGAATTAAGCAATTCAAGCAAAGTTCAAAATGATAAATCCCTGCTAGGTAAAATGAAAAAGATATATATATAATCAGTTATAACTATCAATACTATAGCAATTGTGTAAGCTGTGAGATGAAATACACATTCAGTTCTGAGAATTTGAGACCAACCCAAAATGAGAGAATATTAGAAATTGAGTTTGGCCAATCTAGAGACAACCCAATTAAAAACAAAGCACACAGCCTGTCAAAAATAAACCTCTCATGAAATTTGACCAGGATCTATCCCTAGAATCTTCAAACGCTTCTATTTCAGACAATGCTGTTGGATATCATCATTGGTACAAAATCCTGATCCAAGGACTAGAAACTTGTGTTTTGCATGGGCAGGGTGAACGTGCCCCTAAAGATTTGCTAATTATTGCTTCTTGTATATGTATAATTAGAGGATGTTCATTTTTTTGAACCCCCCCAATCATGTTTTGCCCCTCAAACTAAACTCTCTCACGACCGCTGCTGGTATTTTGTACCCATTGCATTATGTGTTCCAATTAACTCTAAATGTATCTGTAATCACCATCAGTAATGCAAATTGCTAAGACTTTTGTCTTAAAATTCCAATAAAATTAATAAAGAACAATGCCCTCACTTTTTGGTTGTGTTTATTTATGCACAGGTATGTCAGTTCACCTTGCCCTATAATCCAACCTTAGGTTGGCATACGGGATATTAGTTTTCTTGAACTTTGCATAGATATGCCTACTTTACATATAATTGCCAACTTTTCTGTAATGCAAACAACAGCATGGTTATCTTCAGAAAATTGCTCTCTTATTTTGAAACAAAGGTCAGCATGTGGTACAAAGCCAGATATTTTACTTATGTTCATAAGTTGAATTCTCTGGCAGTAAAATCTTCCCTATGAAGATCATAGTTGATGAAGCAAGCACAATGATATAACACAAAACTAAGTCCATTACAAAATACTTGATTCAATCCACTGATGACAACAACTATTAACAACTATGAATAACTTTTCTTAAGTCCCCTCTGGTGAACAGTACTTCTGACAGGAGTTATTTCTAAACAAACTCCATCAGGTGATAGTAAGCCCCTTGTGGTAGGAGAACATTTAAGTGATACCTCCAATTATTTTTGTATCATATATATATATATATAAATATATATATATATATATATATATATATATATATATATATATATATATATATATATATATATATATATATATATATATATATATATATATATATATATATATATATATATATATATATATACATACATACATACATACATACATACATACATACATACATACATACATACATACATACATACATATATATATATATATATATATATATATATATATATCATGAATGTATTACACACACACACACACTACTGGAAAAATGAATATGGATAAATAATGAATATGTATATGGAAACATTGAATATGTATATGGATACATATAGAATATGTATACGAAACATATTGAATATGTATATGGAAACATATTGAATATGTATATGGAAACATATTTAATATGTATATGTAAACATATTGAATATGTATATGGAAACATTGAATATGTATCTGAAACATATTGAATATGTATATGTAAACAAATTGAATATGTATATGTAAACATATTGAATATGCATATGTAAACATATTGAATATGTGTATGGAAACATATTGAATAGGTATTTGGAAACATATTGAATATGTATATGGAAAATATTGAATATGTATATGGAAACATATTGAATATGTATATGGAAACATATTAAATATGTGTATGGAAACATATTGAGTATGTGTATGGAAACATATTGAATATGTGTATGAAACATATTAAACTGAATTTCCTCAGTAAAATTAAAATGTAAATAATACAACAACTATTTGTATACATTTACAACTAATAAAAGGCCTTATAATTGCTGGAAGGAAGTTTATATTCTCAAGTATTAAAAGGTTTTCTCTCCTTGAAAAATGCATTTTCATGGATTTTTAAAATTCATATCAAGTTAATGATTGAACGAAGAAATGTTCCAAATCAACTTAAAGCCCCAAAAAATGAAATAAATATAATTAAAACAAACTGAACAGATCAAACAACCGTGATCTTGTACTCGTGATTGATGTACTACATAAAAGAAAACATGAAATAAATATTTTGTAGTGAAATAAGCTGTTATGATGGGAGAAATCACTCATCTAAACCAGTATTTACTACACATCTCGGAAAAAACTATGTTCACTTGTATGCCAGGAATTAACAACCTTGAAATTCATTTTGTTTTATTAAGATAAATAACATTTGAAAAAATATTTAAAAAAAACATTTTTCTCATTATAAAAAAAATAATAATACAATTGTATTTCTTTGTATGAATTGCATCACTCTTGAGTCTCAATGAATTTGTATAATTCTACAGATCAATATGAGAGGGGTTAAGCAAGGCCGTCTTCTATGAAAGAGGACTACAAAAAAACAAAAACAAATGGTGATGAAAGCATTCAAAAATCCTATTCCGTTAAGGAGATATTTAAGTTTAAACTTTGTGATCATTTGTGTAGAAACAACTGAAATCTGATTAGTTGTGATGTCATAGCCTCAGATTTCTCAGTCTTTATGTATTCTATCATATTTTGTGCTGCAATTTTGTGGCTTAAAAACCATAGGATATGTAAGGAAAGTAGTAAAACAGAATTGTGTAAGGGTAATCATAATTTACCACCTGAAGAAAAATTGAGGGAAAATAATTCAAATAAAGAAAAAGTTAAATAAACTTTCTATGAAATACATTAACAATTGTTCAGAATATGAGAACGAGGGGGCCAACCTTGCAGAGTAAACTTACTGCACCAGTCATTTCTACATAGATAAGACAGACCTTCAAACTTGAATATCTTCTTAACAGAATTTTACGATTTTAAGCTCTGTCTTATCTTTGTAGAAATGACTGGTGTAGTAAGTCTACTATGGAAGGCTTGGACCACTAATCCACACATTCTTAACAATTGTTAATGTATTTCAAAGTAAGTTTACTTAAACGTTTGACTATTTTCATTATTTTGCTTCAAACTTTTTCTTCTGGTGGTAAATTACAATTACCCTTACAAGATTATGTTTTGCTACTTTCCTGATATATCCAATGGTTTTTAAGCCACAAAATCGCAGGACAAAATATGATAGAATACATAGAAACTTTGAGAAATCTGAGGCCTATGACATCACAACTAGTTTGATTTTAGTCATTTTTACCCAAATGATACGAAACTTAAAACTTAGATATCTTCTCAATGGATAAGATATTTTAATGCTGTCTACATATATGATGAACTTGCTTGACCCCTGAACTAATCCTTTAAGAAGGAATAATAATAAAAAAAAGTAGCAGAATGATGAGATATTACAATACAGAACTTTCAGAAAGAAAATAAATAAATAAACTTTCATAATTTGTTTTAAGTGACTGGTACTAGAAATCTACCTGACAGGAAATGACATCATAAACTCCCATTCCTAGTAATTTTTGATGTATCTTACAGAAGTTCAAATCCCTTTCTTTGATTAGCATATTATCAGATTCTGATGTTTCATCATTTAATCAAATGTTTAATTTGGTTGTACATTTACAAATATTGAAATAGGTAATAAAAACCTTCAAAGGATTACGAGTCCTTTTTTTTGTAATTTCTGAAAGATAAAAATCATTCAATGAAAATTTATGGAAGCTACAAACAGAAATGTCTCCCAAGAGAGATAAAAGTTATAGAAACTTTCTTCTTTCACATTTTATTTCCCTTCCTATATTAAGAAAAAGATTGACTGCTTATCTTTTCAAAAATTCCAGCAGGAGAGAGTAACTGAAAAAGGAGTGGCCTCTGAAAGACTTTCCAACATTAGAAGAATATTTGTACTTATTCACTTGGTTGGATATCCGGGAACTTTGTGACCTGAAGTCATCAGACCGCATAGTAACCGTGCGCCCCTGAAGTGAAAACAAAACGATCAGCTGTGTTTGTTTATATGCCATACATAGCATGATAGGCCCGATTTTCAACAAATTTGCGATTTTCTTCAAAATAATGACTAATCAATATTCCAACTTATTCTCCAATCCTTTGAAACAACGTATGATGATCGGTTCGGAATATGTGGTGTCGCTTTGTTGAATTTTAGTAAAAATATATCACTGTTTTGGTCAATTTGAAATTTCAGCGACTGATCCAAATTTCAACTGTGTGTTCAACATGCCTTCATTCAAATACCCAGCAGGTGTACCAGTAAGACGTACAATGTCCGATTGTCCGTAAAATTCGATATCAACTTCAATTAATTGTTATACTTAACTGCACAATGACCTAACAAAGCATCTAATTAAAGAAAATGAAGATTAATTAACAAATTAAAATGGCAAAAATTGTGTCCGACTTTGCACCACATGCAGACACACTTGTCGTTCGTGTAACATACAAAACTTTGTTTTCACTCCAGCAAATGACGTCATCTCCCGGATGTGACGTGGCACCAACCAAGTGAATACTATCTTGAACCGATCTTGAGACAAAATACAATACTGATATTCAATATGAGAGATTTATTGATGTCTAAATGAGTGCAAAATGAAGTCTGCAGATTTTTAAGAGATTTACAAATATTAAGCCCAAACTATGGGTCAGATGACCCATCACATAGATCAGATGACCCATCACATGGATCAGATGACCCATCACATGGATCAGATGACCCATCACATGGATCAGATGATCAGGTACTATCTTCATACTGATGCCAGAAACAATAGATTTCAGCAGCTCACATGAGTTGTCCGACTGAGCCTCATCAACCTTTAATGACAGCAATTGGACGAAGTTTAACAGCTTTTTTACTAATGCCGGCTGTGTGACACGTATTGACAACATCTGTAACATTTTTGTACGATTCTGGTGCCTGAAGAAGAAAAAAATAATAGCTTAAGGTACTCAAATCAGCAGAGGAGACAAATTCCCCCAAATAATAAAAATGCAAACACTAATCTAGAATTTGTTTTCATTGCTGTAGTAATTCTAGACCTTTTAAGCCCCACATATTCGCCTAATAACTGATTGAGGGTCAAAGGTGAAGATTTAATTAATCAGGCCGATGGTGCTGAGGTCTTTACTGCTCAATCAAATCAGGTTTGACTTCACAGATGGCCTGAGGTGTTAGCCAAGTGCTTCTGCCCCTCTATGAATGTCATACCTCATTGTGGATAAACAGTAGAGACCAAGGCAGATTTAATTCTGATTTGTAAATCCGAAACAAAATGAAAAAGCATAAAATTGAAAAGCATATTGTTTGTTTGTTTGTTTGATGAGGTCTTAACGGCACCACGACAACGAAGGTCAAATTGTGCCTGAGAGGTCAGATCATTTTAGAGGTAGTAAGGAAAGAGACCAGGGGAAGAATGAGAGAAATTCAAAAACAAAAGCCAGAAAGCTGTGATCGAGAGAGGAGGTGCATGGGTAAAACTAAAAACAAAGTAGAGAGGGGGTGGAAGAGGAGAATTAAATATGGTTGTAGAGGGATGCATGCTGAAGGAAGGAGACTATTTTATCTGGAGGATTTTTTTGGAAGAACTCAGCAATTGAGTTGTGGGGAGCGAGAGAAGCTCTGGGAAGGTTGTACAGGGGGCAAGCAAGGAGAACGTGTTGGATTGTGAGGATGCAGTGGCAATTGTTACAGAGGGGTTGGGGGGAACCAATAAGGAGGTGGGAGTGAGTGAGGTGGGTGTGACCAATTCTAAGACGGGTAATATGAAGCGTTGTCGATCGAGAAAGGTTGTTGATGGTGGATTTGATCGGGATTGTGGGCTGGATAACATGGAGTTTGTTATCAATTTGGAAGTTCCATAAGGTTTGCCAGCGGTCACGAACAAGAGAAGCGATAAGCGGTTTGATGTCAGAGAGGGTTTTGGGAAAAGGGGAAGGGAGGAGGTTAAGGGCAAGCTTAGCGGCTGTATCAGCCCTGTCATTGCCAGGGATGCCAACATGGCTGGGTATCCAGAAGAAAAGAACACTTTTCCTGCAGAGGGTGGGAGAAAAGAGTTTCCGGAGGAGGAGGTGGCAGGTGAGGTTATCCCATTTAAGATTGAGTAATGAAGTAAGAACAGCCTTTGAGTCAGAGAAAATGGCAAAGTGACTAAGAGGAGAGTACTCAATAAAGTTGAGGGCGAGGAGAATGGCCTTAGCCTCAGCTGAAAAGATGGATGAGTGATATTGATCACAATACTTCTTCTCCTCACATACCAAAGTTTAAGTGATATGATCTTTGTGCTTTCTTATGATATTCTACTCAGTTGGAAGTGTACACCAGTATAATTTTTTATATATTCATACACGCTATATATCCACACGCAAACAAATAAATGTATATACGATGATATACAGTGCGGATACCATGTTTTGATACGCATTTGCATCCTATTTGTTATAAGCAACACACATGCTTTTCAAAGCAAGAAGATTTGCAGTGCTGAGGAAAGTCAATTTTCAGTTCAAAGTGTGCAATGTTGATCATATCAAAACTCTCAAAAAGTGTGGAAAAGAATGCACAAAATATTCCTTTACCAGGTCTACCAAATGTATTCAAACATGAGCATATTTTTTCAGTTAACATATGGCATAGATCCAATATCGTTCATGAGATAAAGTAGGACCTATCATGTTTACATCATTTACCAATTTCACATTAAGCCATGCCTACCATGCATAATAATGACTTCTGTTGATAACATAAGCATGTACACAATAACCAACAATATATTATCACGCCCAATATGATGCAAAACGGACATACAGTTGCTCATTTATCACTTTTTCAAAATGTTCACTTTAAGCCCTGCCCATTTATTAATATGCATGAAATCACCACCACAAACATTAGGGCACACCTGCAGACCATGAGCTATCTGTGTACCAAATATGACATAAATCCAGTTTACCATTCTTGAGATACCGTGTTTACAAGCTTGTTTCAGCAAAATCATATTAAGCCCCGCCCACTATGCATATTAATGAAATTCCACAAATCAAATGATGATCTTGCATGTATTAAGGGTGACTTATCTAATTTTCCATTGTCCATCAAGTGCTTTGATCACTGAAATACTCCCACACCTTTAACTATAACATTACTATTAACTGATCAAAGCTTCATTGTTTTAAAAAAACTGTTGCACACAAGAACATTCAGTCTTTAGGAAGATGAGAAGTTTCCAGCAGTTATGGATTCTTGTGATTATCTTGAAATGAAAAATAAGCCTAAACTAATACTACCAAAATACAAACATGCATACACAAAAAATACAAGATGAGAAAAGTTTACCTCTTCCATAACAAGCTTGGGTGATGCTACCCTGATAGATATTCCTAAGCTGTCCAATTTATCGAGGACAGTTGGTAATCAAGCTTCCTTCGTGATTTGGCTCTTGACCAAGCACGACCCTGAAAAAAAAAAAAAAAAGTATAATCATCCAATATTTTCTCATTATATTGTGATGAGATGATAAAAGTGAAAAGGGCGTTGAGTTAAACAACACATTAACTAGTAGGAATAGATTTCTATAATAATGAAAAAGTAAAATGTTTCTCTCATGGGGATACTGTGGGTTGTGCAGTAATGGATAACAGGCTTGGTGTTAACATATTTCCATTAGGTATGACAAAGGAAAAAGGAGCAAAGTGTTGGTGAAGAAAACTAAATGATCACTTCCCATTAATGAGTTGTCAACATTTTGAAGCTTCCACAATATGATCTTAACCCTTACTCTACCAGCACATTTTTGAAAATGTGCTTGGGGGCAAGAGTTGAAGATAGAGCACCCAAAACGGCTATAATATCGCCGCGTGGTAGAGTAAGGATTAAAAAATGTGATAGATAACAGATAAGCAAAGCAACAGCAAGTGATAAAACACAGCTGAATAATGATTACTATAAATGCTATTTTTTTTCTTTTTTTTTCTCCAAAAATTTGCATTCCCATGTACAAACTGTACAAGAGTTTGTCGGAAAATTCCCCATTTTGTCAGAAAATTAATCCCTATGCCATTATTCCTCCCTTTTCCCAAGTTTTTTTTTTGGTT
Organism: Chiridota heheva; assembly: GCA_020152595.1. Lineage (NCBI taxonomy): Eukaryota > Metazoa > Echinodermata > Holothuroidea > Apodida > Chiridotidae > Chiridota > Chiridota heheva. The sequence goes on from JAIGNY010002190.1 coordinate 68,194, forward strand.
AGGTTCATGAAAGTGTAGACGCCCAAAAACAATATGGCGATGAATCGTGGTAAAAGAGAGGACCATAGCTGAGTGAACTTCTTTAGGAACAGCCAGAACAGTGGCAGCTGACAGGGATGTTTGGTTTGGTTTGTTAAGGTTTAACGGCACCGTGACAGTCAGAGTCAAACGTACCAAGAGGGTGTGAAATAATTAAGGTGCAAAGGTTAGGAAAGGGATGATATGGAAAGGAGGAAAGGATGGAGAGAAGTCAAAATTTTAGAGGAAATAAGTTTGTAGTAGAAAAGATGGTAAGAAGGAGAGAGGGATGTGAGATAGGAATGGATGGGGAGATGTGGGGAGATTAAATCAAGGGATGGATAGAGGCATATAGAGACCTTGTGCGCCACCTGGTCCAAAGCAGATAGGTGAGGTGGGAAGGAGGTGAGGGGTTTATTGCTTCCCTGTCTATCTGATGTTATGAACAGCCTATCTTCACTCTTGGCAGTTCTGCATTTAAACAAACCTCATCCAACAAAAAGTCTAAAAACACCTCTATTTTATTCTATTTTAATGTAAACTGAATACTTCATTAAATATTTCTAAGCCGTGAATGATACAATTTCTGGAAAAAAATGAAAAACCACAAATTCCAAGAAATAGGAGGCAATTACAGTTACATATCAAAACAATGATGGATACTCACTGCTCCGTGGCATGTTGTTCCAAATGTTTCCGTCATGCCAAACTCTGTACCTGTTAATACATAACTACATGTTCCCATGGTTCCTCCAATCAAAACAGGTTGTCCAGTTAACTGAAAATAAACAAGGTTTCCTTATATTTAACTAACCACTTACAACTGAGTAAAAATACAATTTTGGGATTACATTTTAAATCTTTGCCATTTTTAATCAATTGTATCATATCTCAAAAGGAAAGCAGACTGGTAGCATGAGTACTCAGTACAATGTTGTGAGTAAAGTACAAGTACTAGGCAATGAGTACTAGTGTGAGTCCCAAAGCCATGGGTACAAGAACTAACATTTGTAACTTGCTGATCACAAGTACAATTGCACCTGAATACGAATATGTACTCCAGTACTGAATTATTAGTATGTATACTTCAGTACTACATGTCTGAATCAAAGATCGTGATAGGTTAGACAAAATAAAAGCAACTTATGCAAAACATATTGGGTTCAACATGCAAATGTTGAACCCCTTATATTACTGAAAAAAGATCCTCTGTCAAAAGAGGGGCAACAAAAAGAAATTGAAGAAATCAATAAGAATGAAGTAGTTTTTTTTTTTATTAAAAGGCTTGAAAATGGAATTCAATTAACTCTCTCCAATGAAGAAATCAATTTAATTGTAATGTAAGAATATGGTGGCTAGGGAATCCAGAGCTATTTTCACATAATTACAATTCCTAACCTTGCATGGAACTTTAAGAGATGCACTGAACACTTAAAGCCTATTAATGAAAAGGGCAATACAATTGAAAGATTCTGATTGGTCAAAATATTTACCCAAATGCTGACGGGCCAATCAGTAACAATTATTGAATAAATTACATACCTGGTAATCAACCGGGATGAGAGGATGATGGGGTGGAAATGCTCTAGTCGACCCCTTCCGATGTACCAACAGGGTCTTTTGTACGCCATTAATCATGTGATAACAAGTTTTGTTAAGAAATATCATTATAAAACATGGAAATATAAGGTACTGGTCAAATCTCTCTTACCACAAAGACTATTTTGATAAATTCACAGGAATACTAACCCTTACTCTACCACGTGGCGATATTATCGTCGTTTTGGGTGCCCCATCTTTGGCCCCGCCTCCCAGGCACATTTTCAAAAAAAGTCCTGGGAGAGTAAAGGTTAATCTACCAGCGAAAAGTGTGCCAACTAGAAATATATGCAGCATGGTCCCTGAGGGCGGCACAGAGTCTCTGAAACAGAATGAGCCTGACTTTGCTACTAGGAAGACAGACCCTTCAATAATTAGCCTGTGCTTAACCTTTACTCTAACACGCGGCAATATTATCGCTGTTTTGGTGCCCCATCTTTGGCCCCACCTCCCAAGAGCATTTTAAAAAAAGTGCTAGTAGAGTAAAGGGTTAGAATTATCAAAACCTATTAAAGAATACTATTATAAAAGAACTATTTGCATTTTTTCCAAGATACTTGTTGTTCTTCTTCTAATTTTATATTAACCCTTTACTCTACCAGGGCTTTCAAAAATGTGAGCCAAATTTTTGTAACTTTTTTTCATATTTATTTTTGATAATCTTCCTTTCATTTGCTTGGAATGGAAGGTAAGATAATTATCTTTTGAGCAATGAAAGTTAAATTAGGAAATATTAGACAAAAATATGCAAATGAAGCAATTTTTGGCTAAATTTGGTCAACAAATGGCCAATCTTTGCACAAGTATAACTTCTTGTCAATATTGAAAACATAGATTTGTTTTACTTATTTAGATTCTTTATAAAACTTCCTTTCCAATGATGCTAATTTAGAATTTGTAGAAAGAAAGGAAATTAGATGAAAAAACGCCAGAAAAGATTTTAGTACAAATGACCCCTGAAAACTGCAGCAGAATAATTATAACGCAGGTGAGACTCCAACCTGGCGCACTCACGTGCTGGCTGCATTCATATCCACTACACCAGATGATCAATGAACATGCTGTGGCAAAATTGAATTTTTATAGGAATGGGTCCAAATAGAGGAGGGTATGTATGTATTTACATATTAAATAAAAGGAAATTGCAAGCACTTTTGAACGGCGGTTCAATGAAGCATGTGCGGTGTACGGTTTTGGTACACAATTTTTTTGAAGGAGAAAAATGGATCAAATATGGCAGAAATTCATGAAATTTCTCCAGAACAAAAGATTGCAGGTAGGGATTATACAAATTAGACCCTAAATCAATAATATCATGTCTTAGGATTTCTGTGTTTGATTTTAAAGCAAAAATGTGATCTTGAAGTTATTGTTGAAGTTATTGAAAGATTTAAAAGTAGAAAAAAAACATTTTTTGCCAATTGTTTAGCAATTTTTGAGTTTTACTTTTTTTCGAGTTACTTTTTCTCAAAATTCTGTAATATGACCCTTATGAAAAAGTTACATTTTGTGAAAGAAATATCCGAGTACTTTAAAATGATACCAAAATACTCCTATATGATTTTGGTAAAGTTTCAACTTTATTTTTAGAAAGAAGGTGGTTTAAAAAGGGCGATAATATCGCCACAAGGTAGAATAAGGGTTACACAACTTACATAAATTTAATTACAAATCTCACAAAATTAATTCGTTTAACATATCTTTTGCAATTAAATACAACAGGGTTCACATTTTAAAACAATCTCTGCTTTATAAACAAAACATAGCAATATTTCTACACATGCTTCTTACTCCAAACACAGAATATTGTAAAATTGAGTGGCAGACAAATAAAAGATTCTTCTTCTTTGTTCTATATCTGCTTTGCTATTAAAGAGATCAATATTAGATTCCCCCATCCTAAAAATCTTACTATATTATCCTTATCATGACAACACCCACTTTGAGGTTTATGTACAAGTAGAAGCAATATTAGATACATTGCTCTAAAATCTACTAAAATCCATTAAAGGAGACAAAAAGTCTGACATATTCTTTATTTTATTTGCTAGAGAATGAAAAAATCAAACCAAAAACAGCAAGTCAAAAGTTTGTTTGATGAGGGCTTAACTCGCCACGACAACGAGGGTCAAATTGTGCCTGAGAGGTCAGATCATTATAGAGGTAAGAAGGAAAAGAAAGAGGGGGAGAATGAAAGAAATTCAAGAACAAAAAGTCAGAAAGCTGTGATCGAGAGAGGAGGTGCATGGTTGAAACAAAAACAAAGTAGAGAGGGGTGGAAGAGGAGAATAAAATATGGTTGTAGAGGGAGGCATGATGAAGGAAGGAGATAATTTTATCTAGAGGATTTTTCTGGAAGAACCAAGCAATTGAGTTGTGTGGAGCAAAGGAAGCTCTGGGAATGTTGTACAGGGGGCAAGCAAGGAGAACGTGATGGATTGTGAGGGTGCAATGGCAATTGTTGCAGAGGGGTTAGGGGAGCCAATAAGAAGGTGGGAGTGAGTGAGGTGGGTGTGACTAATTCTAAGATGGGTAATATAAACGTTGTAATATGAAAGTCAAAAGCTTAATCATATCTCAAGATATTCACATTGAACTTTGACACATGGAAGCTGCCATTTTGCTCAATTCCATACAAAAATCTTGTCAAACATAACTTTATTTACCCCCAACACACCTCACTCCCTCCATTCTCCTCAAGTGGGGATTGAGGCCTTCACCACAAAGATCCATCTCTTCCTGTCTTGTGCCACTTCGCTGACTTGGTTCCAGCTCCCCCATCCGAGCATCTCTCTTCTTCTCTATCATTCACCTCCCAAGTGGTTTTTAGCCTGCCTCTTTTTCTTCGCCCATCTGGTGTCCAGCAATTAGAATGTAATGTATTTCTATTATAATTTTATAGTTTTGAAATGATGTGACAAGAACTTTTAATAGCTTGTTGTAGCAATATCATGTACACACAAAAATGTCCTTGACTCACACACAAGCAAAACAATTTTTCATAAGCAATCTTAAAAAAACATCATACTGGGGTGATAACATCATCAAAATCAAAATGGCTGATCCTATAGTGGTGGAATTCATGTATTTTATAATTGCAAAACATGTTCAGATGAATTGAGTTGTAAAACTTGGTCAGAAAATTTGTTATTTTTAATTATATCATATGAAGTAAGGATTATGTCAGACTTTTTGACTCTTTTGAAGTAACAAACCATTTCATTAAAATTGATTATTTCACAGTTACTGAAAGTTCCAGCATCAATATGCAAAATTTTTTAGAATTTAAAGAACTTTTAATGAATTTTAAAACTTATACACATCAATAAACCTTAAAGTGGAGATCAAATGAACTGGTTAAAGGCTTGTCATTTACTTCAAAAAGAAAATGCATAACATATAAGAAACAATCTTCAATCCCATCTCATTAACCTTAAAGGATTACTTCAGCGGTCAAGCATGTCCATCTTCTATGAAAGAGGACATCAAAAGAAACAAAATAGTGAAGAAAGCATTCAAAAATCTTATTCCTTTAATTGATTAGTTCAGTGGTCAAGCAAGTCTATCTTATATGAAAGAGGACTTCAAAAGAAACAAAATGGTGAAGAAAGCATTCAAAAGTCTTATTTCGTTAAGGACATATTTACATTTAAAGTTTGTGGTATCATTTGTGTAGAAACGACTGAAATCAGACTGGTTGTGACATCACAGCCTCAGATTCCTCAAAATCTTTATGTGGGCCTATTCTATCATATTTTTCCCCGTAATTTTGTGGCCTAAAACAATTGAATATTTCAGGAAAGTAGTCAAACAGAATCTACTAAGGGTTATTATAATTCAACACCTTAAGAAAGTTCGAGGAAAAAATAATTAGAATAGTAAAAAAGTTAAATAATTTTTCTTTAAAATACATTAACGATTGTTAAGAATGTGAGGATGAGTGCAACAACCTTCCATAGTAGACTTACTACACCAGTCATTTCTACACAGATAAGACAGAGATTGAAACTTGAATATTTCATCAATGGAATATGACTTTAAAATGCTTTCTTCACCATTTTGTTTAAAGTCCTCTTTCATATCAGATAAACTTGCTTGACCCATGAACTAATCCTTCAAACAATTTAGTTTCTTACCACTCCACTTTCATTCCCTCAAAAATTCAAAATTAGGAAAGGATATATGTTCTTCTACTTTTGCAATGTTGTGTGAGACATCATATATCACTTGCATGTCCAGGTCATCAGGGGCCATTTGGAATTGTTTTGCAAATGCCTAGAAAATGAAAAGATAATGACTTTAATTCAATATCATATGATTTATATTTTAATAACTCCGTTCTTCTAAGAATAAGTGAAATCATCAGTTCATGGTGGAAACATACAAAAATAGTTTTTATGATAAACAATATTTTCAATGCATTGCTTAAATTTGACATTCATAGGTGGAAAACAGTAAATAGTTGAACAATTACAACCTGTATGTACTATTTTAGAAGGGGTGGAGCCAGAGGGCTGGGGGGGCTGAAGCCCCCCCCTCCCCCAATACTTTTAGGTGAACATGTGTTATCACATTACCTGACCTAATTAGCCCCTGAATAGTGTTATCACATGTCACCTGACCTCATTTCGCCCCCTCTAATATATTGAATTCTCTGCCGCCCTTGTTCAGTATCTCAATTTAACAGTACTGCTGTTTTTAATACTTAGGACCATCTTAAAACTGTATTTACTACTGGCAAATATCAATATTTCAAAGCACAAAACAAGTCATATATAGAAGAAAAAGTTATCAAGGGGTTGTTTTCTAAACTATTAATTGTATTGAAGGATCATAAACCCAGATAATTATTTCCTTTGCATATATGTGTAATAACTCAACTTCATATATACTTTAGTGGGCATAGGAACAGTAGAATTTAACATATAGGAAATCTATTCTTAGACCATCAGGAAAATGATTAATATGATTATGCAGTTTATGTGATTAACTTTTTTAATCTATAACACTCCTTGGTATTCTATAATTAAAAATAATAAGTTGATACCAACCTTCACAACAAATGTTCCAATAAGCTACAACCTAATACACATAAAAAAACATACTAGCAAATATATAAAGACTGAATGAAAATTACATGAAAGATATTCCAGAAACAGCAACTGAAAGTTTTTTTTCTATCACCTTCACTCTTTCATAATGTTAGCATTATCAATCAAAATTAAATCATATACACATGTCCCCTTCCCTTGAGACACTACCTTTTTCTTACCTGTCTACACAGGAATGTCATGCTTGACCTATTGACCCATGCATAATTAGCAGCTGCAGCCATACCCTTCAAGTATGTTTGACCTTCCTCGGATTGTATTCTGGCACATGCCAATTGCCGGTCATTGACCTCTATCTTGTCACGTTTCATGGCTTTCTCCATTTGAACAAGAGCATCTACAGAAGTAAATTAAAATACAGAGAAGGAAAAGACACATACAGTACTTATATCTCTAAGTCAATTAAATCAGAATATTATTATTATTATTATTATTATTATTATTATTATTATTATTATTATTATTGTTATCATTTATTTAATTATTTTATTATATTATTATTAACCAGAACATATTTTTTATTATTATTATTATTAAAAAACAAATACATAACATAACATGACAAGATTACGGACTAAGAAGGGTTAGTCACCCTATAAAAAGCCCAAACTAACATGAACACTATCACAAAAAAAAAAAAATCAGACACCCAGAATTAGTAAAGAACTTATTAATATTGACCTTGAAATTGTGAACAGAATTGGAGCTAATTACCCACTCAGGTAAAAGATTTCACTCATTAACAACTCTTTACAAAAAGCTAAAACGCCGAATATCTATCCGTGAGAACTCTTTGGTCAACTTTAAATTGTTACCATGTGTCACATGAAGATTAGCTAAAACATGCAAGAAATAACAGGAAGTCAAAGCATCACTACCAGATAGGAACTTAAAAACCTGAATCATATCGCCACGTACTTTTCTTAACTCAAGTGTGGTCAAACCAAGAATTTGCAACCTAAATTAATAAGAGGGATTCCTTACTTCGAGAATAAGTCTAGTGGCCCTTCGCTGAACCTGCTCCAAAATGAACTTGTCCTTCTCATAAAAGGGACTCCAAGCCTGAATAGCATACTCAAGGTGAGGCCTGTCTAACTGCTTATACAAATTGAAAACAACCTCTCCACCAAGAAAACAAAAATTTCTTCTAATCAAACCAAACATCCTACATACATATATACATGTAGGTAAAATTTAAGGTAAGAAAGGGTAAAAGGGTAACATACAACATATATACACATGAGTACAAAAGTGGTAAAAGTGCATATGTACATCAATGAATCATATAAAATATATAAAAATGGTAAGAACAAATTAGCATGAAAAAAGGTAAGCTCTTAATAATACTAACATTGGCAGATTGCTTAATTTCATTGGGTAACTTGTTCCACAACTCAGCACCAGCTACACTTATTGTTCTGAAAGCAAAAGTCTGTCTATGGGTCCTAGGAATGATTAACTTATAATTTACATTGTCAGAGTGCATGGATTTTTGTAAAAGTAGGGCTAGAGTGAATTGATTAGAAATATAATCAGGGGCTAACTTCTCAACAACACATTTATAGACCAGGGTTAGTATTTTATCCTGAGTTTAATTGGCAGCCAATGCAACTCTTTCAGGGCCAGGGATGCGCTTTCCCATCTGCCTCTTCTTAAAACCAACTTTGCAGCTAAATTTTAAATTCTTTGCAGTTTGTTTTATATCATGATCAGGTAGGTTTATGTACAGGGAGTTGGCATAATCAAGATGGCTAATTAAATAAGAATAGCTTGAATACCACAAAAATAGGAAACAGAAGATAGAGAAGATACAGAGTACCTACAGTCACACCTTTTACCCACTATACAGATTTCCAAAATAAAAAGCTCCTTTCAAACTTTCACCAAGAACTTTGTTTTAGTTGAGTATTACCCCACTACCTCCCATTTTGTAAGGAAAGTAAGTTATATTACCCTATTCTGAAAATTCCCCTTTTGTAATTGAAAAAAAAAGATACATTTACAAGTTAAAGTAAATAAGTTATTATGCTCTTAAAAATCTAGAGAAAAAAAAGAAATCCTTCTGGATTTATTGGCGGACATATGATTAAGCTTGTCTGGGAAAATAAACCGCAATTAAATAGCTCCTCACCTGTTGCTACTTGATGTCCAAGACCTCGACTTCCACAATGGATCATAAGGCACACTTGCTTCACTCGATCAATCCCCATCTTCTTTGCAGCATGTTTGTCATATATCTCATCCACCACCTGGATCTCAGCGTAGTGGTTTCCCGCTCCGAGTGTTCCAAGCTGAATTTGTTTTGAAGAAGGAAGACAATTTAGGTTGACTGCATGCAATTCTCAACAACTCAACAAGTGACAGAGTTGAGAGGCTTGTAAATGTAAGTAGAGTTAACTTAGCCTAACCATAATTCATAATAGACAATATGATTGCCCAAACCCTCCACATAACCATTTATACAATAGAAGTAGAAGAGGTAAAAGCAAAAGTAGCACAGTTAACAACATCAATCATTTTAACAATTCAAAAAGAAGCCATCTCTTTAATTTAACCAAATAATCAGATTTTAAGAAAAAAATACTTTCTTGTATTAATTTTTTTGGCACTTGCACAAAACATTAAAGGTTTCCAAAATGAACAGATGAATCCTTACCACAAAATAAGAGAAACAAATTACTTTTAATACAACTTTACAATTCAACTCAAAGTAGTAATACAAAACAAAAACCAGCAAGTTCCTCTTTTCCCTTTTCTTGCAAAAATGCTTTTTCCTGAACCATTAATCACGAATGACATAGATTACGCCTAAAGAAAAAGGACATTTGTTTGCCCTCCTCCACCTCACCAAAAAATAGGGCCGATGTTAAATTTATTTTATTTTTTTCCCTTCAATTTTTAAAAATCCCTACGCTTCTTAAAATCTCGACAAAATGGTGTAACAACAACTTTTGCCTGTTGAATGTTGCTGTTTACTGTGAAGAACATGGAGCCCACCGCCCACAGCTTAAAAATAGAAAGTTGTCCTGCCGATTTTAAATGAGTGTGTCATTCAAGGGAAAGAAAATGCCAAATCACACAAAAAGCACGAGTGAGATATAAAGACTGAACGAAATAAAAAGAACCAACATTCTGAAAAAGAAGTGAAGTGTTTTAAAGGCACCATAACAGGGAGGGTCAAATTGTGCCTGAGAGGTTAAATCATTCCAGAGGTAGGAAGGAAAGGAAACAGGGGCAGATTGAGAGAAACACAGGAACTAAATGCCAGAAAGCTGGGATCGAGAGGGGAGGTGCATGGGTGAAGGAAAAAAAAAGTAGAGAGAGTGGGGTGGGAGAGGAGGACTAAATATGGTTGTAGAGGGAAGCATGATGAAGGAAGGACATAATTTTATCCTGAGGGTTTTTCTGGAAGACCTCCGCAATTGAATTGTGGGGAGCGAGGGAAGCTCTGGGAAGGTTGTACAGGGGGCAAGCAAGGAGAATGTGATGGACTGTGAAGGTGCAATGGCAATTGTTGCAGAGGGGCTTTAATTCTGTTTTATAAAGTTCTTGATACTTAATCCTTGGGGAGCAAAAAAAAAGTGTTTTCCGCCTGCCCCTCTCTTACAATTTTCCATAAGAAAGGACCTTAGTGTCAAAAATTTCACGACAATTGATCTCTCCTCAAATTATAAGAAAATATTGAACAAGTAAATGACTTACTTGAGGCAAACCCCTTTTCTTGGCTCTGGCGCTGACCTTACTTGGGTCAGCTTGCAGCATTCTACCATACTCTTCACAATGCTCCTTGTCCTCTGCCCAGGAATATCCTTTGAAGAGAAATATCAATTGCATAGAATTACAACCATCAGGTGTGTCAAGAACACTCCGTTTGATTCTCAAATCCAGGTAAAACCCAAGGAAAATATTTTTGAAATAAAAATATTGGTTATTTCAAGTTTTTGCAGTGGTTTTCATTTAAGCTTCAACTCAAAAGAGTCTTCAAGAACAACCTTTGTTCCTCTCATTCCTGCAATTAAATAATTTGTCTAGTTCCAGATACCTCACTAAAATGTTGGCCACCTTATATCTAAAGGCATTCACATACTGGACAATCTTTGCATCAGCATATACAATATAATACTTAAATAGAAATTATACAACTATATTATTTCTTCCTTCAGGTTCAATCAAAAAAATCTTAAATTGTTATTTCATTAAGTGCAGGTGGTTTCTAACAAAATATTCATGGTAATATTTGATTGAGGATCTTAAATTATAAGCAATATGTTGCATGTTGAAATGCCATCATTATTTTTACATTATGGATTCTTCTAAAACCAAAAATAAAACTTTTATCCCTTACTCTACCAGCACTTTTTAAAAATGCGCTTGGGAGGCAGGGTCAAAGATGGGGCACCCAAAACGGTGATAATAACACCATGTGGTAGAGTAAGGGCCAGGACAGGCTGAAATTGAATGAGCAGCAATAATATCACCCACCATGTGGTATTTGTGAGTTGGCATACTTGTCGCTGGTTGATTAACCAGCACAGGCCTGATTAACAACTGGGCACCCCGGTCTTTGCGTGGTACAAGTAAGGGTTAAGGTATAAGTTTATTTGCACTTGCTTTTTAAACAGTTTCTTTTGTTGGTAAAGTCCGAGCGAGCAGCAGAGTCAACTTATTCTGCTTCAGTAACCCAGTAAGCCGCCCACCGGGACCATGCTGCATATATCTTTGAGTTTTCACACTTGTTGTGGGTTCATTAACCCTTACTCTACCAGCACTTTTTTTGAAAACGCGCTTGGGAGGCGGGGTCAAAGATGAGGCACTCAAAAGAGTGATAATATCGCCGCATGGTAGAGTAAGAGTTAAGTTAAACTTTTCTCCCAAAATCAAGAATTCTGACAAATTTACCTTCTCTTAATGACCAATCCATTCCCATTTCCAATGCTTCCTCCAGATCTCTGCAGGAAAGAGAGAAAAAATCAATTGAAACACTCTAGCACCAGCACAAATATTCCTCTTATATGATAGAGGACAACGAGACAAACAGACTGGAGAAGAAACTACTTATCTCAAGTTTCTATAGACCTTTTCAAACTGATATATACCGAAAATGCTTACTTCAGTACTTTGACCAATCAACTGCTGGGGAAATTTCTCCTTTTTTTTTTCTCCAACCAATCAGGTGCAGCTTTGAGGAAAAAATTGTAAGCAGCAATACGCGTGCGTATTAAGCACGTACGATCCATGCGCTTGCTTGAAATTCTTTTTTTCATACGCTTGGTCCCATACCGTGTGTGAATTTGGCAGACAGCCAAGATTCCGCCAGTATTTGATTGGTCAATAAGATTCCCCCAGTATACGGTTGGTCCAATATGGACACAAGAATTTCAGCCATTCAGATTTAAAAAGGTCTTTAAAAATAACTGGTACAGAAAGTCCTCCTTTACAAGTAATGTCACACACTCACAATAAGCATCCTCTCAGGATTGAAAAAATACAAAAAAGTCACTCGCCAATCAATTATACAACTTGGCGAGTAAATTAGATTTGCATCCTATTGAATATTTGATTTAACTATTTTCACTGAATGTAAACAATTATTCACTTGATAAATCCAGTACCTGCATACACTTCAAAATTGTTCTACTCATATGCTAATATTCCCAGTCTTTAAAAAAACATTTTAAAAAAACAGACTTTTGAGGAATGTGATTCTGTGATGTCACTCCTGCTCTGATATCAATGATTTCTACATGAATCTGACACACCATTCTTTTACCTGAAACATCTTCTAAATGGAATAAGATTTTGTTCCTTTTATCATTGCCTATCATTCAAGCTAAACATGGTTGACAACTGATCCTTAAAAGGATTAGTTCAGGGGTCAAGCAAGTTCATCTCATATGAAAGAAGAACTCAAAAGAAATAATGGTGAAGAAACTACTTTGATATCTTATTGCGTTAAGGAGATACTCAAGTTTAAAGCTCTGTGTCACCTGAGTAGAAATGACTGGTGTAGGTAGTCTACTGTAGTCTACTCATCCCCTCGATCTTAACAATTGTTTATGTATTTTAAAGAAATCTATTTAACATTTTTATCATTTGAATATTTTTCCTCAAATTTTCTTTAGGTGGTAAATAATACTTACCTTTGCTAGATTCTGTTTTACTACTTTCCTGATATATCCAATGCTTTTTAAGCCTAAAGTTGCACAAAAAATATGATAGAAGACATAAAGACTTTGAGGAATCTGAGGTTGTGATGTCACGACCAGTCTGATTTAAGTCGTTTCAAATGATACAGAACCATAAACTTAGAAATCTCCTTAATGGAATAAGATTTTTAAATGCTTTCTTCACCATTCCTCTTTCATATGAGATCAATTTGCTTGACCATTGAACTAATCCTTTATTTATACTAAACTTCATAGTAAATTGTATTTCATCCCACTGTATACAAAAGGAATTGCATTTCTCCTCATATAATTTTATATAAATGCAACCTCATCTTTTTATGTAAAAATGCAATGTAAAACTATGAATGATTTTAAAATTTAAGCATAAACTAAACACTAACAATAAAATACACAGGGGTGGAAGAAATATATTACTTTTTGAGACCATAGAAAGTATTGGAAAACATTTCTGAGAGTATACCGCAACAACAATTACAAAACTGAATGCTATATTTGGAATAAAATCTGTTATAATCTTTTTATTTTTACTCCTTTTCTCCCCTTTCTTCTGAATATTTGTTTTCATTTTCCCTTTATCTTTCTCCCTTTTCCCTTTATACTTCCCCTTTTTCATTTATTTTCCTCTTCTTTCTCTTTCTGGAGACATGAGCAAATTTCTGGGACCATTGGAGTCATGGTCTGCTATATTTTCCACCCCTGAAAAATAATTTACTCTTACTTTGCAGTCATTGGGATAACTCCTTTGGATCCAACACCAACAGGGATATGATCAAACATGGCCTGAGCCAGTTGTTCCTTCACTGGCAACACATCCTTCTCACTCAAGTTTGTCCGCAACAACCTCACACCACAATTAATATCAAAGCCAACACCGCCTGGAGATACCACCGCATCAGGGTTACTCATATCAAACGCTGCCATATTACCTGCAAAGAATAGTCAGAGCAAGAAAGTTGTTGTTTAACACAGATCAAAATACATTATATTTTTATGTAAAAAATGTGGTTTATCAGGAGAATGTTAAAAATATCTTGGACAGATAGGAAAACAAATGATGATGTCCTGATAGCTTCAGGCATGGACAGGCCTTACTTAATGCCATCAGAAGAAGACAGATGGAATTTTTCGGCCATGTTTATTAGGAGGGTGGGTTGGAACAGCTTGCAGTATCTGGGAAAATTGAAGGCAAAAGAAGCCGAGAAAGGCAGTAAGTTAAATATGTCCAAAGCTTAAACAACTGGGCAACCAACAACAGCCTAAGTAACAATAAGTTTATGCATTTAGCTCTAAACAAAAGTGACTGGAGGGCAATGATTGCCATTGTCTTTCCAGACTCGGCACCTAGAGAGAGAGAGAGATGTATAAATTGTTATTTCTATTCAGCACTTTTGGTTTGTAAGAAGGCTACACAAAAAAGTGTCAGTGCCTAAAACTTATGGCTGAAGAGAGCTACATAGATTTGAAGTATTTATATTATTATTGTTATTATAATCATTGTCCTTAATGCCGCTAACACTATTTTTCTAGGTGGCCTTTAGCATTTACTTTAATTTCAAACGTCATTCATTGGTTACAATAGTGGAGAGGAATGAAATTTATGTCTCAAAAAAGGTTGTATGTAAATACAGTACTTCCAATCAATCACATTATTAACAGCTTGAAGAAAGATTCAAACCATAAGATACTATACTATATTGATTAGCTGAAACATAATTTGAAATTTATGCATTTACGGCATTACATACATCTATGGAAATTCTCTGCAATGCATAGAAAATACTTAGTGAGTCCCTGAAATGGCAATAAGCACATCATATTCACCACAAATCAGGCTATTTTTTACTTCTAAGAAAGAGGCAATGTCATGCGATTTTGAATTTTCAATCATCAATGCTTATACTTAAAGTGGATTTCACCTCTGTACTTCCTATGCTTCTCCAAACAAAATGGTTTTAGAAAGAAAATAAATCTGAAATTTTATCTACGTTAGCTACAATCCACAACAGATATAACTGCTTTAAGATGCTGTTCTCTTCTCTACACAAATCATTTGAAAATAAGAGTCAAAGTTTCAGTATCACTGATTACAAATACACATTTCTGTGACCGCTTAGGGATTTTATGTACATCAGTTTTACTGTGGTTGTTGTCTTAATATATATATATATTATATATATATATATATATATATATATATATATATATATATATATATATATATATATATATATATATATATATATATATATATCCCATACATTTTGGCTCCTATTGTTTTTGTCATAAATATTAAAGGGATATCATTTTCACAAACTGCAAGATGATTAAAGTTAATCTACCTGCAATTTCCATTAAAATCTCAAGACTTTATAGGTTTTGTTAAAAAAATGTCACCTCCCCCTTCCTCCCACTATGTAAGATGGTCCCAAATTTGTGTGTGATTTGAATCATGAATATTGATTTTCAACAGCAAGACACGAATGAAGAGAAGTCTTACCAATAGCAAACCCATAGCCAGAGTGAAGGTCAGGAAGCCCAATGGAGTATCCCACAATTCCAGGTAATGCTGCAACATTGCCAATTTGCTTGACACCAGGAAGAAAACCTCCTCTTTCTGTAAAAAAAAAAAGCAGAATAAGTTGTTCAACTGAAAACAAAGGCTATAAAGATGTTATTTTCTTTTATCTTTGTGCTTCATGTTTGCAAAAAAAAAAAAATTCCCTTAGAAAATACTAAGATAAACAAGTATAGGCAACAAGGCTGTGAAGTCCTCATGGGCCAATAAATGATCTAAAGTGGCAAAGAAATGGAATGAAAGAATCTCTGCTATGTCATCGTGCTGACAGAAGACGATGCAGCTAGGCCCCTTTTAGTGAATCTCTCCAACAACAAGGTCTGGAAGACTGTTGCAGGCTACCTGCTGGCCTGCAGTGTAGATGAAACTCCTGCCTGTGGAATAGCTTTCTGAGACAGGTTCATGGTTGTATCAGACTAACTTTCTATTAGATAATGCAGCACCCATATGAATATGACCAACTTTACTCTTGATACCACTGGCAAGTTATATCATAACAGTATACTCCAAAATGATTGTTTTAAAGGATTACTCCAGTGGTCAAGCATGTTCTCTTGATACTACTGGCAAGTAACATCATAACAGTATACCCCAAAATGATTGTTTTAAAGGATTAGTTCAGTAATCAAGCATGTTCTTTGATACCACTGGCAATTTATATCATAACAGTATAGCCCAAAATGATTGTTTTAAAGGATTAGTTTAGTGGTCAAGCATGTTTATCTCACTTAAAACACTTCAAAAAAAAAATGGTGAAGAAAGCACTTAAAGATCTTATTCCGTTAAGGAGATATTTAGGTTTTAAGTTTGGTATCATTTGCATAAAAACGACTGAAATCAGACCACTTGTGATGTCATAGCCTCAGATTCCTCAAAGTCTTTATGTATTCTACCATATATTGTCCTGCCATTTTGTGGCTTAAAAACCATGGGATATGTCAGGAAAGAGGTAAAACTGAATGCAGAAAGGGTATTTATAATATACCACCTGAAGAAAGTTTGAGGGGAAATAATTTAAGTAGTGAAAAAATAAATAAACTTTCTTTAAAATACATAAAGACTTTGAGGGATTTGAGGCTGTGATATCACAACTAGTCTGATTTCAGTGTTTCTACACAAATGATACCAATCTTTAAATTTAAATATCTCCTTAATGGAATAAGATTTTGCAATGCTTTTTTTACCATTGTGTTTCTTTTGAAGTCCTCTTCATATAAAATTGACATGCTTGACCACTGAACTAATCCTTTAAACAAATATTCTAAGTACTATCAATAAACAAAGTTCTTCTTGAGTAAAGTAAATACTTTAAAAATAATTCTTTCCAATTTAATTTTAATTTCATTTTAGATTAAAATGGTAAAGATGAACAGCAATGTTCCCTTTGTTATTGTGATTACAATAGTTTGTATCATAGTGGAAAATAAATACAATGCCCTGGAGAAATTTACCTCTATTGCCACATGCTTGTCTCAGCTCATCAAACATCAGTCTTTCTAGGGCGTCATTCACATAAAATCTGCCTTCTACCTGTGAATCAAAAAATTCTTAAGATATATCTCTCACAAATTCTTTGTTGTAAAGTCTATCAAAACCAAGCAATCAGCAAAAACAATAGCATTATAATTAACTGTTTTGTAACTTTTTGGATTTTCATAATTCACTATCTTCTTACCGTATATTCCTTCATAAATGCTTTCAACAAGGCTTTCAAAATAGTTTCATATTTTCTCTAATTTTGCACCTAAAAGGAAGCTCTTTAAATATTTTTTGTAGGGAATGAATTGTTAAGGAGCTTTTCTTGTTATTGTCAAAATTCAAAGACAACTTTACTCAGAATGTAATTAATTCTTTATTGATCTATAACTTAAAACACTTAAAGATTGTGTAACTTAACATGAATCTTTAAAAGACACAGATTGATTTTGACCTTTGAACTTAAAATGGAAATATATAAACAATTAGGCCTATATCTAATGTTAAATATGAAATAAATTTTAATGTCATGTCATTTGAATACATGTGTGACATCGAAATCAAACTACTGTTTGTGTTTCTTATGGGTTGATTTAGGGCCTATACCCTTTTAGCCCAGATGCATATCAGCTTGTTCTGTTATGTTATGTTCAACACACAGATATATGAAATTCTTGTTTTTTCATGTTTTTAAAACTTTTTAAAAGTGACCTACTGCAGTAGGCCTAGCCAACATTAACTTACAACTAGGCCTAGGCCCCTAAATAAAAACACAAAATTAGTAGCACATTGAGAGAAAAATATCTGAACACTTAAAAAGTTTCAGAAACAACAAAATATTGAATCAATGTACTAAGTTCTCTAATACTATACCTGCATATTAGGGACAAAGCCCTTTTTAATCCTCCATGTGTGGGTGTCAATTTTTTCAAGGAATTTGAGTTCTTCTTGATAAGTGCGTACCGTTGTCATTTTGACAGTTCTTGTCGGTAGCCTCTTTGGACAAATGTGCAGAAAGAAAGGTAAGTCTGTGTAAATTGAAAAATCAAATATTTCTAAATAACTTGGTAAAAGTTCAGTTCCTCAGTCTCATCTCTCACAGTGTTAGTCAACACAGGCCTACAACTCAAGTACAATGTAATGTTAGGCTGTAATAACTGTACTTCAGTCAGTCAGTACGTTACAGCCCTGGACTCACTGACTTACTACCGACTTGAAGTTAGCCACAGATTTAAATTCGGATTCAGCCAGCCTTAGATTCGGATTCAGCCAGCTTTCTCATAATAATATGGAAACTTGGACTAATCTATCAGTGAAGTACAAGCTCTAGAAAATCTGCAAAAAAGAATGACTTGCCGCATCTTCAATTGAAATAGTTCAACATCATATTGGAGACTTTTGAAAGAAGCAGGTTTATGGCCAATATTACAAATTATTAGTTACAAGAAACTCATGTTAACGAAAGTAGAACAGCAAGAAAAATCATCTTAACGAAAGTAGAACAGCAAGAAAAATACTTATTGAACAAAAAGATAAAGGCTATCCTGGATGTTGGTATCATGAAATCAAATACATAGGAGGAAAATACGGAATTAATATTGATATAAATAATGTTCGGAAGAAGACAACAAGCAAATGGAAGAAATATGTTAAAAAGAAAATTGCTGATGAAATATAGGAAATGGTCAAAGAAAGAAAACTAGCAAACTCAAATTTCAACTAGAACATGGTTTTGAAAGACAGAAATATATTGCCGAGTTGAAAACAATGGAGACCCTCACTAAAGGCTGAACATAACTAAAGTTAAAGCCAATTACAAGAATAGCTACCCTAATATAAATTGTGAATTTTGTGACCACATGATGAAGATACTACTAAACATATTTTAACTGTTTCTACTTTAAGAACATTATTGAAATGGATATAAGCCAAACAAACCCTTATGATACTGACAATATGGAAAACCTGGGGAAAATAGCCTGGTACACAGAGAGAGAGAGTAAATGAAATAAAAAATAAAGCTAACAATGAACAGATAAGCTTCCCCGATCTCCGTACACTTTAAATCAATGTATTGTATAATTGACCAGCAGTGTAATGCTGCCATAAATTTTCAGAATACTTTTCAGCTATGTTTTCTTATTTATTTTTTTATTTATTTTTTATTTATTATTATTATTATTATTTTTTTTTTTTTTTGGGGGGGGGTGAGGGGGGGATTAGGATCTCCTGGCAATTTATTATGTTAATAGTAATAGTGCATCAGCGGTGGGTGTCATGAACATTTTTTTTTTTTTTGGTACATATTACAGCCCTAGAGTGCCTTAGCAGCTCCCAAACTAGTTGGTGAACCAACACAACCGCAGATGTGAGATATCGTAAATGAGCCCAAAGACCCGCCCAAAGGATCAAATGGCCTACTATGTGGTTAATTTAAGGTCCGGGTTATTGATCCTTGGGTTCATTGGGGCTCCAAAACTAGACCGTGGACCAGCATACCTGTATACACACATATGACTCCACACTCAAATGAATAATTTGATATGTGTACTATATCCATTAAATATATCAGGCAACCTCATATGAATGGCCGCAAGTGGCATATTATGTAATTATTATTTGATTTTGTTAGATTCGGCTTTTTGGCACTTTGGTGCCCTAGGGCTCCCAAACTAGCTCGTGGACCAACATACCCGCATACATATATAAGACCTCACACCCCATGAATAATTTGATATATGTGCCATATCCATCAGGTACCCTTGATATCGGCCCAAGTGGCTTATTATAAGCTCAATTTTGTGAGATTAGGGGTTTTCGGCCCATGAGTACACTGGGGCTTTTGAACTAGCTCATGGACCAACATACTCGAATAAAGATGTGCGACCCCACACCCCCATAAATAATTTGGTATATGTGCAGCCGTCAGGCACCCTCAAAAATATGCCAAATTGGCTTATAATCTAGTAATATAATCTTCTTTTTTTTAATCCGGGCTTTCAGCCTTTGAGTGCCGCGGGGCTCCCAAACTAACTCGTGGACCAACATATCTGCATATACACATGGGTTGGGATCCTAAGACAAAAGGCGTAATTTGATATATGTCCCATACGGATTGAAGTCGTCAGTCACCTTTCAAACTGGCCCCAAATGACATACTATGTTGTAATCTTTTTAATTCTGGATTTTCGGCCCTGTTGTGCCCTGGGGCTCCTAAACAAGCTTGTGAAGCATACCCGAATATGGATGTGAGACCCTCAACTCCCATGAATAATTTGACATATGTGCCTTATCCATTAAAGCCGCGAGGCACCCTAAAAATGGGCCCAAATGACATATTATGTTGTCATTTTTTTGATTCAGGGTTTCAACTTTTGGGTACCCTGTGGCACAAGGTATAAACTGGTGATTTGTAGCATTTTGTAGGAGATATTGAGAGCATGTAGCATTTACAGGGGTTGAAATTCATTTTTTTTTTTTTTTTTTTTGCCATTGTTCAAATTTATTTCTTGCTTCGAACACTTTGAAAGTTGATAACAAAATTTTTAAGAATTTTCATATTTACCAGTTTCGATTAGGTTTCAATTTGACATTGGGATGGTGGTTAGACCCCGAGTCAAGGCCAGCAGAATAACTTTGTAGTGCCTCATTTGAGTAAGTACAGTTGATGGTTGAGAAGAAAGAATCGGAGAAGTTCATGAAGTCACAAATATCACACATACATGCTTGCTATGCTATATTACTTGGTAAATTTGAGGCAATTCGGGGACTTAGGTCAACCTAGCTCCTGGGCCAATATACCCGCATATACACATGGGACACTAAGACCAAAGGAGTAATTTGATATAAGTGCCGTATGGATTGATGTTGTCAGACACCCTTAAAAATGGGCCCAAATGGTACATTATGTAGTGATTAATCAAAAAAAAAATATTCTTCGGGTTTTTCGGCCCTAATTGGCTGTATCGGAGCTCCTAAGCTAGCTGGTGGACCAGCATAACCTCAAAAACAAAAAAATGGCCGGGAGCCAAAATTTACTGGAGGGGCGTGGGGGCACACCCCTAAAAAAAAAAAAAAAAAAAAAAAAACGATGGGCCGGTGAGCTAAAATTTACTGGGGGGGGGGGGTTTACTTTTACACCGGTACTGGGAACTATTGCATGGTTAAACAAAACTTAAGTCACGAATATGAATCTGACAGGCTGAGGCTGAATTTAAATCTGAGGCTAACTTCAGGTTGGTTGACTCACTAGCTTTGCATTGCATAATCCCATGCAACATTAATGGATTAATTTTGACTGCGCTGGGTAGTTTAGTAAGTTGACCCGGAAAAAAAAACCCTGGTTTAGAGGTCAATTTACGCTTACGTGGCTGTCTCTTGCAGCCGTCGATCTAGGCCTATTTGGAACTGGTCTTAGCGTTTCCATTCAATCATATTCCATCTTCTTCATTACACGATGAATTTTTTATTCATCTTTCAGTTTTATGTATTGGACTTTCCGGCATTCATTTAGCTCTCTCTGTCGGAGAAAATGATGCAAATTTACTTAATTCTAAAGTTGAAAGACAAGTGGACGTGGCATCCCAACTTGTTAAAGTTATTACCACAGTGAATGTCGAAAATAATGGAAAAGATGCGATAAGAAAATATACATTTGCTCTTGACCCAAATCTTGCAGATTCAGTATCGTTTGTTGGTGTTTCGGTAAGATAATCATCTTATGTAAGAGATCCTGAATGGTTATTAAAGAATTTAAAATTTTCAATTATTATTGGTCTTTTTATTAATTAGTTCCGCGAAAATATATTTTTCTTAGCAGTAAAATTTAAAACATGAATTAGGCCTATAATATCATAAATAGACGGCAACTGACATGTGTGGAGGTGGTTTTTAATTTATAGAACCACTTTTTTGTTATTTTAAAAGGCAGGCTTCAGAATTTGTAGTGCAATATTTTGACAGTCTGCAATTGCAAACGTAATAATTTGTTAAGGTTAAACATTTTTGGCGCAATTGCAGAATACCCTGCAACTGGTAGAACTTAGAAGCACCTTAAAGTTAAAGCATGCTACGAGGTCATATGCTGACTGTACTCGGTACTTATGCCATGAGGTCATGTAACTGAGCCCTGAATCACTTTGAAGCTCGCAGCAACCGAAAAATACATTCATTATAACTTTAATTTTACTCGCCCTCTTCTGATTTTAGGATTCTCCTGGATCCTCTTCTGTCAGCTCAAAGCTTGTATTTATGCTGAATTTATTTCGCCTAGTAACGTTAATCTGGATGCATTCTTTGTAAGCATAGTATAATGGCTGATTTTCCCGATGTCTGTCTAGTCTTGCCTCAAGCATTTGATAAGGTTCCATTAGAAAGGCTCATGATGAAAACGAGCACTTGGTATGGAGGGAAAGTGTGCCAGTTGGATATATTCTTGGTTAGTTGACAGGTTACAAAGAGTTGTTGTTAATGGTGAAGTATCTTCATTGAAGAATGTTACAAGTGTTGTTCCTTAGGGTTCTGTATTGGGTCCACTTCTTTTCTTAATCTTCATTAATGATATTGATGTTTCCTTTGGCTCCAGAATTTGTAAATTTGCTGATGACACTAAGCTGAACAGGATTGTTGATGATGCTAGGGAGTCTTCACTTCTGCAAACTGATCTGGATAAGTTAGTTTGTTTCTTGGTCCCAAACATAGCACTGTATGTCATTCAATGTTGATAAATGCAAAGTTATTCATTTTGGTCAGAACAATTCCGCTTTTGATTACTACATGAATGGTTCAAATCTTTGTTGTGTTGATCAAGAAAGGGATTCTAGGTGTTGTCATTACTTGTCATTGCCAGGGCAAATAGGATGGTTGATTTGATTAAAAGAAATTTTTGTTTTCTTGGTGGAGAGGTTGTTCTTAATTTGTATAAGCAGTTAGTCAGGCCTCACCTTGAGTATGCTGTTCAGGCTTGGAGTCCCTTGTATGAGAAGGATGAGTTCATTTTAGAGCAGGTTCAGCGAAGAGCCACTAGACTTATTCCTGAAGTAAGGAATCTTTTTTATGAATACAGGTTGCGAATTTTTGGTTTAACCACGCTTGAGTTGAGAAGAGTACCTGGCAATGATTCAGGTTTTAAGTTCCTATCTGGTAGTGATGCTTTGACTTCCTGATATTTCTTGCATGTTTCAGCTAATTGCTTGGGAGTCCCTTTTATGAGAAGGGCAAGTTTATTTTGGAGCAGGTTCAGCGAAGAGCCACTAGACTTATTTTGAAGTAAAGAATCTCTCTTATGAATATAGGTTGCGAATTTTTGGTTTGACCACGCTTGAGTTAAGAAGAGTACCTGGTGATATGAAATAGGTTTTAAGTTCCTATCTGGTAGTGATGCTTTGACTTCCTGATATTTCTAGCATGTTTCAGCTAATCCTCATGTAACACGTGGTAACAGTTTGAAGTTTACCAAAGACTTCTCACGGATAGATATTCAGCGTTTTAGCTTTTCGCAAAGGGTTGTTAATGAGTGGAATGGTTTGCCTGAGTGGGTACTTAGCTCTGATTCTGTTCACAATTTTAAGGTCAACATTGATAAGTTCTATACTAACTCTGGGCGTCTTTGATTCAATTTTTTATTTTTTTGTGGTAGTGTTAGTTTGGATTTTTTTATGGGGTGACTAACCCTTCTTAGCCCATAATCTTGTTATGTTATGTTATGTTAGATGTGGGTATTGATTTAGATATTACTAACATTACTGAATTTGGTAAACTAGTCGATATGTCAACTGAGAGTGAGCAGTGCACACAAAAAAAAAAAATCCTGATATTAAGAAATGGGCAGATTTTAAAGATCTTATCCTCATGTCCCCTAGTCGATGAATCCCCTTTAAATTGTATGAAGTTTGACACTTTCGGGTCATATTTTCCTGTTAAAATCTTAAATAGTTCAATCATGTCACCACGAACACGTCTGTAAGCTAAGGTAGGAAGATGAATTTTCTGTTGCCTTTGCGAATAATTTAAGTTAGACATTCCTGGTAGCTGTTTGGTACAGTAGCTCTACATTGTACATTTTAAGCTGATCCTAATCAATATGCTTTGCTAAATAAGAACACCAAACCTGGTTTGCGTATTTAAGATGCGGTCTAACCAAGGCATTGTACAATAATTTAAATGATGATATGTCCATATACTCCATTATCCGCCGTAAAAGCTCCATAATCGAGTTTGATTTGTTGATGACCTTTTCTGAGATAGGCTTTTGAAAGAAAATTGGTTATTAATAGTATTTCCAATATCTGTTTCAATATCTACATACTGTAGTACATTGTCATTCTCTTTTAATCTTTAGGGATGTTGACTGATTTTAGATTAACCTATCCTCATAACTTTACATTTATTAAAAATAACGCATTTTTGCACCCCGGGATGGCTGGCAATTATATAAAAAAAAAAACACAGCTTTCACGCAGTCCATTACACTATGATTGAACCTTATTACGCGAAAATATCATTTTCGTGTGGTAGATAGTGCTGTCATGACATGGCTCTATTACATATCGATTATCATGGAGAAAAATATTGCGATATATCGTAGTATCGCGATACTTTTTAAGAAAACTGACTCAAGACACATTTGTTAATATCACTAACGTCATATAATCATAGAGTTCCAATTTACTCCATAAAATGATGAACGCAAGAAAAAATTATTTGCAGATCTAGCAGATGACATGATCGCGTGACTATTACGTGCATCACGCACGTGTTTGGTAATTCAGCCAACGTGACCATGAATTATTGAAGTGAGAGCCTAAGTGGCACATTGTAGACCAATTTTTTGTTCTTTTTGCTAACTTACATCAGTGCGTGACGCAGCAAGATTTTTAATTAGTTGTATTTATGTTTCACGATTATTTTGCATGGTTTCAATGACCTAAACTTGACTTTTAAGTACAGTAACATTGGAATTGTAATGTACAAAGTAGCCTAGCCTAGTTGCGCGAAAATATTTTTGTTGAGTATTAGTTTTTGGATTCGCAATATGTCAAGGCATATTTCATGTCGTGGGAAAAGAGATATTGCGATAAATGATATGTAATGACAGCATTAGTAATAGGTACTTTTATAGCGTAACGTTTAAGGCCTAATTTTTTTCACAAATACACTTCTGTTTTCAGCCATTTCAGGAAGTGTTTTTTTTTTTTTTTTTTTGATATATCAAAACTCAAAAATTTCTAGGAGTTTTTAGCTAAGGTATGTGCAATTTTGTCTGAAATCAGGAAAAATTGTATTTTCTATTTTTGACCGTAATGATAAGTGCCCCAATAGATTGAGTTTTGGGTGAGCCCTATTGGACTAGGCCATGGGTTCTTACTTAATGTTTTCCAAGGGCTATCATTTCACATTATCACATGACAAACAAAAGCCCTCGAAGCAATCCTTGAATACAAACAAGTTGAGAGCACACGTGTAATAAGAAGGATGTATGACAGATGTCAGCAGTTCTCTTATCCGCCTTCCTTTGACAAGTCCAGTGGCGTCGCCAGAGATTTTTGTTTGGGGCACAGCAGTTCAGAGGAGGAAAATGTAAACGTGGCACCTATTGGTGGCACGTGAAGGTGCGTGTACCGGCATGGGGTCCAGGGGCCCGCTTATAGGCCTCTGGTGGGATCCAGGGGTGAAGTCTAGGTAGGGGTTGAGGGGGTGAAGCCCCCAGAAGCTCTGCATATGTCTTGTTTTTAATGCCCCAAAATCAAACACAAAAATTCCAAAATTAAATTGAAGACGAAATTTTTTTGTACCTCCCCTTAGCGACGCCACTGGACAAGCCGCGAGTCTGTCGAAGATAACATTTTATTTGATAAGCTGTTGATCTGCCTAGGAAAAACAAGTATTTTGCAATTTTTACCGATCTCTTTCAGATTGATCGGTATGATTTTTTTTCCATTACAACTACTGTTCGTGGGCCAGAGCTCAGAGCTTGCAGCAATC
Source organism: Chiridota heheva (assembly GCA_020152595.1). Lineage (NCBI taxonomy): Eukaryota > Metazoa > Echinodermata > Holothuroidea > Apodida > Chiridotidae > Chiridota > Chiridota heheva. The sequence goes on from JAIGNY010002190.1 coordinate 94,143, forward strand.
TAAAAATACAACCATTTAACTTGAGTTTCGAAAGGAAAATGGGTCCCCTCTCACTACGGAGCTTGGAGCTTACAGCAGCCTAAACATACAAAACCCAACCCCAAAATACAATTGTTTCACTTGGGCTTTAAAAGGCACATTTGGCCTTGTATAGCATAATTGTCGGGCAATGGAGCCTGAAGCTTGATGCGAGTTTGATCTAAAGGTTGCAGGGTATTCTACAATTACTCAAAATTTCCGGCCTTGCCCTCAGGCTCGAATTTATTAATAGTGGTCTATTTTAAGTAGGATATCAGGAGAGAGAGGAGAATGTCAAGTAAGAGAGGCTATGTTCTGTTGGCTATTCAGGAAGAGTCAAGAGTAGGGTTTGGGGTTGCGATGTTTTTAGTGTGGAGCAAATTGCAGAATTGGCCATGCATGAAATCATACAAATTAGTAGCACCCTTATGGAAATGTTATGTAGAAAGATCCACAGCATTGTGTTTAATAATTCATGTTGATTAGACCTACATATTGCCCTAGAAATAAGAAAAAATACCAGGGTCGAATTTCAAAATTTTCACCACTGTTCCACGGAGCAGTGCTTTTTAAAAAACACTGTTCTGGATCAAGTTTCACTGTTCAACATATTCGTCATTAAAAAGCAAATTTGTTGCTTTAGATTGGACTTAATATATACCTGTTTATGTCGTAATACACTTGTAAGAGAAACAAGAAAGAATTAATAGTCAGAAGACTGCTGCACACGTATTAAAATTCTAAACCAAGTATAGCTAACATATATCACAGTAAATATGGAACAGAACCCATGAACATTAGTCAGCACATGTAGATACAGTATTAGGGATGCGAGTGAGACAAAACATTCAAAAATTATTATGTAGCACAAATTTCAATGTCTTTAGTAAATGGCATGTGTGTGGAAAGGTGGGGGCTTTTCAATTGACCATTCCACGTGCTAGAAAATATATTCCCAACAAACCAAAACTTAAAAGCATTAAAGAAAAAAATTATTTCATGGGGATATTTAAACAAACAAAAAATATGCTTCTAACAAAAGTTATGAGCTGTTTTGTATAAATTATAATGTGTGGGTCAATGGGTAATTCTAACATCTTCTGGCAGAGTATCGAAGTTATACGAGTGACACGGTCAATTTGAACACACCACGTGGTGGGAAATTATATTTTGTTAAAAAACCAACAACAAAAATGAGTATACACATTAAAATGAAGTTCATCTTAATTCAAAGGTCATGCGTCTTAATGAGGTCATGCATCCCATTACATTAATTTCTAGGAATTATCTTGCATGCATATCAATGTCAACACATGAAGTTCATCTTAATTCAAAGGTCATGCATCTTAATGAGGTCATGCATATTATTACATTAATTTCTTAAAATTATCTCGCATGCATATCAATGTATCTCGTTATTTATTTTACATATGGCACTTTTCAAGCAAGCATCTTTTTTGATGAAATAACACAATTTATGCAAGGAAGTATGGTACCTCAATCCTGGCCTTGATTCAAGCACTCTCAAGCATGCGCGTGGAACTTAAAAATAAATTCTCCAATTGGTGGACGACAAGTGTATAATACCATTATTATTACGTCATGGGAAACATAATATTTCCTGACAGATTATCCCGTGTACAATACTAATAGTAGATAAATTCCCAGATAAGCTTAGCCCAGGGTCCTAGTAGCTGTTATTTTGACAGCTTCGTGGTAAGCCAGAGAAGGGAACTGTTCCTCAGGTAGTACATACTGAACTGTAGTACGTACTGAAATGTGTACTGACATGCTTTCAGCGGCCCATCTACGATTGCGCCAGCAATTGCGGGAAAAGAAAGGTTTTTCATACTTAACAAAATATTTGTTACAAGGGATGTTACTCTTAGAACACGTTTTATGAGCAGGAAAAAAACCTTTTTCACGGAACAGTGATATTTGAAAATTCACTGTTCCTGCTTAAAAGGCACTATTCTCGGAACAGCAGGAATTTCGACCCCTGAAATATGCTTCAACAATAGTGTAATTTAAACTGCAAATTTTAATATTTTATTTGGATAAAAAGTAAATACTCAGAAATACTGTATGAGATATTGTGCTTCTTTAATTGTCAGTTGCATTAATTGATTGTGAACAAAATGAAACTTTCAACTTGATAAAAAGTGTTTTCTTTCTTTCCATTAGACTAAGTCATCAGAAGATGAACCAGAGCGTTTAGTCATAGAGGAAGTGAAGGCCACAAAGGGGTGAGTATATTACACATTGCTGAAATCTTAATCATCAACAGTGTCTTTGTTGTGTTGGTGTGTCTACTACATAAACTCCTCATATAGAATGTAACATGTAGACTTTGTGTTCATGACTTAAGTGTTGAGATGAACTCATGAGATCATCCACAGTCAGAATTAATTAATTATTCAATTTCCCATGGTTCTGATTAAAGGTGTCAAAAATCTTCCCTTATGAAAAATTACGACAAAAATCAATGATATTAATGTAGTAAATACATCTTTTGCAATTTACTGTACTATTCATTGCACAATTATGGGGGACATTCTTAGAGCACATAATTATCTACCACATATACTGGTTGCTCACGTAAGAAATCCATAATAATAATAATAATAATAATAATAATAATAATAATACTAATACAAACAATTAATACAAATAAAAATGATTAATACAAATGAAAATAATTAAATTAAATAATAAATAAAATACAAAATTACTGAAAAAAGTCTTCCTGTTTTTTTCCCGTGCTTATAACTGCCGAAATTGTACATTTTGTCTGTATTATTTTTTGGAGTTTTTCCTGGAGAGTTTGTAATTTTGCAAAAGTTGGTAATCTATTCCAGTCAGAAAAAGTTCTTGGAAATAAGATCATATTTGTACCAGTCTTTGAATGTAAATGGTCTATCAAAAGAGATGTCCACCTTTTAGTCTTATAGAGAGACTCGAGCAGTGTTGGTTTTGTCTTATAGAGAGATTCGAGCAGTGTTGGTTTTGTCTTATAGAGAGACTCGAGCAGTGTTGGTATTGGCTTCCCTACAAATGATACCAGCAAGTACATACATACTAGTTGATCTTAATACTGCTTTCAAATGTTATCATAGAGTACATACTAACTGGAAGGAAACAGATGATGGAATCAATAAAGCTGAAGAAATAATGGCAAAAGCATTTACAGAGACAGCAATAGAAGTATTAGGTTACAAGGAAAAAAAAGCAAACCATGGATAGGACCAGAAGCATGGACACTGGTTGAACAAAGAAAAATATAAAACAGAAAATAGAAGGCACCAGGTCGGAAAGGGTGAAAGACAAATTGAAGAATGACTACAAACAGAAGGATAGAGAAATTACAAAAGAAATGAGAGCTGATAAAAGAAGATGGATAGATGAGATAGCCAAGCAGGCAGAAGATGCAGCAAGATTGCATCAAATGAAGACACTACACACTAGTGAAAACCCTGAGCAATTGAAAAACATAAACGGGAGTATGCAGTGAAAGACAAAGATGGAAACGTAATAAGTGGAAGAGAGGAAACTCTAAAGAGATGGTGCGAGCACTTTGAAGAGGTGCTCAATAGAGAGAAACCAGACAACATTCTCATGGAACAAGAAGAAGCAGAAATTACAGACATGGACACAAACCCACCAAGCCTGACAGAAATAAAAGATGCCATCAAGCGACTCAAGAATGGCAAAGCACCAGGAATTGATTGTATTACAGCAGAGTTACTCAAAGCAGACACTAATTTCACAACCATAAAACTGAAAGAGTTACTAGACAAAGTATGGTTACACAAAGTAATCCCAATTAATGAAAAAAGGGACTAATCATCAAGCTTTCAAAGAAAGGTGATCTAAAGGAATGCCAAAACAGCAGAGATATACTGTAACCCTATTACCCATCGCCAGTAAGATATTAGGAAGAATCATCATGGACCTGATTAGTGAAGGAACAGATAACAAACTGAGAAAGGAACAAGCAGGATTCAGAAAAGGAACAGGAACTACTGAACAAATCTTCATACTGAGAAACATCATTGAACAGATCAACGAATGGCAAGCCCCACTGTACGTACACTTCATAGACTTTGAAAATGTTTTTGACTCAGTTCATAGAGAATCCAACTGGTTAATAATGAAGCATTACGGAATATTCAACAAATTGGTCAGCATCGTGAAAGCCATGTACGACAGTTCCTAGTTACGACAGTTCCCAGTTACGACAGTTCCCAGTTACGACAGTTCCCAGTTACGACAGTTCCCAGTTACGACAGTTCCCAGTTACGACAGTTCCCAGTTACGACAGTTTCCAGTTACGACAGTTCCCAGTTACGACAGTTCCCAGTTACGACAGTTCCCAGTTACGACAGTTCCCAGTTACGACAGTTCCCAGAGTTACGACAGTTCCCAGTTACCACTGGTTCCCAGAGTTATGACAGTTCCCAGTTACCACTGGTTCCCAGTTACCACTGGTTCCCAGTAACCACTGGTTCCCAGTTACCACTGGTTCCCAGTTACCACTGGTTCCCAGTTACCACTGGTTCCCAGTTACCACTGGTTCCCAGTTACCACTGGTTCCCAGTTACCACTGGTTCCCAGTTACCACTGGTTCCCAGTTACCACTGGTGTGAAACAAGGCTCCCCAATGTCAGGTTTTATTCCTACTTCTCATAGACTGGGTGATGAGGAGAGCGATGCAGAATGGCAAGTCAGGAATCCGATGGAAGTTCACATCCAAACATGATGACCTAGACTTTGCAGATGACATTGCTCTCCTATCCTCTACCAAACAGCATATAAAAACAAAGACCAATAGGGTAGCAGAAGTGGCTAAAAGAATCGGATTAAACACAAGTGCAAGATCTTGAAATTCAATACAAGAAGCAACGACAACATTACAGTAAATGGAGACATTATGGACAACGTAGAAAACTTCATCTACCTGAGTGTTACAGTGGCCAAAGAGGGAAGAGGATCAACAAAAGATAACAGAAAGCAAGAAGTACATTCATGAGATTCCAAAAAGTATGGAGCTTTAGCAGTATTAGCAATAATATAAAGATTGAGCTGTACAAAACCCTAGTAAAGCCTGTTCTCCTGTAACGAATCCTGGAAAATGAATAAATGACGAAAAAGGTATTGACATTTTCCAACACAAATGCCTATGAAGAATCCTTAACATAAGATGGCAACAGTAAATTTCAAACAAGGAAGTACTACAAAGAGCTGATATCCAATTCCTCAGCGATGTCGGACAAAGGAAATGGAAATTCATTGGTCACATATTATTAAGGCACGAACAATACGACGACTGCATGAAAACACATAAGAGGGAGACCCAAATTGACTTGGAAGAGAACTGTTGAAAAGGAAAGAAGGTGGAAAAGAAACGAAACCAAGATTGCTGCAGACTGCAGGACTGAGTGCTTACATTGTGTGGAGGCCTTGTGTGCCACTTGGCATGAAGCAACTACTGTAGGTAACTGACTGATTGACATTAACATTGCTTTCAATCATTTTAAAGATTACTTTAATGGTAACATTTAAAGTAGTAGTTAAATATTTTAAGGTCACTCAGAGGTAGTGCTGTCACGACATGGCTCTATTACGTATTGATTATCGTATATTGCGATACTTTTCAAGAAAACTGACTCAAGACACAAATTGTTAATATCACTAACGTTATATGATCATAGAGTTACAATTTACTCCATGATATGATGAACGCAAGAAAAAATTATTTGCAGATCTAGCAGATGACATGATCAGAAGAAGGGTTCCTTTGTTTAGAGTATCATGGGGATAGCCAAATGTAATATTATGGGATAGGCACATGCGTGACTATTACGTTCATCATGCATCACGCACGTGTTTGGTAATTCAAATAAAGTGACCATGAATCATCAAAGTGAGAGCCCGAGTGGCACATTTTGGATCAATTTTTTGTTAATTTGGCCAACTTATATCGGCACGTGCCAGTGTGTGGTGATGGAGCACGATTTTTAATTAGTTGTTTTTATGTTTCACGATTATTTTGCACGTTTTTAATGGCTTGATTTTAGATTTAGTTCCGTAACATTAGATTTGTACGTACGAAGTAGCCTGGCCTAGTTGCACGAAAATTTTTAGTTGAGTATTAGTTTTTGGTATTGCGATATGTCGCGAGAGGCATATTTCTTGTCGTGGGAAAAGAGATATTGCTATAATGGACATGTCATGACAGCACTACTCAGAAAGGGTTCTGTGTTTCCACTATCACTTTCCACCATACAGTATAATGACATTGAAACATTTACTCAAGCTGAGAGAAAGACATTTCAAACTCACAAAACAAAACAAAAATAAACATAAATAAATGAAGTAACAAAAATGCACTTATTAACAATTATTTCAGCAATTAAGAAAATAGTACTTTCCAATATGCCTAATTTAGTAAATTCCATGCAGTACCTAACATATTACTATAGCAGAAAAAAAAAAAAAAAAATGGCCTTTCTATCTTTATATGATCCTTATAGTAGGTTAGACTTTTTGTTTTAACAAACATACAATATGTTTTCATACCTGTAACAAAAACATGGTCATTATGACGGAAACAACTGTTTTTCAATGGCAGAAATGCACTACATTCACTCAGAAGTATAAGTAATCATAGTAATGTTAAATCAAGGATAAATTTTGAAAAGTGAATGATGTGTAATCACAATACTATTGACTCAACCTTTTCTCTACTTTATTTATAATAGTGCTAGAAATTTCAAAGTCACTCTTGATGAACCACTTCAGGCTGGTGGCTCTGTCACTCTGAAGATAGAAGAAGTCTATGGCCATGCTCTTCGTAACTACCCTGCAGAAATTACCCAGAGTGAGAAGCAGGCTGTAGAACTCTTGGCTAGCGTATATTTCTATTCTCCATACAAGACCACAACACAAACAACGACAATTAAGTTGGCATCAAACAGCGTCGAGTCATACACCAAGTTCTATCCAGTGGCTTTAAGTGAGGATATAATCACGTATGGACCGTATGAGGATATCGCTGCATACTCAAAGGTGAGAAAGAGTGTAGGCCTTTTTTTGTTTTTTTTTTCAAATGAACTTTTCTTTGCTGTAAATGTTTCTTATTTTTGAACAGGGAAGAAAATAAGTGAACATGTAGATTTTTGGATAATTCCAAAATATGTTTATTAAGCGAAAGCTAATACATATCTTAGAGTAGACCTATACTATTAAGGAAATAGGTGAGAAAACTTTGCTTGAAAGTGACTGGTGTAGAAGTCTACCATAAAAGAGTTACATCATTAGCTCGCTTTAGTGGCTATTGTTGAAGTATCTATTAAAAATTAAACTCATTTTACAAACTGAAATATTATATTCCAAATGTATTCAGTTTTCAAATTTTAGGATTATGAGGCAGTGATGTCACATGGGGCTGTGATGAAAGTTGTTGAAGAGCTGTGTGTGACATAGCACCTACCTGAGCGAAGTAATTTATTTTATTTTAAAACAATCAGGACATATAAAAGTGGGTGGTTTTTTTTGCCATAAAGCCCTGGGGATATCCTTTAATGCAAACGGATTCACATGGACTGTTTGTGGGTGGGTTTTTATGAATTGTCATCTTAAAAGAATATTCAATACTTTCCTAACAATTTTATTATTCCTTACTGCACTATTCATGTAAGATAGCATTTTCGGCCATTAAACATATCACATTTGTTTGATTTATTTTCTTTGAGAAAAATTCTTCAATACTGTATTGTTGAATAAATGTAGTTTCAAGTATCGTTGTTGTTCTCTATCCCCCGTAGGAAGACGTTAAGGTCCATTTTGAAAACAATAGTCCATTCTTGACAGTAACCAGCATGACCAGATTGATAGAGATCTCACACTGGGGAAACATCGCTGTGGAAGAGACCTTTGACATTTCCCACAAAGGAGCCAAGCTGAAGGGACCTTTCTCTCGCTATGACTTCCAAAGGATGCAAGATGGCTTCTCATCTGTCAAGTCTTTCAAGGTATCTCACAATGCATTGTTGGAATTAATTATACAAATTTCTCACGGTTCTGAGTAAAAGTGTTGAAAATCTTCCCACAAAAATAGAATATTCATGTAGTATATACATTTTTATATGCTTCCCTCTTTCACAATTTAATGTGCTATTCATTGCACAATTACACAGCGGACCTTTTTGAAACACATATTTACCATTTATACTGTTGCTTACTCAAGAAATCTGAGGGAAAAAAAATCTTTCCTTGAATTCCCGTTTTTCCCACGGATATAACCGCCTGAACCATAAGGTTTTTTCCAGTTCTGTTACAATGTTAGCTTGTTCTGTCAATTTCTCTTTCGTAACAGAGACATAACTTTTGCAATATCTCCCTCCATTTATGTGAATCAATTAATCCTCTTTTGATAGAAATGTAAGTTGGGAGGTTGTTTGGTGTTTAAGGAACGATTGTTTTTTGGGGGGGTACGTAATCCTAATCCATGAATTTATATAGCGCACACTTCGATCTGGCAATCTTCAGTGGTGCTTTACAAATAAAACATCAACACAATGACAAAGCATGAACGATAGCCACTTGACATTCAAGCTTTACAGTGTTGTACACCAATGCAAGGTGTTTGTGTATTTTTTGATTATTCCAAATGTTTTACCAATTTGTTTTGTCATCTTTGTTTAATGCTGTTTACTTTTAACAATCCGGATCGTCACAATGTGGAAAAAGACTTTAATTTGCAGTAATATGATAAAAATTTCAAACAAAAACTAGACTATGGGAAATTTAGGGGCTTAAAGGATTAGTTCAGTGGTCAAAAAAGTTTACCTTATATGAAAGAGAAATTTAAGAGAAATAAAATGGTAAAGAAACTTCTTCAATATCTTATTCCGTTAAGGATATATTCAAGTTTTAAAGCTCTTGTCTCATTCAAAGAAAATTTATTTTACTTTTTTATTATTTGAATTATTTTTCCTCAAACTTTCTTCAGGTAGTAAATTATAATTACCTGTACAAGATTCTGTTTTACTTCTCTCCTGACATATCCAATGGTTGTAAAGCAACAAAATCACAGGGCAAAATGAAATACATAAAGACTGAGGAATCTGAGGCTGATGTCACTCACCACTAGTCTGATTGCAGTCGTTTCTACACAAATGATACTTAAATTTTAAATATCTCCTTAACGGAATAAGATTATTGAATGATTTCTTCACCATCTTGTGGTTTTGAAGTCCTCTTACCTTATAAGATGGACTTGCTAGACCACTGAACTAATTCTTTAAGGATTAACTTGCTTGACCCCTGAACTAATCCTTTAAGGATTAACTTGCTTGACCTCTGAACTAATCCTTTATGGATTAACTTGCTTGACCCCTGAACCAATCCTTTAAGGTTTAACTTGCTTGACCCCTGAACTAATCCTTTAAGGATTAACTTGCTTGACCCCTGAACTAATCCTTTAAGGATTAACTTGCTTGACCCCTGAACTAATTCTTTAAGGATTAACTTGCTTGACCCCTGAACTAATTCTTTAAGGATTAACTTGCTTGACCCCTGAACTAATCCTTTAAGGATTAACTTGCTTGACCTCTGAACTAATCCTTTAAGGATTAACTTGCTTGACCCCTGAACTAGTCCTTTGATATAACAAAAGCTTTTTTATTTTTTTTATCTTTATTTTGTATTTCTTATTGTAATTGTGTCATCAGTTTGTTCATAGAATAATCATAGAATGATTTGTCCAAAGTCTGTTGAAATTTTTGTCAGATAAAGCTTTTTCTAAGGATATCTATGATGTCATGATATTCATCCATATTATAGTTGCTTGTGTTTATGAGTGTATTGCTGACGTAACCATTTCAAGCTTTTTTTTCATATTTCCAGACTATCTTGCCTGCCTCTGCCCAAGATGTCTACTACCGAGATGAGATTGGCAACATCTCAACCAGCAGCCTCCTGGAGAAAGATGATCACGTGGAGTTTGAGATCCGCCCTAGATTCCCTCTGTTTGGCGGGTGGAAAACTCACTATTACATTGGCTACAACTTGCCTAGCTATGAATACCTTTACAATGCAGGTACTGAAGACATGACATTACATGATACTTTCAATAACTTTTTGTATTTATTTTTATAAGGATGTATATGAGGTTTGATCAGATGGAAAATATCTTCCACAAATTCCCAAAACTATCAGTAAAACTGGCGATTGCTCCTTTGAAGTTTTTACCCCAAAGAATAGAATACCCTCCCTTTATGTATAAGAAATGCTCCATCACTTAATTCTTTTAAACGTGATTTGAAAACGCATTTTTTTAAACAGTATTTCAGTGACTCATTTTAAGTTTTAAGTTTTTTTGTTTTTTTCCACCCCAGGTTTCACCTTTTAATGCATTTTAATTGTTTGATAACTTTTTTATTTCTCTTAGTGTTTTGTGTTTAAGATTGGTAGTTTTGGGGGGTTTTAGGTGTTGAATCATTCTTATTTTGTTTCTTTTATGTATTGATAAGTAATTAACTTATTATTTTTTTCATGCTTTTGTAAAGCACTTAGAGCCTTCTTTCAGAATAAGTGCTATATAAACATAATTTAATAATGATAATAATAATTTAGGAAAAACAGAAGGATGGTATGAATGTAATGGTAATTGCCAGATTGCACTATGTTTATGAGTGAAACATATTGGTGTTTCCCCCAGAAGTCCTTACTTACAAGTTTTTTCTCTTGCATTAGGTCATAGCATCCTCTCGGAAGCTAGAGGCTTCATTCCCTGGTGGGTGTTCATCTACAAGTGGTTTATGAAATGGCCATGGACATCTCTTTATAACCTTAGCTGTCGAAAAAGGGATGTAACATGCCCAATCTACCTACCAAATTAGTTAAAAGATTAGTTCAGGGTTCAAGCAAATCTATTTTATTTAAAAGAGGACTTCAAAGGAAACAAAATGGTGACCATTGCATTCAAAAACCTTATACCGTTAAGGAGATATCCAAGTTTAAGATTAAGTATCATTTGTGTAGAAACGACTGAAATTAGACTAGTTGTGATGTCATAGTTGTGATGTCATAGCCTCAGATTCCTCAAAGTCTTTATATATTCTATCATATTTTGTCCTCCAAATTTGTGGCTCAAAAACCATTGGACATGTCAAAAAAGTAGTCAAACTGAATCTATGAAGGGTATTTATATATAATACACCACCTGAAGAAATTTTGAAGAAAGATAATCGAAATAGTAAAAAATTTGATTAACTTTCTTTAGAATACATTAATGATTGCTAAGAATGTGAGGATGAAGATGTCAACTTTCCATAGTAGACTTACTATACCAGTTATTTCTACACAGATAAGAAAGAAACAAAATGGTGAAGAAAGCATTTAAAAATCTTATTCCGTGAAGGAGATAATCAAGGTTAAGCTTTGTCTTTTTCATATAAGATGGACATGTTTGACCACTGAACTATTCCTTTAACTTTATATGTAATATTAACCACTGTGAATAATGTCAGAAACCCTCTTTTACCTTCCGTTTGATATTCCAGGCTCATTGTACATATCATTTAAAATAAAGTTATTATTTGACTAATTTCCAACACCCTCAGTTTTGTGGGATTTTAGTTCAAACCTGCCTTGCACTATTTAGCTGTGACATCAACTTGCCACTAAACCTGAGCCAAAAAACCTGAGTTTTCCAATTTAATTTCAAATTTCAGAATTGTCAGGGATTAAAGATATTGTATTAAATAGTTGAGCATTCATTGGTTAAGAACCTTACCAAACAAATTTTTAAAAATGTTTAAAAAGTTACTGCTTCTTTCAGGTGACAACTACGTGTTGAAGATACGCTTTTTGGATCACGTCTTTGATGATATGATTGTGGATGAACTCACTGTCAGAATTATCCTTCCTGAAGGTTGCAAGTGAGTTGATTAATGTCTTCTCTATGCCTACTGCTGGGTTATTTATGGGTTTTTTTATTAAATGTATGAAAAATTCCTTATGCTAATTGGATGATGTTATTATTTGTAGTTACTCAAGTTGCATGTATCAACTATGTGGATGAGTCATGAAATCGGAACAATTGGGTCATTCAAAAGTTAGATTTGTGCTTTCTTTCATTTTGTGGAATAAATCATGTTTCCCATTCACTTATTAAAGACCATTAAGAGTTATTCTATATATTATGGTAATATTGGATTTACATCTGAAAAATATTAGCAATTAATGACAATTCTAGCATTTTTTTGGTTCCGATGCTAATAGCATAAGGAACCTATGCAGTCATGCTGGTGTATGTATGTGCATCTGCAACAGCAAGCTCATAAGCGCGATATCTCAAGAAGGATACACTGGATTTATGTCATATGTGGTACACAGATAACCCATGGTCGTATTTGTGCCGTATTGTTTTTGGTCAAGATGTCATTCATATTAATGAGTAGGGAGGGCTTAATGTAAATATCTTGAAATGTTTATATTTTACAACCGTCTGCTTCGTTTCATATTGAGTGTAATTATGCTCTTAGCTAGTGTGTACATGTTCATGGTACAAAAATTGTTGAATTTCATTAATATGCATAGTGGGCGGGGCTTAACATGATTTTGTTGAAAAGAGCTTGTAAGCATGGTATCTCGAGAATGGTAAACTGGATTCATGCCTTTTTTTGTATACCAATAGCCCATGGTCTGCAGATGTGCCCTATTGATTTTGGTGGTGATATCATGCATATGAATGAGTAGGAGGGGCTTAATATACAAAAAATTGAAATGGAATATGTGGTACACAGATATTCCATGGTCTGTAGAAGCGCCCTATTGTTTTGGGGGATGTGGTACATGTTAATTAGTAGGGGGCTTAATGTAAAAATCTTGAAATGCTCATATTTTAACAGTCACATGTATGTTTTGTTTCATATTATAATTTTAGCTACTTTGTACATGTTCATTTTATAAAAAAACAATGAATATCTTTGATATGCATAGTGGGCGGGGCTTAATATAATTATGCTTAAAAGCTTGTAAACTTGATATCTTAAAATTTCATGATATGCAATGACAACAGTTAATACAAGATTAGTCAGCATAAAAAAAAAGCATCGGAACCACAAAACTTTTTGGTTCTGATTAAAAGTAATTAGAATTTGAAAAAGGAATGTCTGAGTGATTTTTTAGGGACTTTTCTTATCTGTTTACCAGTGAAGTTTGTGATTTATCACCATTAACAGAAAGCACTGTCTGAAGAATATTTCTGTTACATCAGCAGATTTCAGAAAAGAAAAGCAAAATGATTAGTTTCTTCAGCTTTTAGATTAGTGAAACAACATGAAACTCTTGAGTAAAATGCCCTTTAGCTGTTGAGAGTTCCAGGGGGTCCAAAATGTGACTAACATTTTTCAGAACTTTTTTTCTTCCCCTTTTTCAAAATTAATTTTCACAACTTTCATTTCCTTTTGTATCCATTTGGTTTATATGAATGTTAGGCTTTTCAATAATAAAGAAAAGTCAAAAAATAAAGAAAATATGGACATAAATATGTAAATTTTAGTCAAATTTAGGCCAAATTTTTTTTAAGCTTGTATTTTTTCTCATGAATAATGAAAATGGAGGATTTTTTTTTTTTTTTTTACATATTTAGATTGCTTGTGAAATTTCTATTCTAATTGTACCAATCTGAATTTTTTTCTCAAAGCAAAACCTGCAAAAACAATAAAGAAAATAATAATAATCACCGCTGTAGTTACAAAAATATTCGAAAATCAAAGTCGTGCACATCCTGGCTAAAAATCATGTTTTTCACAACTTTTGCACACAGAAATATATATTGATGATAGGGGCATTAAAAATTTGACCCAAATTGGATGCATTGATGTCTTTGTAAGCTCCTCACAGGTTTTCAGGCAAAAGCGAGGTCTGGAAGTATGGGTAAAGTAAGTCTTAAAAAAAAAAAAATGTTTTTCGTCACATTTTGTGCGGTTTTTACATTTTCTTTATTTTAAGCCATCTTTATTCAAAAATCTTCAACATAATAATCCCCATCAAAATGTTACATTTTTTTTAAAGAATTATTCAAGCTCTTTCAAATGATACCAGAATCACTGCTGTGAGTCGCTATTTGATGAAGTAAAATATTTTTTTTGAAAAAAGTGCATGTCAAATCTCGTGTCCCGACCACATTGGAATTTAACGGTTAAATCCTTGAAAAAGCCTGTGTAGTTTTTTGAGTCATGGTCAATCAACGTTTCAAGATTTTAGAATTCAGGAAAACTTTGTGATGTCATCAGATGAACGCAGCTCAATACCCTTAAGTAAATCTTAAAGTTTGTTCTTTAATTCAAGCGAGTTATGAATTTCATTTCTTCATTGCTGATTACCTGTTACTGCAGAGGTATAATAAAGTGTCAAAGTACTCAAATTGAATCACATGTTGACCTTCAAAATATTTTTTAGAGAGGATTGAAAAGCAAAGGATTTACTATGGGATAAAGTATGGCAGATGTGTTCATCTGCCTATGTCACAAATTATTTTACAATAACCCTAAAAAATTGAAAATGCTGTAAAATGGTCAGTTTTTAAACAAATTTTGATAGCATTTTTTGCTGTATTAATGGTCCATTGTAAATTTTGGAGCAATAATGCTCAAGTGAATTGGAGATGTCACTAGTTCTCTAATCAACCAATAAGCAATCAGAATAGATCTTTGTTTAATCTCCATAGTATGAAGAGATTATGAAAAATTATATTTTCATGTTTTAAAAAAAAAATCCTGTCAGGGCAAATTCCTTGATTTCACACTGAAAACAAGTTAAATGTGACTTTTGTGTGCTTTCCCTGGCATGTGCCTAAAAATGTAAACAAACAAACAAATTAATAGCAAAATTGCTGTAAATTGTATCATGATAATATTCTTCTATTTTCTGTTTCAGGGACATTAAATTTGAAGGGGAGTACGAGGTAGAACGTTTGCCGGATGAAAACCACAAGACATACCTTGATACAGTGGGCCGTCCAGTCATTATTCTTCGTAAAAATAACCTGGTTGAGCAACACATTGAAGACTTTGAAGTGAGCGCAATCCATAGATTACATAGATTAAATATTGTGGAAGGCAAAGTGCTGGATTATACTATCATGTTTTATGTAATAGTGAAAATGTATGTAGGGCAGAAGAATTTAAATGGTAAAAATAGTATTTGATGTAACTCTATGCACAATTTTTGAACTTAACTTAAATCTTATAAAGGCCACCACGCAAGGTTTGTTTAAAGAGCTGACATGCAGCATTGATGAAACCCTGAAAGTAGGGAAATATCAGAATGTGGGACGTTTATAAGAAAAATCTAGGAATTATTTGTTTTTGGTTCGCATGCGAAGCATTATGCGAAGCATTATGCGAAGCATTATGCGAAGCATTATCGAAAGCATTACCATTATGCATTATATTATGGCCATATACGCATTATCGAAGCATTATCCGGCATTATCCACAGATTTGTCCTGAGATTTGCGAACCTATGTAAATGTCTGGCCATCCACAGATTTTTGAGATTTCCTCAGAAAATGTTAAAGTTTTTGAGAAGTTCCTCAGAAAATGTTAAAGTTTCTTCAGATATCCTTATGGAAGTTTAGAATTTCCTTATAAAATGTTAAAGTTTTTTAGAGATACTTAAGACAGGTGTTTTAGTTTGTGATGCATTTAATTGTTGATTTTACAGATGTTTTTAAGGTTAATGGTTTAGATTATTTGATCGAGAACAACAAAGGATAACAACAAAGTAACACAAATGATTTGATTCACAAAGTGTTGCTCAGCTTTCCAAATTTAAAACAACGCATCACAAATTGAAGTTGTAAAATGTTTTTGAAGTTGTTGTATTTATTCTTTGACAGAGATTGGCATTATTTGACCTCGTTTTGTTTTTGTTTTTTTGTGCCTTTTTCAGCTTCATTATACATTCCAGAAGATCCTGCTCCTTCAAGAACCTCTTCTCATAGTGGGAGCCTTCTTTATCTTCTTCATACTCATCATCATCGTTGTTCGACTCGACTTTTCAATTACCCTGGTTTGTGCTATATTTTCTTTAAATTGCAAAACATTATTTGAATAGTCACATTTACATACAAAAGGAAACATATTTCAGGCATGTGAGACTTTAGCTGATTTCAGCTATTTTCCAAGCTAATTTCACCTATTTTCTGCATAATTGACAATACTTAGCTATTTTGATGAGAAAATTGATCAATTTCAGCTACTTCTATAAATCATCACTCACATGTCTGATATTTGTAGTGCAATCTAATCTGTAAAGGACGAATTAAAGAGTAGTTTTTTTTTTGAGATTGTTTAAAGGAATATTCCCATGGATTTTCATTTTTGCATAAATGATAGAGAAAATTTGTAGAAACAAAGTGGTGAAAAAAATGTTAATATCTTATTCCGTTTAGCCAATCTAAGAGTAGAAAAATGTTTTTAAAACACCTTGTACAGTATATGTGTTTAGCTTGGTGATGTCATCAAGGCAATTTCAGCATTTCTTATGTATTTCTTATTAATTTAATCACACTTTTTTTACATCATCGAACAGCATTTTTGGTTCATTATAGAGACAGGGTGGAATATATAATTTACAAGAAAACATTTTGTTTTTTTCTTGGTGTACATCACAATGAGAAAAAATCCAAATCATTTTTCAAAATATACAAAAGACATTTTGTTGAAATTGTCTCTATGACATCACAGTTGTTGCCAATCATTTACTTTTGTCCAAATTCAAAAACACTTTAATAAAATTTTGTAACTTCTAAATGGAATAAGATATTAACATACTTTTTCACCACTTTGTTTCTAAAAAATTTCTTTATCATATATGAACAAATGAAAGTCAATGGGAATATTTTTGTAATTGTTATAACTTCTAAACGGAATAAGATATTAACATAGTTTTTTTTCACCCCTTTGTTTCAAATTATTTTCTTTTTCATATATAAAAAAATGAGAATTCATAGGAATATTCCTTAAATTGTTATAACTTCTAAAACGAAATAAGACATTAACGTTTTTACCCCTTTGTTTCTAAAATTTGTCTTTATTATATATGAACCAATAAAAATCTATGGGAATATTTCTTTAATTGTTCTAACTTCCAAACAGAATAACATATTAACATAGTGTTTTTACCCCTTTGTTTCCAAAATTTTTCTCTATGATAGATGAAACAAATGAAAATCCATGGGAATATTCTATAAAGGAATATTCCCATAGATTTTCATTTTGTATGAGAATATTCCTTTTCCTTTATATGAAAGAGAGAGGACTATTAAAAAAACATTTGGTGTAAAAACTATGTTGGTATATTTATTATTCCATGTAAGAGTTATTACATTTAAAGATTTCACCTTTGTGACCTCATGCTGTACAATGTGATGTCTTTGAAATTTTGATACTCATTTTTAAGTCCCTTCATAACATGGCCCCGTTATATCTGAACGAAATGTTTCATTATAAACAAACTAGTTATCGCCTTCGCTCTCAAAACCACCTCATCCTTTATGTTCCAAAAAGTAAACTTACATATGGCAATCGCTCACTGCAAATATTTGGCCTAAAACTTTGGAATGACTCACCTCTTTCAATCAAATCTGCTCAATCCCTTAAACAATTCCACACCTTGCCTAAGACTCACTTATTTAATTGTGCTTTCAAATCCTCTTCATATTTTTTTGTTCTTTGTTTTCTTTATATTTTATGCTTATCTTATTTACATATTTGTATTTATTTTCTTTATATGCGTATTTTGTAAGGCGCATTAGAATAAGTTATTTAGATGATGCGCCATATAAGTGTAATAAACTTAATCAAGACAAGATCCAAGACAATTTTTATGTATTTCCATAAAACTAAAACAAAAATTTATTTACTTAAAGGAGACATAAAGTCTGATATAATCTTTATTTTATATGATAGAGGATTAAAATCTAAACCAACTACCACAAACAGCAAGTCAAAATCTTATTTCTATCGTAAGTTATTCATGTTTGAAGTCAACACATGAAGGCTGCCATTTTGCTCAATTCTGTATTGAAATCTTCTGAATGATGACATTATTTCCCCAGCAGAGACTTAAGGAATGTAATGTATTTCTTTATAACTGTATATAATGTTTTTAATCCAAACTTCTGTGACACAAAGTTTTAACAGCATGTTTTGACATTTTCTTGTTTACACAAAAATGTCCTTGACCCTCACAAAAGGAAAACAATTTTTTCATGAACTAGAAAACTTGAGATAGATTATGAAGAAATACAAAGCATTCCAACAAAGCTGGGCTGATGACATAATCTGCATGTTTTGAAATAAAAATGGTGGCTCCCATGGTACTATTTAGTACAGTAGCATTAAAGTTTTTAATAAATACAAAAAATATGTCAGATTTTTTTGGGAGTTGTGAAACTTAGTCAGAAAATTTGTTGTTTTTAATTCTATCATATGAAGTATGAAGGATTATGTCAGACTTTATTTATGTCTCCTTTAAGAGTGTAAAGTACATTAACAAATGGGCAAAGCACATTTTTAATTTAATAAAAAATTTTTTTAAAATAAATGCAAAGTTTAGATAAATGGGAAGACAGCTGAATATAAATTTGTATGTAGTTCTCTGGCTGTCTTTACTGCATCAAGTCTTTGAAGGTGAAGTATTTTCAATGTACTCTTGATTTGGGGTTGGGACTCAACTAAGATCAAAAAATTTTTGTCGGAATCAACCACACCCTCTCCAAAAATTATTGCAGATAATTGAAAAATAATGGATTAGCATAAGAAAGTGATAGGTCTTCTAGATGAAGCAATTTATACAGGCAAGATAGATCAATTTACAGTGGGTAAGATCCAGGAGCGTAAATGTGCAAACGGATACTCTGCTCCTAATTCTTCAAGAGAATCAGCTGTAATCCTTTATAGAAAACTTGCAGGATGGTGACAGTGACAAGTTCTAGGACAATGGTTTAATGCGCTGAAGTTGACTTTACAAAATGAGTGTGACGAGCATGTGCATGATGTCAGTCCTCAAACTAGGTACAGAATGTATGTGTACAGTACAATTATATGCTTCATCCTGCAAATTCTTCAAAGTCGGACTCTCTTGAAACATTAGGCGCAGAGCATCCGTTTACACATTTACGATCCTTGGTGAGATTTAAGTTTGCTGAAAGTTCACATTTTCTTGTAATTTTGATTTTGTTTTTTCATAGGATGCAGCCAATGAGTCTCGTCTTCGGCTGACTGGGCTGGTTGAAGAGGTGCTCTCTCTTCAGACTAAACGTCAGCGTCTGTACCCTAGCTATGATAGTGCCATCAATAAGTTCAAATCCAGCAAGGACAATCAAAGTAAGATTACGTGTTGAAGAATTTGAAAAGCTTAAGAAATATGGTTGTTTTTTTTGTTCTCCTATATTTAAAATTATTTTGCAAATTCTGGAAAAGATTAGAATGAAGGTCGTGCAAACTTATAATAGAATGAGAAGTCAGTAACATTTCTTAAAGTAATTTCTGTCAGTCATGTATTTTACCATGTTATGATGGTTCTAAAACAAAATTCAGTGTTTGCAGTCGGGGAAATACTAAAACGTCTTTTTCCAAATATTGTCAAAACAATTTTTAATTTCCATGGTTATCCATGTTTAAACTTTTTGTACTGTATGCATTATTTTTGATGATGAAGTAGGGGGAAGACGCTCAATATTTTGTTTGAAATTCTTCATATTTTCTTCAATAATAATTTTCATTGGCTGTATTTTTCCATCTGATTACTTTTTTTTTTTTCTTTCAAAAAGAGCTGCATTTATTAGGGCAGGATTTGTTTTTAACAAGACAGCAGGTAGTTTTTCATATTAATCAAAAGTGAAGTTGAGATATCTAGTGAGAATAATTGGTCCTTTCTTTCCATCAGCATTCCGTGCTACCATAAAGAAGCTGGACGCCGAGCACCGTACCATTACATCCAGCCTCAGTGACATTGCCAGCAGTGTCAAACAAGAGAGCGGTGAAGTTGCTGATAAGGTACGAGTAGTCTCTAATACCACATGTACAGTTAGCTTATGTCTGATTGTTTTAAGTATCTTTCAAATCAATACGCTGAAATAAGGATTGAAAACATAACATCCAAATTAAGAGTTGTTGTTTTAGAATGTGAAATACCCGCTTAGACAAATGCTCTGAAGTAGTCTACTTAGTACTTGCACAGTTAAAGAGCACTAGACCGAAAAGTGAGGGTGCTCGTTTTTGTAAATTTTACAGATATATCATCACAAGCAGATCCATAAACTTCATGCCTCCATAGCCCACAGACGATGTGAGGGCAAAGGTCACTTAAATATTCCTATTAACCAAAACATTACTATACTGTTGCTTGCTAGATAAGCATTTGACCCTCCCCCTCTTAAAATACTTCCTCACTTTTCGATCTAGTGCTCCTTTAAGTGCTTGTGTACTTGCATTTTCAGGCTTTGTTCAGACCTGTCACAATTGGTAGCGGACCAATGCCAATGTTTCGTGACCAAATCATGGGGACAAAGGTTTGATTGTGCCTTTGACATGACAGAAGGATACCGAACAAATTTGGCTTTGGGCAACACTCTTCAAAGTTACGAGCATATATGGTAGAGCTCAATTAAGGTCAAACGGGTCAATTTGAAAAAATATTCCAATCCTTTTAAAATGTATGCCAAATTACTCATCTGGTCATAAGAAATTCAAAAATATGATAGTTTGTCCCATCTCCGAACTTTACTTACATATGGACAGAAAGATGAAAAGGTCAATGACTTTGGGCTGGGGGTCAAATTTACAGTATGGTCAAGATTGTCCAATTTGAATGATTTTGGTGTTTTATGTGTTTTTTGACTCAACAAATTCAACTAACTAACTTTGAACAATCAAAATGGCCACCATCACCTTGAGATTTCAAAATGGCCATCAATAATGAATTTGTGATGGTGGGAATCAAACTTACTTATATGGTCAAATTGTCCAATTTGAATGATTTTAGTGTAACTGCATGTTTTCTGACACGACAAATTTTCCCGACCAACTTAAGATGAATCAAAATGGCCACCTTCAACTTGACATTTCAAAATGGCCGCCAAAAATTCATTTTTTTTTTTTTTTTTTTTTGTGGCTGGGGGAAGGGGTCAAATTTACCAATGTGGTCAAGATTATTCAATTTGAGTGATTTTGGAGCCTAATTATATGTTATCTGACGCGACAAATCAACCTACCAACTAAGAACAATTAAAATTGCCATCTTCACCTTTAAATAATCAAATTTTGTCCCCAGCCCAAAGTGCATTGACCTTTTCATGTTTTGTCCATAGTTCAGAGATAGGACAAACTATATATTTTCCTATTTCTTATGACCAGACGAGTAAACTGGCATACATTTTAAAAGAATTGGTATTTTTTTTTCAATTTTGACCCCTGTTTGACTTTAGTTAACCCCTACCGAAAATGCCTGGAACTTTGAAGAGGGGTAGCCCAAGCCAAATTTGTTCAGTATCCTTCAGTCATGTCAAAAACTCTTTCAAATCTTTACCCATGATTTGCTTACGAAACTTTAGCATTGATCCTCACTAAATGGTATTTTTGTGGACCGAATCTTCAATGTTGTTTTGTAAGTGCTGATATATCCATCTGGGATTTCCACCCATTGTTTCCTGTCCTGATCAATTATAGAATAAAATTCATTGTTAAAGCAACTATGCCCATTGTTCCTGTCCTGATCTAATTATAGAATAAAAATTATTGTTAAAGCTTAGGAAGGTGTATTTGTCATGACCAGTGAATTGATCATAGAGCAGATAGAAATGAAATCATGAAGTATAAGAATATGAGACATGGAATGACATACTGAAGCTTGAAATAAGTTTTACTGCTGTTATTCATTACCCCTACCCAAGTGTGATTAGAAATATCCAACAGGTACGTGAAAGGAAAGGTGTCGTCCCATAAATACATTTAAAAGTGAACACCGCAGTGCTGGAAACATCTTCCTGTTTTAATTTTTCACTATTGATTGTAAGAAATCTGCGATGTTATTGATCATGCATTCGCTGGACCGAACATAAAGGCCTACAGCGTCATCGACAACATCACAGATTTCTCGCAGTTAATCAAGAAAATTGAAAAACGGAAGTGACCATTACCAGCATGGCGGCGTTCACTTCTGAATTTATTAATGGCATGATACCTTTCCTTTAAAGGTGGACTAGACATAAAAGCATCTTCTTGGTGACTTCTTTAAATATTCATTAACCTGTTATGCCTCCCAAAGTGAATCAAATGTTATTGTGTTTGAATCTCAGATAAGAACTTAGTGTGAATATTGGTGTTGGAGAAGTTTTGTAGCCATCCCCTTCACGAGGATCAAAAAAAAAATCTGAATATTTTGGCATTTCTGGAAAATTGCTTACTTACTTTTCTGTCTATTGCCTCTTTAAAATACACAGAATATATGACTGTAGTTTGTAAATAATTATATTATTCTAGAACCAGGATTTTCATCAAATAGTGACCTACGAGAGCGACGTGACAACTGCTCCTATTCTCCTAAACTATTTTCGCTCCAATTTCTCTCCAATTTGCACCTTTTGTTTTATAACTTCATTTTCGGTTTTCGTGGATGGGCTTTTATCCTCGGTGAGATCGTTTCTTTTCTTTTTTTCTATTATATTTTCCCTCGTTCTGTCCCGACTTTTCACGCCTTCGTTACTAATACAGCGGTCCCCATATAGTGGTTCCGCGATTTTTCTAGCTGCCTCGGTCTCTCGGCCCTTGGTTTTTCTTTCATAATGACAAAGCGCCTATGCAGTGACCTTGACCCCTCCCCCCCCGTGACCCACCTGCTACCATCATTGACCATTCTGCAACCCCAATCCCAAAAATCCTTATAATCCATGCCACCAACAAGCAGGAAAGCTTTAAAAAAGTTTCTCCTTTCCTCATCCATAAAGCCCTCTTTGGCCTTGTCGGTACCCTCCCCAAAGTCTCTACCCTTAGATCCAGTGATCTCCTGGTGCACTGCACCAGGGACACACAAGCCACCACCCTCCTTTCCACCAAAACCCTATCCAACTCTGGTATCGACATCACAGTCACCCCCCATCGTTCCCTAAACTCCAGCAAAGGCGTCATACGCACCCGCGATCTTGCGTACATGACCGATGACGACCTCCAAGAAGAACTAGCTAACCAACATGTAACCGAAGCCCGTCGTCTCGTTCTAAAGAGAGACGGAGCCAAACTCCCACCAACACCATATTTCTCACTTTCGCAACTCCAACTCTCCCCTCCCACATCATTGCCGGCTACCTGAGAATCCAGGTCGCCCTTATATTCCTAACCCTTTACGTTGCTACAATTGTCAGAGGTATGGCCACGGGGAAAACTCCTGCCACAGCCAAGCGCTGTGGTAACTGCGGAGCCCCGGACCATGACAACACCTCCTGCACCAACCCCCACTCTGCACAAATTGTGACGGTAAACACCCAGCAAACCATCCCTCCTTCTCGAAAGACTGTCCCACCTGGCTTCAGGAAAAACAAATAACAAAACTTAAAACCTTTAACCCCAACATAACCTACCCTGAGGCCAGGAAACAATTCCTCGCTTCCCTTAACTCCAAGCCTTCCTACTCAAACGTAGTCTCCTCTAACTCTAATTCCGCCCCCCAAACACAACTAACACAACAAAACTAACTCCCATGCCCAAACCGACCTCACCTGGCTCTTCTTACCTAGTCCTAAGCCCATCACCATTTCCAACAACCCAATCACACCCAATACCCACACCACCTCCACCACCACTTCTCTCCTCAACCCCCTTCCTACTCTAAAGCCCCTACCGCCCCTACACCAACTCCACTAATACCTTCATACATCAAGCTAAAACCAGCCAAGCAAACAACCAACAAACCAACAAATCAACCAGCAAACAACCAACCAAAAACAACCAATCAACAAACAACCTATCAACAAACAACCAATCAACAAACAACCCACCTCCCAAACCCACACTGAAGAGAGTATGGATTGTTTGATTACCGAACACACCGATCATACTTCTCGCCCAATTTTCAAAAACAATCGCTCCCAAAGAAACAAATCCAAAGAAAAAAAACAAGCGAACTCAGACCCAGCAGATCTTCCTCCAGATAACCCCCGCCTCCTTTATGGCATACACCACAATCAATTACAATAACACCCACAACATCATACAATGGAACATTAGGAGCCTTAAGGCCAATTCTGAAGAAATCGACCTTCTGGCCTCCACCTTCAACCCGGTCGTCTTCTGCCTACAAGAAACTTTCTTGAAAACCACCGACCATTACTCCCTTAACAACTTTGCTTGCTATCACAAACATCAAGTGGATGCTGACAGGGCCTGTGGTGGCGTCTCCATTCTCGTTAGTAGACACGATATCCCACACAGCCCTGTTGGTGTGCACACCGACCTTCAGGCCATCTGTATTTCTATCTCCCTCCACAAAACTTTCACTCTCTGCAATATCTATCTCCCTCCCAACACCAACATTCAACCAACCAGCCTTAACAACCTCATCTCTCAGCTTCCCACCCCCTTCATCCTTCTTGGTGACTTCAACGCTCACAACCCTCTGTGGGGCTCTAATACCACCACCCCTAGAGGCAAGTTCATCTAAAAACGCTCTCCGTCAGCACAGCCTGTCCTTACTGAACACTAACTCCCGACCTACCTTCATCCTGCCACAGGCTCTCTCACCTGTATTGACCTGTCTATCTGTTCCCTAACCTCCTCCCTGACTTTAGTTGGAGAGTCACTGCTGACCTCTGTGGTAGTGATCATTACCCTCTTCTTATACACTCCAATCTTCAAATCCCCACTGAGCACACCCCAACTGGAACCTCGACAAGGCTGACTGGTCCCTTTTTGAAACCCTCTGTGACTCACACCTCTCCCCCATCTTTCGAGGATGAGGATCCCATGTCTAACTTCAGTAATATCCTTATCAACATCGCCACCTGCTCAATTCCCAAAACCTCCAAACCCCCAAATCATCCCCCCCCAACCCCTGGTTCTCAGATGACTGCAAAACCGCCATCAAGAACAGGAAAAGAGCCCTCAGGAACTTTAAAACTAACCGACCACCCATAACCTTAACCTCTTTCGCATCAGCCGTGCAAGGCCAGACGCACTATCAAGGACAGTAAAACCAACACTTGGAACAACTTTATCTCTTCTCTCACCACCAACACCCCCACTAAGAAGATTTGGAGAATGGTTAACAGCTTCCACGGCAGAGTAGGCAAATCTTCCATCTCCCATCTCTCTTGGAATGGAGACCTTCTCACCATAAAAAAAAGACATCGTTGACCACCTCGCCGCCTCTTTCAGCAACATCTCGGCCTCGACCAACTACTCCAATGCTTTCAAAATCAAAAAGCTTGCGATGAAGCCCGGAGAATCACTTTTCCCTCTGACAACTCCAAAGCTACAACACCCCTCTCACCCTTTCTGAATTAAACCAAGCCATCAGCGACGCTGGCTGCACCTCCAAGGGCCCAGATAACATCCCCTATCAGTTTCTGAAACACCTCCCCATCAAAGCCACCACTACCCTACTCACCATCTTCAACCACATTTGGTCCTCACACTCCTTTCCCCTATCTGGAGGACAGCTATTGTCATCCCCGTCCTTAAACCGGGAAGGATAGCACCGACCCCACCAGCTACCGACCCATCGCCCTTACTTGCTGTCTCTGTAAAATTATGGAAAAGATCATTAATCAGAGACTAAACTGGTTCCTCGAGACCAACAGAATCCCTCTCCTCACCAAAGCGGCTTCCGAAAACGCCGCAATACCTAGACCAGTTAATTACGCTCGACACCGCTATCCGGGAATCCTTTGCAAAAAGGAACACCTCATTGCCATATTTTTTGACCTCGAAAGCTTTCGACACTACTTGGAAATCGGCATTACCCGGAAACTTCACACCATTGGCCTCAGAGGCCACCTCCCCATCTTTATTCAAAACTTCCTCTCACCCAGGCAGTTCCAAGTTCAGTATTGGCCACACCCTCCAAGCCGTACCCCCAAGAAGAGGGCGTCCCCAAGGCAGCATCCTCTCCCCACTCTCTTCAACCTGAGCATTAATGACCTTGGCCCCAGCATCAAACGTGCCCTCTACGTGGATGACTTCACCATCTTCTACTCCTCCCTAGCTTTCCTATTGTTGAAAATAGGCTTCAAACCAGCCTCAATCAGCTGCAAGTCTGGAGCAACAATAACGGTTTTAGATTCTCCAAAGACAAGACAGTCTGCATGCACTTTTGTCATTTCAACAACCTCCACCCCAACCCGAACTTTGTGCTCAATGGGAATCGCATCCCTAAAGTTGAAAACACAAAGTTCCTTGGTCTAACTCTAGACCCCAAGCTCACCTACAAGCCACACATCACCAACCTGAAACTAAAATGCAATAGCTCCCTCAACCTCCTCCGACTGCTCTCCAACACTACTTGGGAGCGAACCATATGCTCTCCTCAAAATTTTCAGGCTCACCATTCGTGCCAAGCTTGACTATGGCAATATTGTTTACTGTGTCGCTCACAACTCATACCTCAACCACATTAACACCATCCAAAATGAAGCCCTCAGGCTTTGTCTAGGAGCCTACAGGACCTCCCCAATCACTAGCCTTCATGTTGAAGCCAACGAACCCCCTTTCTACTTAGATGTAAAAAGCTTAGCCTCTCCTATGC
This sequence comes from Chiridota heheva, assembly GCA_020152595.1. NCBI lineage: Eukaryota > Metazoa > Echinodermata > Holothuroidea > Apodida > Chiridotidae > Chiridota > Chiridota heheva. Next base: position 120,978 of record JAIGNY010002190.1, read on the forward strand.
TTTTAGAGTCCTCACCAACACCCAGAACCCTGTTTACAACCTCATTAGGTACCCCAATTTCTCCTCCCTCTTTGATAGGACTAAAACCCTATCGCCCCCTTCAGCTTACGCATTAAATCAGACCTCTTTCAACTTGGCATCAACCCCGCCACTCTCGGCACCTATTCCTGGCCCACTTTTCCGCCTTGGGCCACCCCCCTTCCTTCTGTCCACCTAGACCTCTCCACTTATAACAAAAATCAAACTCACCCTAATCTCTTCATCAATCTCCACAACCAAATCAAAGACCAACTCTCAAATTACACCTCTATCTATACTGATGGCTCCAAGGAAGGCAACAAGACAGCTGCTGCTGCCATCATCCAAGACATCACCCTCAGTAGCAGACTTCCTGACCACTCATCCATCTTTTCAGCCGAGGCTAAGGCCATTCTCCTCGCCCTCAACTTTATTGAGTACTCTCCTCTTAGTCACTTTGCCATTTTCTGTGACTCAAAGGCTGTTCTTACTTCATTACTCAATCTTAAATGGGATAACCTCACCTGCCACCTCCTCCTCCGGAAACTCTTTTCTCCCACCCTCTGCAGGAAAAGTGTTCTTTTCTTCTGGATACCCAGCCATGTTGGCATCCCTGGCAATGACAGGGCTGATACAGCCGCTAAGCTTGCCCTTAACCTCCTCCCTTCCTTTTCCCAAAACCCTCTCTGACATCAAACCGCTTTATCGCTTCTCTTGTTCGTGACCGCTGGCAAACCTTATGGAACTTCCAAATTGATAACAAACTCCATGTTATCCAGCCCACAATCGATCAAATCCACCATCAACAACCTTTCTCGATCGACAACGTTCATATTACCCGTCTTAGAATTGGTCACACCCACCTCACTCACTCCCACCTCCTTATTGGTTCCCCCAACCCTCTGTAACAATTGCCACTGCATCCTTACAATCCAACACGTTCTCCTTGCTTGCCCCCTGTACAACCTTCCCAGAGCTTCTCTCGCTCCCCACAACTCAATTGCTGAGTTCTTCCAAAAAAATCCTCCAGATAAAATAGTCTCCTTCCTTCAGCATGCATCCCTCTACAACCATATTTAATCCTCCTCTTCCACCCCCTCTCTACTCTGTTTTTAGTTTTACCCATGCACCTCCTCTCTCGATCACAGCTTTCTGGCTTTTGTTCTTGAATTTCTCTCATTCTTCCCCTGGTCTCTTTCCTTACTACCTCTAAAATGATCTGACCTCTCAGGCACAATTTGACCTTCTTTGTCGTGGTGCCGTTAAGACCTCATCAAACAAACAAACCATCATAAATACTACTTTTAAAATTTTGTCCTTATTGTCTCCGTTTCCGCCAACAGATTCAGAAATTGCAGAAGCTGACTGCAGCCGTGAAAGAAATGATAACCACCTCCATCACTAATGCCGACAAAGTCGTCTCCGGAAAATTCTCCAAACAGCAATATGTTGATTATGATAAAACCTACACTGCTAGGCGAAATGACATGCTTAGTGAAATAGATGCACTTACGACTTCTCTATAAGGCAAACAAAAATTTCATCATAATTAGCTCTATTTTTGTCCGTTTTCTATATCGCATTTTGTCATCTCTCTGCAAAAAACAAATCACTCAATACTTCTTCTTTTCTTCCACCTTGTTTTAAATAGTGTATCAAAAGTTGTGATTTTTCGCCCGCATGAAGTTACTTAAGTTTTCTGAACAATGAAAGTCATGATTTATAAATGTATTATATGCAATAAGATGCAATTTTCTTGGGCCTATTTCATTCAGATGTAGTTATACCCCTGGGTGAAATTGCACAGACCAGCATGATATGTATCATTGGGTTACCAAATTTTGTTGAAGCAGAATGAAGAATAATCAAACAACATTGGAGGATTGGTATATTGCTTCTTCAGATTGAACTTGTATAATTGGTCATTGAGAGAGGGCCCTCTCATTTCAAGTGTATGTAACAAATAACATTTTCTAAGAGAATAAGTTGGTTAAATAATTCAACATCATGCTTTAATTTTCACATGAAATATTCTTTTGTGAGAAAAGTGTTTCTGACAAGAACATGATACATGCCTACGAATTTTGCTCTTGCCATAGTGATAACCTCTGCAGTAAATTGTAGACTGGGTTTTGCGAGTTAATTGAAGACGTCATAAATATCTGAATCTTATTATATCCAGGAGCCATTTGTTGTCTTTCAGGAGAGAAAAAATGTTGGTTGAGACGGAAGTGTTATTTTGTTGAGATATTCAACTTCCTGCCAGTATCATGTGAATTCCATTACAATACTTGCCCCTCCCCCCCCCCCCTTAACTTCCTGGCAGTATCATGTGAATTCCATTACAATACTTGCCCCTCCCCACAATCAAATGTGTCACTAGAATATTTTTGTGGAATTTGTTTGTGTGGGGAACAGAAAGGTGCACATTCATTTGTGCTCTTGCAGGGGTTGCAAAAGTACATGTATCAAAGAGAGATGGGTACAAAAACACACAAGTTGGTAATTTCATGGGTCAAGTTTTGTAGCTGCAGTTGTTTCTCCTTTCTGTGAGCCATTTGAACCATTTTTGTGTGCAATTACATGTGAACCTTGATAGATCATAATTCTGCACTTTTTAAAAAGTGGAATTCATATGTCACAGCTCAGACTTGAGAAGGCTAGATGGAACAGTACTTCTATACATATATTCTACATCAGAATATCAGGAATTGATAGACAGTAATCATATTTACCATGGATACATATTACTGCAGTTGTCTGTTGATAGTGCTAGTTACAATTCATTTCAATAATCCGTTTATAAACTTCATGGAGTAAGCTGATTTGTAAGTAGTAAGACTTCTTTCTCTGACAAGTAGAAGAAGTATTTGTCAGTTGAATAAGGCTGTGTAAAACATTTTAATGTAATTATCACATCCCTGAAATTTTGTATGTTTTAAATTGTTATCAGTGAGCTTTTTGTAGCTCACACTCATGAAGGAATGTACACTTTTTCAGTATTTTTGATGGAATATGGGAAATAAATATTGTTGGGAAAAGTTACAATTTTGTAAGAGTACAGGTTTTCGTTTTCCTCTTTAGTCTTCAGCTGTCTGCTCTCACTATAGATAACATTTGCAGAATCGGATGCAAATTCAAAATGGAAATAAGTAATGTCAAGGTATGTCTTGTGTAAAGGCCGTTACACACCGAATGCAACGCGATGAGCGATTTTTAAACAAAATTGAATAAAACAAAGGGAAAAAAAAATGTTGTCCTTTGTTTTCAGAGAAGGATCGTCATTGCATGGCTATTCAGATAATAACTGCAAATTGATTGAAGGGCGTTTCTCTATGCTCATTAAAGCAAAATTTGCATTGCAACAGAAAATCACGCCCCACTATTAAAAGCAAATTTCTCCAGTTTGAACAAAAAAGCATTTCTAGCAAATTTTCCAGTATCATCGGAAAGCCTCAATTGTAAACTTAACATGTGTAAGCAAGAAGTCAAAGCATCTTATGATTATCTAAAATATTGCTCACCGCGTTGTGTTAACGGCCTTATAGGAAATTCAATTTTTATCATTAAGGGTCAACAAAAAAAGTAATCCTTAGCTTGGAAGTTGAAAGTTTGTAAGGGTGGTCAAGTTTGAAGTTTCTTTGGGAAATGCACTATAATTTTTTCTTTCAAATTTCAGCAGGATAAAGATTAGTCAAAAAGATACACAAACAAAAGTCAAAATAGTTCTCCTTATTCGAGGATGTATTTTTTTCTTAAGAAAACTCCCACCATTTCAATTAAAGAATATTTACAAAAAGGAATGAAACTTCAGATTCTACTTCTTTTCAGCCTGTCATATTTCATAAAGAAAATTCTTGTTTCAGCTCACGGTAGCATACATTTTTCTTGCAAAAATCTGACAAGTTTATGTGAAGCTCATACATGATTAATGATAACTATTAAAATGATCTGCAGACACATGTAAAAGCATTTTAACTCAAATACAAAGAGAGAAATAAATTACACTTTTTACTGATAGGTATATCTAAGATAGGAGGACTCAAGGATTGTCAAGGGCCTATTAACTGCTTGGAAACCTATCGCTCATGACCCATGGTTTACTCGTCCTATGTAGTGCCATTGCATTTGATTTCATGTATGTTTGAAAAGATAAATATGAATACAAAAATTGCTCATCAAGGCTTGGTTTAAATCTTAGAATATAATTACAACACTGCAGCTATTTTGAAACCCCAAGACAAAATCAATGGCCTTTTTGCCAAGACTTCATATTTTGCATCTTTTAACGAGTGAAGCAACAACACTTGAACCCAAAGACATTTATTTAAATTAATTGAATATTGGTTACAACATGCTATGATAAGTTGCACATAATCATAAGAAGGATTCTAGGAGTATTCCCCCTCTTTATTTATATTGTTATGGTGTATATATTTTTGGTTTTAGTTTTGTCCTCTAAATCATTGCCCATAACCACAAATGAGTCAAAAATGCATCTTTTAATATCTTCGGAGATCACCCTGTGGTGTAGGAAGCCCTTCCTTTAATCATGAAAATCTACAAACTGATATTAAAATCGCATCACAAAAAATTTATTACAACTAGACATTGTTGACCAAGGACACATGATGTTGCCTGCGACACATGGTGTTGCCTGTGCCACCTGGTGTTGCCTGCGCCACCTGGCGTTGCCTGCGCCACCTGGTGTTGCCTGCGCCACCTGGTGATGCCTGCGCCACCTGGTGATGCCTGCGCCACCTGGTGATGCCTGCGCCACCTGGTGCTGCCTGCGCCACCTGGTGATGCCTGCGCCACCTGGTGATGCCTGCGCCACCTGGTGATGCCTGCGCCTCATGGTGATGCCTGCGCCACATGGAGATGCCTGCGCCACATGGTGATGCCTGCGCCACATGTGATGCCTGCGCCACCTGGTGGCCTGCACCACCTGGTGATGCATGCGCCACCTGGTGATGCCTGCGCCTCCTGGTGATGCCTGCGCCACATGGAGATGCCTGCGCCACATGGTGATGCCTGCGCCACATGGTATGCCTGCACCACATGGTGATGCCTGCGCCACCTGGTGATGCCTGCGCCTCCTGGTGATTCCTGCGCCGCATGGAGATGCCTGCGCCACATGGTGATGCCTGCGCCACCTTGTGATGCCTGCGCCACCTGGTGATGGCCACCTGGTGATGCCTGCGCTCCTGGTGACCATGGAGATGCCTGCGCCACATGGTGATGCCTGCGCCACATGGTATGCCTGCACCACATGGTGATGCCTGCGCCACATGGTGATGCCTGCGCCACATGGTATGCCTGCACCACATGGTGATGCCTGCGCCACATGGTATGCCTGCACCACCTGGTGATGCCTGCACCACCTGGCGATGCCTGCGCCACCTGGCGATGCCTCGCCATTCACCACATGGCGTCTTACAAAGTGAATCTAAAAAGCTTGATCACTTGCCCATTGCTAAAGGAATACCAATTCAGATCCTCACAAACCCATGTTTTGGTATGAATAATAGTTTTTGTTCAGTGTTCAATTTTGTCCCTAGCATGCATGTGTAACCAATTTTTCACCATATTATAAGAAGTGCCCTCTTCGTAAGTTTATCACCTCCAGCCCTTTTCTTGTGCAAGTGTCCCTGATGTTGACAATAGGTTGTGCTGACCTGCATGCACAAAATCTACTTTTCCATGTTTCCAAAATATACAAAATTAAACTGAATACTTTAAATGAATACAATGAATAAGTACAATACAGAAAAATGGTAAACATCACATAGTGATCATTTTTACAGTAAGTTCCAATGCAAGTCAAAGCCCAATCATATCAAGTTGCAGTGTTTCTTGCCTACACATACCTTCAATATGATGCGACACACACCACTTTTATATTACCAGTGAATGCCATAAAATATACACCATTTTAAACAAGGAAGCTACATTAGGAGATATACATTAAACATATCACAGCCAAAAAAATGCCCTGCAATTAGTATATTATATGTAGCTTAAGGTTCATAAAAGGTTTTTGAGACACTCCATTGAAGGAAAATGTTAAGACTTTCCTGTTTAAAAGATAATGCTATGAGGTGCAATCAAAATTTTTGGAGCATCATGTTTTTCCGCTTGGGTTCTCTATCCTCAGTTTCGATAACCAATGAAACAAAACGTTGAGTCATGTCCTTGAAATCAAAACCTTTCAGTGGAGGAGAATTGATGATGAAATATGTTTCCTGCAGAGAACGTGTTGTGATGTCTTGACAGGTTGAATTCCATGGGGAACGATTGGGAACAATTAACTTTCTGCATAAGGGCAAAGACTTTCTCCATAGCTGACACTGATTTTATAGGTGTATGGATAAGTAGATTATTGATATGACGGAGTATTACCTTCTAAGCAGAATAGTCTTTAAATGGTCACAATAGCACTTATAGTTTTTACGTTATGACAAATCAAAGTTTGTAAAAAATTTCAGCATGCACAAAAACGATTATGTATAAACAGAAATACAGCTAAAATTCTTTAATATGAGATCTTTACATTTCTTTCCCAAATTTCAAATATCAAAGCTTGTCAAATTGCATTCTACTATCAAATCTGGTCAAGGTTTGAGTAATATTCAATTTCCTGTTCGCTGTGTCCAATTTCTCTCATTTAAAATATTTTTGGAAAGTAACAAACAAAACAAAAACAGTAAGTTAACATAAACAATTTTCTAGTAGTATTCTGAGATCACAAAATATTGCAAAATTGATGCTAATTAAGTATTATCCTTTTAAAATGCTGAAAACTAATCAATTTTGAACCGATTTTGATGTGGCTTTTTGCTGTTTGCATGGTTTTTAGCTTTAAGCCAACGTTGCTGCTACCTGTCCATACACCTTTAAGCTTAGCATACTTGTTGTGAAAAACTTCATATGTAGCAAAATAAGGGCAAGAAATAATTTGTGTGATATCTTTTGCTGTTTTTGCATTTGAACTCCTTATTGCACTTCGCTCATAGTTAAAGAGGAACAGGGTAATGTCCAAAGCATTACATGTGTATTTTCGTTACCATGGGTACGTATGTGTGATTCATCATTTCAGAGGTACAACCTGCTTTCCACAAAGTATTCTGAAGTAGAAAAGCATTTTAAATCTAGCAGGAGATTCTCTTTCTTTCAAAGCCTTTCAAAACGTAATGCCTGGAATTTAATGCAAATTGATGCAAACTTTTGATTGTTCACCCTGTTCAGTATCTTGATGGAAAGTCTGGAAATTAATCAAAACAATTCTGGGAGACAGGACTATCCAATAGAATGTACTAGGGGGTGTCTGCAAGTACGTCATATGGAGCTAGTACATAGTACATACACCATACATCCAAGAAATGTGTAAAGAAAAGGTGCTAATTTCATACCTGTGAATACAAACGTGCAATTGAGTAAAACTATCAAATCTAACTGTTGTAACAGACTGAAGAATGGCACTAGTAGGGATCCCAAGGGCCATTCTCCAGTGTGAAAGACTACAAATGATAATGCCCTGCTTTAAAATCATTTGTCTCTCTCCTTAATGCACAACATACTGCTCTATCAAATTTTCTAAATAATTTCCCCTCTCTATTTACAGTTTTCTATGTGAACCCTCTAATTACAGTTTTTTATGTAAATGATCTTCAAATAAAACAATGCTCTCCTTCCTAACATTTTTTGTTGTTGTATGTGTTGCAATAGTGCACTGCTTATGACTGTACAAACATTGCTCTATTAACTCACTGGTTCACTGTAATTTGATAATGCAACTGAAAATTGACCAAGCATGTAATACCCCACCTCCACCACCTGAGCTCAGGTATTCCATGGTAAGGTTTTAAAGGAAGCAATTGCGTAATGATGGAATGTCCCAAAATATTATACCTTACTGATTTCTGTTGAACAGGACTTGATGTCCACTGTAAATACAATATGATGAATCAACATCAACCAGGATATACATGCCTACAACCAAATAATTATTTAAAGTATTAGTTCAGGGGTCAAGCAAGTCTATTTTAAATGAAAGTGGACTTTGCTTTCTTCACCATTTTGATTCTTTTGAAGTTCTGAAAACTAATCCATTAATGGTAGGAGCTTAAAAAATATCTCACTCAAAATCCCACTCAAAATTTGGGAATCTTACACACATACCTAGCTATTCCTATCTTGCTTGACTAATGCCTAAAAAGACCCTCAAAATACAGCATATTTGCACATTCAAAAGTTGAAAAATAAAGATATGTGAAATTACAGAAATATTGAATCACTATATACAAAAAGAAATTGACATTTTAATGTTTGATGCAAGAAAAATTCCTTTAAAGGGGCACTCGGTCAAAAAGATTTAAGGCGTTGATTTTGCTATTTCACGTGTAATATGAAATAGCAGAGGTTTCATTTTGAGCTCCGCCTGTTCATGGCTCAAAATATATTGAGTATTTTAATTGAATGGTTAATGTGATTTGCATATTCATATACCTAACTCAAATAACTCAAATTTTTTAACGGCACCGCAAGTCAGGAGTCAAACGTGTCAAACTTAGAAACAAAAATAAAAAGTGAAAATGTACCAGACCTTGACTTAACAATGTGAAATCTTGGCTAGGTACGTATTTTACCTAAGAAGAAATATTCTTTATCCTGAAATTTCGTTCCAGAAAATTAATGTAACAATGTTACACATACTGCGAGTAAGACTTAACTTCTGCAGACCCTATGATATACAATGCATGCATTCATACACACAGTTAGTACATATGCGCTAACAAGATTAGTGGACGAGATTAGTTTCATCTTGACTCATGTAATACTATTACTGCACTAACCTTCAGCAGGGCGGAGGAGATGAAAATGGGATTATCAGACACACTTAGCACAGAGGTGGGCCAAGTGCCATCAGCAAATAAAAGACACGAATACAATGTGGCGGTAAGGGCACTAGTTGCAGTAAATTTGCACTAATTGCAAAAATGGTGCAGTTATCACAGACTGTGCTGTACCATCACATGAAAGAAAAGTATATTTGAATATTCGAGGGACCCTATGAACTAGTTTCAGCCGTGTGCTCCTTAAAGTAATAATACAAAAGAACAGATAATCGTGATTTCACCCCAAAATGAATCCATCTAACAAAATAACCCAGAACAAATACCAAACGGTGGTGCTATCTGACAGAACACTACCATTTAATATAAACAACCTAGTGACTGTGTGAATTGTTACAATTTGAACACACCTTGAGAAAGTAATGCCAACATACATTGGTATACGTAGGAATGGACAGTGTGTCCTATCGTCTAACTTATTTAGGCTACAAAGGAAGAGCCACTTCCAACCTTAACTTCAAAATTACTTAAATATCCTGCAAATAAAATACTTTGCAAAGATTAGAACATATCTCTTTTTAAGGGTATTATATGAACTCATTAATAATATCATGAATTGAAATGCATTTTAAGAAATGATAATAAAAAATATTAAAAACAATTCACCCAAGTATTTCCAGAATGGTGCATATGAATTAACAACATTATTTTTACAAGGCAAGTACATGAATACATGACAAATATCCTATTGGAAAATGTCTCTGGTGCAGTAGGGATAAAATAATAATGCCATCTCCAATTGTTGATACTACCCTTTTCTGCCATTTCAGAATACCTATGAAATGCTCATACATGGCATACACTAAAATGCAAGGTGAAGAATCTGGCGATACTATACCGGGCTGAAAAGTGAGAAAGCAAATGTATGAATATGCCCTTATCTCTACATGAATACAATTTGTGAATAAGACTTGAAAATATGCCATAATCGCATACCAAGTTCCAATTTGCGCTTATGTACAAACAGGGCCGGATTTAGAAATGTGGAGGCCCCTCACATACCAAGTTCCTATTTGCACTTATGTACAAACAGGGCCAGATTTAGACATGTGGAGGCCCATGGGCAGCCTTCAGTAGTAAAGGCCCACCCTACCTTAGAATACTAAAAAGGACCTGTGCACAAAGAAAGAATGTTGAATACCATTTTCATCTATTTTAGACAAAAAAATATGTCATATAATCTGCTGTTTTTGCACTTTCATACAAGATATAAGATGCTAACACTGTTACAAGAGGAATGCAACTTCTTTCTTTCTGATTAAGTCGGTATCAATATTTGATACTTGAGAATTTCAAAGAGCAGCTTCATAGGCAGCATTTGGGGTATCCACCCCACCCCCTCACCCCTTATTTATTCCATATGTATCTTTCGTAAGGTGATTTTATATTTTTGGGGGGTGTATTTTGGGGTGATTTTCCCCCCACTTCAGTGGTAAATCCTGCTTATGAGCAGCTTCATGCCAGAAATGTGTGTATTCGCAGAAATGTCTATTGAGTGTCTAAGAAGGACAGAACGGCAAACAGACGACCTTAATTTTTTTTTCTGTTCAGAAAGCTGCTACCAATCTGTATGAAACTTACTGTAGGAGAGTACCATTACACCACCACTTTCTACTAATTGTTTTTGCAATTGAGCAAATGCATTTCATCTAGAATTGATTGAAATCTTTTATCAATTGACTTACTAGACCCTGCTCTATCCTGGCATACCCAATCTTACAAAATACACAGAATTTGATCAATGTGAAGCCTCTACTAATCTGGTTTCAGTCAATTCTACATAAATCTGATATAACTAAATACCTCTTTAATGGAAAACAATTTTTGAACACTCTCTTTTTGAATACTTGAACACACTCATTTCAAACCCAGTTTTTTTTTAACACTTTTTTTGAACACTGCTATTAAACTCTATATTTGAACACACTCATTTCAAACACTGTTTTATTTTAGCACTCTTTTTGAACACTGCTATTAAACTCTATTTTTGAACCCACTCATTTTATATACTATTATCTAACACTCTCTCTTTTTGAACTTCCCCTTTTTGAAGAGTTTTTTCATTCTCTTTTTAAACAGTTATTGAACACTCTTTTTATAGCACTCATTTTAAACACACAATTTTTGAACACTTGTTTTTTAACTCTTTTTCTTAAACAATCTTTTCACCACTTTGTTCATTCTATAGTCCTGCCTTATACATGGGCCAAAAGGCTTCCATACCCTTGGCCACAAAAGCCCAGAAATGAGTGGATGAGGCTGTCCTGGTAAACCCTAGTAAAGATTACCACTCTACACCTCTGAACTACTATCCGAGTCGTACATATTTTGTTTTCCAATAAATCATGCATATAGCTTTGACTTTTCTTATCAATTCAAGGAGCAAAAGTAGGTATATTTCATTTTGTTATTATCTACATTCAAGCGTATCTTACTTAAAATTATAGACTAAAAAGCTACTTCTACCAAGCTAAAATTAAGGAATTACCTCTTATTCTAGCACATACTATTGCAGTATTAAGTGTTTTTCCTGGAATACTTCGAAACTATCAACAAGTGGGTAATAAAATAATTTAAGGATTTCAGTCCAAAAGTACTTATCCATCCTCTCAATACACATCATTATCAAGATTTACACAAATTACATTTAATTTCCAAAATTAAATATAATTTTGCATTTTAATTCAATAGTGAAAAATCCTACGATATATTCACAATAAGTACGTAAAATTACCACCAAGATTTTCATTATCTAATAATTTATGTAATTTCATTTTAATTTACATTAAGGCATGATAGTTCAAAAAAACTGTATATACATATTATACCTGCAATGCAAAGGCAATAGGAATACAATATCTAGAAGACCTTAACTCCCATTTTTTTATTATCACACTTAGCTAAATATAATAACAAAAAGGCACATTTGAAGTAAGCCTTTTAAGGCAAAAGGAGGAAAAAATTCTTTCATTGCCTCTACTTTTTCAAATTTTAATAAAATATTCCTTTTTTCTTTGCTGTCCTTCTTAACCACAATGAATACCCTGAATGCTTGAATCTATTATTTCTGCAGCAGATGGAATCTGTACAAATTTAATCATGTTTTCACATGAAGCGTTACTAGCACATGTAGTACATACCTGCACAGTGACTTTCAATATCCTGTAAGTGCAAACCTGAACAAGGTTAAACAAAAAAGAAAATATAATATTATGGGATAAGGTACAGTAGGTAAATCAGGTATTTTGAATCTCTTTTTTTCAACAGCTAAGGTTATATAGATATGTCCATGGCCATTAGACCAGTTGTGAAGTACTGGGGAATGACAACCTTCCGGGAATCGAACCCGGGATCTCTAGCTTGTCAAGAGGATGCTATGACAGCTTGACCACGGAGAATTAGGTATTCAAAGAGATCACACCACCTTTGACATGAAGAATCTAATTTGTATATTACTGCTTCATGGGAAATGAATACAGATATTTCCTACTGCAACATCTAATAGGAAGTGATACTGCTTTTCACAAACTTGTTTCGAGGAGTCCTGAGGCTTGCTTCGCTTCTTCAGATAAGAGACCGTGGTTCAGGTCAGTCCCTGCCATAGTTGGTACAATATTAGGTGCTGCCCTAAATTCCAACAGCACCTCCTTTTCTTCCAGAGGGAATTTTCTTGGTACCTGTTCATAGATACCTTCATTCTGTTTTTGGGAGGCACCTGTCGAGGAGGGTGGTTCCAATGTTGCATATTCATGAGGAGCTTGGGGTGATGGATGAAGGTTTTGGACGATGGGCATTTTGGCATACCTGGGCTGGGGTTCGATTGGGATACCATTGGAGGGACTGTGACCTGTAGGTAAGCTGTTTGTTGAGCCATACTTGGGTGTTTCCTGCTGACTTGACCCCATTAATTCCTCAGGTGTCATGGCCAAACCATTAACAAATCCCTCCTCTCGAGAATGATTGTGGGCCTCATCAGTTTCAGAGGAGATTGCTGATGGCGTGGTAGTAACTCCAGTAAACGAAAACCTCTTAAATGCAGAATCTGAAGTATTGGAAGATGTTTGCTTGGCTCCAAAAGGAGTTGGTCCGTATACAGAACCAGGTCCAAATACTGAAGGAGCCGAAGGCCCCATGTAAGATCTAGGTCTTCGAACCACTTCATATTTTGGTACTGCTTGAGATGGAGGACCGGAGATGGCCCCTTGAGTTTGTCCGGGAGTTTGATCATCTCTTGTGCTGATTTGAGCTGATATCAATGATGGTGTTACATTTATTCCAGTGAAGGAAAACCTTTTGAATGCTGTATCGTCTCCCTTGCTGGCAGCTATCGATGCCAAAGCTGATGGATGAGATGGAGGTCCAGAATTAACTGGTGTGGAAGCCCCTGAGGATGTCTGAGATGGCGCAGCAGAAGTTGCAGATAGTGGTGCCAACTTGGAGAAAGCAAACCGTTTCATATTCGAGTCATTGCTGATGGGGGAGTATGCCCTGGGGGGTGGTTTGGGAGGAGGTCCTCTACCAGCTCTTGCTGCAGGGCGAGGGTTGTTCACCACTGTTGGTGATGGGGATGGGGATTGCAAGGATGTGGGTCTACTTGGTCTTTGTTTTGGTATCGGTTGTTGGATTTTTTCCGGCTGTTGTTGTAGATATTGCTGCGGTTGGTGGTGTTGCTGTGGATGGCTGTACTGTTCCTGCTGTTGATGAGATTGCTTCGGTGGTATTGCATGCTGTTGTGGTTCATACAGATGTTGAGGTGATTGAGTATGTTGAGTAGAAATAGGCTTCGGCATGGCAGGGATGAAATCAGCCTGTAAAGATGAGAAAGTGTACATCACACAGATATACATCAAGATATTCAAATCATGAATATTTAAAAGATTGGGCTTTACCACTCATATGAGTAAGTAATTGCTTTAACTTTGATTTAGTAACGTTGTGTATTAACAACTTAAATTTGATTTACTAATTTAAGCATAACCAGCAACATAAAGAAACAAAACAACATGCCAAACAAACTCAATTATTTTCCCTTTCACTAGTCATTGGAACCTTCGAAATGAACCTGGCATTCTTTCAAGGAATATTTCCATGAATTTGTATTTCAATTTATATAATAAAGGTTCATTTAGGAGACAATAGTGCAAAGACATTGCTGATATCTTTTTCCACACAGGATATACTGCATTTTAAATATCTCACCAGTGTGTTGAGAAGTGACCTCACAGTGTAAAATGTGATGTCATAAAGGCACATCCAAGATAATTCTTATTTCTTATGCATTTCTATTTTTTTTTTAAGTTTTAATTTTACTTAAAGAATGTAAAATTCATCAACAGATGGACAAATCATTTTCTTATAAAGTGTCTGTTATACCACATCTCAATAAATGGACAAAAATCTTTCCCGTAATTTGAGGAGAGAATTCATTTTCAAAGAAATACAGGAAAATTGTGTTGGATTTGCCTTTATGATATCACACTGTACACAGTGAAGTCACTTATCAACACAGTCGTGCAATCTTTGAAATACAATAAATCCTAAACGGAAAGAGGTATCAACATGCTTTTTGCACCAAACTGTTTCTTTAATAGTCCTCTATCATATATATGAAAATTTGTGGCAATAATCCTTTTACTTGTATTCATTACGATGACCCTTTTTATATTTTTCAAACTTTTCCCATAAGCATTAGAACATAATTAAAAGTCATGCAAAATGTTGACCCTAAAATTTGACCTTTCTCGAGAGCCAGAGGAGGGGATCTTCTCATCTATGACATTAAGTATACATACAATCAATTTGCATAATTATGAAACATTCCAAGCTACTAAAGTTATTAATGGAACATTCCACAATACTGCATAGTTCCAAATTTTATTGCAATTTACACTGCAAGGTCACTTTTCAACACACTGGTTTAAAAAACTCTAATAAACGGAAAAAGATACCAACATGTTTTATCACCAAATTAAATCTTCAATAGTCCTCTATCACATATATGAAAATGACTGAATATTTCTTTAAATTCCCCTTTTCCCCTTTGTTTCCATTTTATATGAGGCACCTGGTAAGGGAGTAGAGCTGTGACCGTTTAGCGTGTACACGCTACACACTTGCAAATCTTGTAAACGTTTACTAAATACTTCATTGCGAGTAATCGTTTTTCATACATCATAGTGTCTTGCCGTTGAAAATCATTATTCATGATTCAAATCACACACATATTCGGCTGACAAAATTCCAATCAATGACTTTTTACAAACTGTTAACCCGATTAGCGTAATCCTTTTTAAATGTGCGAATCACAAATGCGCAGTAATCACCAATGAATGGGGATATTATGCTCTTTGATTTCGCCGAAGTTCGAGTAATCTAACTTGTAAAATGCACCGCGAATGTGCAGCAGTAAACAGTGAAACTAACAATAAGCTTAACGCTAGGCCAAAAGGCTTTAAATCCCACCAAATCAAGGCCCGTTTTATCGACCAAAAAACACTTGAATCGTGACAATCAGTACATTTACATGTAAATATTACCTGATGAGTCAAATAAATTTTGCAAGAAAGAAAAAAATATTGCATAATAAATAAACAGAAAAAGGTTTTAACAGAGCTGAAATTCTGCGAGCTTCGCAAAGATGGCGGCCATTTTTTCGAGAGGACTGATATTTGAGAACTTCCTGGTGGTGGTGGCGTAGTTTTGAAATGTTTTACGGCGAGGTATATCATAGGCCTCAGTATGCAAGATTTTCACAGAACTTTGAAAGCCGTAGCGAATAGGACAAAAAAGTTACGCGATGTTGAGTTTAAATGACATTGAAAGGAAGTTATCTGTTCTTTCTAAACTGAATTTTAATGCATATTTTCCATAAAAATGATTTTATAATGCAGAAATAAACTTTTTACGATTTGGAAAGCAAAACTCAGCGTCTATTTGGGCAATGCAGTCAGTACTTTTGCCATACTGGTTGCGCGATTTTTTTACTTCGCCTCGTAGTTTTGGAGCAATTTTAAAGTATTTTCGAAAATTACGGTACTAAACACGTGTACACGATACACGCTCGCTTTTTTTGGTGTGTACACGTTTACTAAAATACCTAAATGTTCACAGCTCTATAAGGGAGTACATTGTTCAGCATATATACCTAACAGATGAGTACTTTAAGGGGGGGGATTTCCCCAAACCGAGTTAAATTTCTTTCAAACAAACAAACAAATTTGCAAAAAACAAGGTTGATTATAAAAGTCCTTTAAATATGCTACAAAGTTTTACCATCTGTTTGGCTTCTGCAGTCACCTGTGGTCCAGACACCTGCAGTTCCATAACCTTGCTTCTAAGACTTGCCAGTTCGTCCATCAACGATTCATTCTGCTTCAGGCATCTCTTCAGTCCTTCTCTATCATTCAAGTAAAAACAAAATAAAATAGTAAAAACAAAGACATTTTTTTTTAACCCCTGCATTGATTTTTGCCTTCCTAACCTTCACTAACAGGAATAGTGGGGGCAGGGTGCCTGAGATTTACCAGTACAAAATACATATGGTGCCCTAAAGTTACCAGTGCATTATACATATACTAAACATACAAGTTGTCCAGACATTTCAAACCTCTCCTTCTGCTACAAACAACATATATTTTCATAATCAAAAGATCATGTTTTGAGCATCACCTCCCCCCCCCCCCCCTCCTCCCCCTTCTTTTTCTCTTTCCCACACTTCCTTCCAGATATTTCCATGTGCTGCCATACTCTGACACTGGAATTTTCATACAAAATCTGGTTTGTTGAATAGGCAAAATCATCATAGTTATCAATTAGTCTATGTAAACGTAATTTCTTCACATTAAAAAACCTGCCTTTCAGAATCCAGAGTGGTTTAACCTTCACAGATTTTAAATAATTTCATTTAAATCTCAGTACATATATACACAACTTCTCCCTTCAAAACATCTGACAGTTAAAAGCCATCTACATTTTCCCACTTATTATTTACAACAAATATATGTATATATATATATATATATATATATATATATATATATATATATATATATATATATATATATATATATATATATATATATATATATATATATATATATATATATATATATATATATATATATATATTTACTTCAAGTTCTACCTTACCTTCCATGCTATAATTATGCAATCTGGTTATATATATATATATATATATACATAAATATATATATATATACATATATATATATACATACATACATACATATATACAAATATATATATATATATATATTTACATATATATATATTATATACTTATATATATATATATATATATATATATATATGTATATATATATATATATATATATATATATATATATATATATATATATATATATATATATATATATATATATATATATATAAATATATATATATATATATATATATATATATATATATATAAATATATATATATACATATATATATATATATATATACATACATATATATATATATATATATATATATATATATATATACATACATATATATATATATATATATATATATATATATACATACATATATATACATATATATGCATATATATACATATACATATATCTATAAATATGTATATATATATATATATATATATATATATTATATATATATATATATATATATATATATATATATATATATATATATATATATATATATATATATATATATATATATATATATATATATATATATATATATATATATATATATATATATATATATATATATATATATATATATATATATATATATATATATATATATATATATATATATATATATATTACTTCACTCTACAGCACCTAAACAAACACTTTCCCTGGTTTCCCATTAAAAACAAATCTTCAAAAACAAACTTAACACAAGTATTTTCATATTCCTCAATAAACAGTTACAATTACTAGCAATTTGACAACCCACTTCATATTTGTAAATCTTCCATCCCCTTATACTAATTGATTTTCTCCTCAATATACTATTCCCTGTGGTAGATGAACCATACATATCTCACAGAAATGTTTAAATCTGCACAGGGCAATGTTTGTCAGACTAATGCAATTACAGTGAGGTTCCCAACTCAATAGGGAGTCCAATTATAAGAACTCTTCAAAAGCTTGCACAAATAGAGATGTGTCTCTTCCGATACACATACAAACCGTGTAAAATTAAATTTCCCTCCTTAAAGGAATATTCCTGTGAAATTTTATTTTTTATATATGATAGAGGAATATTAAAGAAACATTTTGGTGTAAAAATCATGTTATCTTTTTCAGTTCAGGAATTACTGCATTTGAAAAGTATGTTGAAAAGTGACTTTGCAGTGTAAAATGTGATGTCATGAAGGCAGATCCAAAACAATTCTCATGTATTTGTATAAAACCAAAAAACATTTTTCATTTACTTAAGAGCGTAAGGTTCATGAGCAAATGGGCAAAGCATGTTCTTATTAAGTGTATGTTATACCCTATCTCAATAAATAAACAAAAACAATTTCTAGTAATTTTGGAAGAGGCAAATACTTTTCAAAGAAATACACAAAATTTGTCTGTGATTTGCCTTCATGACATCACTTGTACACTATGAGATCACTAATCAACACACTAGCGCAATCTTTGAAATGCAATAACTCCTAAATGGAAACAGTTATCAACATGATTTTTACACTAAATTGTTTCATTCATAGTCCTTTATCACATATGAAAAATGAAATTTCATGGGAATACATCTTTAAAGAAATATTCCATGTTTTTTTGTAACCTTTCATAAGAAAGAGAAAAACATTTAGAAACAATTTAGTACAAAAATCATGTTGATATGTTATTCCTACCAGGAGATATTTAAATTTTCAGGTTCCACAAAAAATGCCCATAAATGAATAAGAATAGGCTCAGTATGACATCACAGCAACACATTCTCCCACAAAGTTGATGTATTTCATTAAGATTATCATCCATTTTTATTAGTAAAACCTGCTAGAAAATAAATTGACGAAAGTCAGGTATTTATATACATTGCCAAATATACCCTACTTCAATAACTTTAGGAAAATTGTTTCTAATCATACAGAAACATCCAATTAAAGTTCAAAGAAATACATAAACATTTGCAGTGGAATTGCCTCTATGACATCATCAAACATGAATTCATCATACTGTACAAAAACTTTCAAATGCAATTGGGAAATCTTTAGAAATCCATATCTCCTGAATGGAATATGATATCAACCTGGTTTTTGTACCAAATTGGCTCTAGAAGTACGCTCTTTAAAATAAGATTCTACAAAAAAACCTATAAGAATATTCCTTTAACACTGTCCAGTTCAGTAGGAGAGTATGATTGAGTCTAATAACAATCTGTTAATAACAATCAGCATCAAACCAGAAATACAAATATAAATAGCACAGCTAGAATGTACTTTGCAGCAAAGGAAACCACTTCCTAGATGCTTTAAAGCTATAGTTCGACAGATATGTCTGTCTTGTATGACAGTGGGCAAGAATAACTGTGAAGAAATATTATCTTATTCCGTTACAGGATTAGATCAGTGGTCAAGCAACTTTATCTTATATGAAAAAGACTTTAAAAGAAACAAAATGGTGAAGAAAGCTTTTAAAAATCGTATTCCATTAAGAAAATATTCAAATTTAAAGCTTTGTCTTATCTGTGTATAAACGACTCGTGTAATAAGTCTATTATGGAAAATTGGTATCTTCATCCTCACATTCATAACAATTGTTAATGTATTTAAAAAAAAGTTTTATAAAACAAATTTACAATTTTAATTATTTTTCCTTGAACTTTCTTCAAGTGGTATATTATAAATACCCTTCCTAGAATCAGTTTTACTACTTTTTTGACATATCCCATGGTTTTTAAGCCACAAAATCACGGGACAAAACATGATAGAACACATAAAGACTTTAAGGAATCTGAAGCTATGACATCGCAACTAGTCTGATTTCAGTCATTTCTACACCAATAATACCAAACTTTAAACTTAGATATCTTCTTAACGAAACAAGATCTTTGAATGCTTTTTTCACCATTTTGTTTCACTTGAAGTCCTCTTTTATATAAGATAGACTTGCATAATCCCTGAACTAATCCTTTAAAGAATTATTCCCATGGAATGTCATTTAAGTATATTGATAGAGGAGAATGAAGCAGATTGGTGAAAAAAGCAAGTTAATAACTCCTACAAGCAAGAAAAAAGCAAGTTAATAACTCCTACAAGAAGTTATTGAATTTTAAAGATTGTTCTTGCCTGCAAAAAAAATGGCTTTTGCACTGAGTCTACGCATGGAGTTAGAACTCCATGGTCTAAGTCAGTATTATGATGTCATTAGAGCACTTTTTGTACTGATCTTTATGTATTTCTTTGAAAATAAATAACCAATTTTTCATAATTAAAACATAAGTTACATAAACATATTGGAAAACATTATTAATGGATAACAGATTCATTAGTAACAGAATATGATATCAACCAAATTTTTGTACCAAATTGGCTCTACAAGCACGCTCTCTCAAAAAACATTTTACAAAACAAACCATGGGAATATTCCTGTAATCAACGCCATGCACAACTCAAATGCAAGAGCACAGCTGAGTGTTTTTCTCATTATCAGTCATTTAAGCGCTTCACCATAGCACCCTTGTACATCGCTCAAAAATATCATTATCAGTCATTTAAGCGGTTCACCATAGCACCCTTGTACATGGCTCAAAAATGTTGCCCTTTGGCAGAAATTGGAACTACATGAATTCTCTAAAGTAATAATATCAGGAACAAACTTGTCCTGTAATTCCTCCAGTTATTCCCAGGACCTATGCCAGGGATAAAGAGAGAGGAGGGAGGGGGGAAACTTACATATGTGAGGTATATGTATATGTGCTGCCCAAGCAGGTGCCTTTTTTTGCACCATTTTCGTAGTACAGGTGTCTCTTAAAATAAATAAAAAATGTACTAAATTGTTTGTTTTTTTAATTTATTTTTTTTAATAATATTTTTGTATTTATCATTTTCGTAGCGCAGGTCCCAAAAATGAGGTTTACTGTGTTAATTTTGTACTGTTGGTCCATTTTTACAATATTTTTGTTGAATATACATACTGCAGGTATCAAAATTGACTTCTTTCATAATGCGGGTATCAAAATTGTATAATTTCATACTGCAGTTACCAAAAAATCTGTCATACTGCAGGTATGTTTTTTGGTTGGTGGGCTGCACACCTCTACCACTTTTATTATGAAGTGCCCCCCTCCCTCTCCCTACAGGGGCTATGCTCATATACTTCTCCAGTTATCCCCCAGACACTGTTCAGATTTTTAGGTAGTCTTCCCTCTCTGCAAGTGCTTTCACAAACACCGATATCAAATATTATCACAAACTATAAAGATGACCAAAATATGACCTGGTGACCTCTTTCACATTTGGATTAGGGGTACCCAAATCAAAACAGGGTAACTGTCTGTATTCACTTGGTTGGATATCCGGGAACTTCGTTACCTGAGGTCATCAGACCGCATAGTAACCGTGTGCCATTGGAGTGAAAACAAAGCGATCAGTTGGGTTTGTTAATATGCCATACCCAGCAGGTGTACCAGTAAAAAGTACAATGTCCAATCATCCATAAAAATCGATATAAACTTTAATTCATTTTTATACTTAACTGCACAATCAACTAACAAATAATCTAATTAATGAAAATGGGAGTTTAATTAACAACTGGCAATCATAACAATTTTGTCTAACTTTGCATACCACATGCAGACACACACGGACTTGCCATTTGTGTAACTCGTAAAGCTTTGTTTTCCCTCCAGCAAATGATGTCATCTCCCAAATGTGATGTGGCACCAACCAAGTGTATATAACTTAAAAGCATCAGTTACCTTGTGTGATACAGTTGGAAACGTTCAAAATCCAGAGTGGGGTAATCATACAGAATTCCAGGAACGTCTTGAATATTCAGCATCTCCAATCTGACCAATAAGGAAGGCTCTTCTTTGCTGCTATAATCTCCATCTAGTGATTTTGCCTGCATCAAATTTAAAAATAAAAACACACATTTCTTTTTTCTACTCTTAATCATACAACCAGCCGAAATGCAAAATATATGAGTCAATGCCATGTAAAACAGTACAAAAAACAATATCAATATTATTCCATTAATACTGAATGGAATGAACCAAATAAGCTACTTTCCCCACAAACCCATTTACCTCTCCTATAAATATAGTTAACATCAAAATTAGGACAAGCATGCTATTTCAACACATAAGCATTTTAGGGCCTCATCATATCTTAATCCTGCCCTGCCCAGGGTCCAAGCTCAAGAAAAGAACAGGTGCCCCCTTCATTTAAAGTGCCCCTTTCACTTAAAGTGCCCCTTTCACTTAAAGTGCCCCTTTCATTTAAAGTGCCCCTTTCATTTAAAGTGCCCCTTTCATTTTAAGTGCCCCTTTGCATTAAAAGTGCTCCTTTCATTTAAAGTGCTCCTTTCATTTAAAGTGCCCCTTTCATTTAAAGTGCTCCTTTCATTTAAAGTGCCCCTTTCATTTAAAGTGCCCCTTTTATTTAAAGTGCTCCTTTTTATTTAAAGTGCCCCTTTCATTTAAAGTGCCCCTTTCATCTAAAGTGCCCCTTTCATTTAAAGTGCCCCTTTCATTTGAAGTGCCCCTTTCATTTAAAGTGCCCCTTTCATTTGAAGTGCCCCTTTCATTTAAAGTGCCCCTTTGCATTAAAAGTGCTCCTTTCATTTAAAGTGCTTCTTTCATTTAAAGTGCCCCTTTTTATTTAAAGTGCCCCTTTCATTTAGAGTGCCCCTTTCATTTAAAGTGCTCCTTTTCATTTAAAGTGCCCCTTTCATTTAAAGTGCCCCTTTTATTTAAAGTGCTCCTTTTTATTTAAAGTGCCCCTTTCATTTAAAGTGCCCCTTTCATCTAAAGTGCCCCTTTCATTTAAAGTGCCCCATTCATTTGAAGTGCCCCTTTCATTTAAAGTGCCCCTTTCATTTAAAGTGCCCCTTTGCATTAAAAGTGCCCCTTTCATTTAAAGTGCCCCTTTCATTTAAAGAGCCCCTTTTCATTTAAAGAGGCGATATCGTCATATGTGCACAATATTTAGAATTCCTTTCAAATGTTTTGATTGGTTGAAATTTTGCTGCGCGATTCGTTGTCTCGTATTGCAAAGTATATAGTTATTCAAAACGCCTTTAAAGTCACCACACGAGATAGCCCAGATGCTTGCGCCGATCGCAAGCAACGTTTTTTTTCTTCAAATCATGCCGTGAGTTCAAGCCCCGGTAGAATCGTTTATTTTGACTTTTTGCTTTCATCTTCTTCATTTTTTTTTCTCAGTAATTTTCATTTGGTGACTATCATTGTAGTATTATAATACTAAAATTTCACTTTCGCTTTCTGACAAAAAAGCATTGAAAAAAACAAATAAGTTTCTCGTCACAGTAACGTAATGCGCTGTGTATGTAATTCTGCACACACAATGTACATACTGGTGTCTGGCTGTACTGTGTGGTACAAACAGACAGAGGATCGGATCTTGCCTCCACAACCGGAAGTGACGTCAAAATAAAGTACTCCCATTTTTACCGTATTTCACTGAGACGAGCCTCCCTCTTTAAATTGCTCCTTTCATTTAAAGTACCCCTTTTATTTCAAGTGCCCTTTTCATTTAGAGTGCCCCTTTTATTTAAAGTGCCCCTTTTCATTTAAAGTGCCCCTTTTCATTTAAAGTGCCCTTTCATTTAAAGTGCTTCTTTCATTTAAAGTGCCCCTTTCATTTAAAGTGCCCCTTTTCATTTAAAGTGCCCTCTCATTTAAAGTGCCCCTTTCAATTCAATTTTTTTGTTTATCTAATTTCAGACACCTCTTTTCTGTGGACCCCTTGAGGCAGCTACAAATCACTAGTTCTTCCTCTTTTATCCTTTCCTACCATGAGACTGATTGTCTCTCCCATGTATTTATTAAATCACCCTACTCCCCTCATACCCAGCTATTTTATTTTCCCGTTGGCTAAATTGACACCCACCCATTAATTCACATCATTTATCAGATCCTAAAATAACAAAAATCTCTTTTTTGTAACAACCTTATGTTTTCAATCATCATGGAAGATTCGTTAATGACAAGTTTGATTCAATGAAGCGAATGCAGCATCAATCATCCGTGTCACGCACAAAAATTAAATATCACCATCTGCTTCAGACGAAAGTATACAAATGGCATTAATGTACACACGAATATTCCATTAAGAAAAAAAAATGTGATTCAAATTTTGATGATGTATGTAACTGTATTATCTCAATCTTAAAGGATTATTTCAGTGATCAAACAAGTCCATCTTTTGAAATAAGAGATAAACTTGCTTGACCACTAAACTAATCCTTTAAAGCTATGAATTCCAGGAGAAGGATTTTTAATACAGGCATCCATCAATGTCAAATGTTTTACTATATCAAAGCATAGGTTTCATTATTTCCCTTATCTGATGGGCATTGGTCAAAACACTACGATCAAGAAAAAAATAATATTAATAATTCGAAGTTTCATTGCCAAAGGGAGCGATTCATTATCTGAGCAAGGCCTTTGAAGAGTTCTAGTGGGAAACTGCTATTAAAAGGGACAAAATTTTGCTGTACTAAATTCATTCCGAGGTTAAGTTTTCCCAATCCATGGGTGTAGTCAAGATGGGTCCAGGGTCGTAAAACCCCCAAAAAAGTAAAATGGTAATGGTAAAATGTCAAAAAGGTCCAGAAAATATGTCAAAAGGTCCAAATATTTCCTTGGTGACACCCCCAATCCAAAAGGATGGCTACACCCATGCTATCCAGGTAGTTTTTAAATCTTCGCCATCTCAATATTAGCTACTCAATTACAATTGATGAGAAAGTCTTTTTTAAAAACCATGATGTGCCAGAGCAGTAAATAGTCTACCATATGTGACGCGAAATGGGCAGTTTATTAAACTGACAAAATTTCTCAATTTTAGCCAGTCCCCTGCCCACCAGCACATCAGGGTAGCCTAGCCATCCCTGCAGAGTTTTTTTCAAGAGTATGATATGTTATATTTCAAAGCTTCATTTCACACACATTTTTGCATATCATAGAAGCAATTCATCTGTTTGTATCTATATACTAAACTCACCTTTATCAATGGAATGGTTGTAGTCATATTGTAGTTCTTCTGTGGCAATCCTCTGGAGAAATACGCTGATAGAGGACACCCAATCACGGGAAGAGTCTTCTTCCTGTCTGAACGTGACAAAACAAACGCCCGCCATTGCACAAACTTTGTGTTGTCTGTCCGAGCGGGTGAACGTATTCCTCGGTCTGGAATTTGCACTTCGTCATCACTTAGCTGAAGATTGAGGTGCAGTTGGGGTGAGGAAGGGTCCACGCTCATTTTCCACAAGTTTCCCCGATGATCACGAAAGGTCGATTCTTCAAATACAAAGTTATCTGTGTGGTAGTAGCCTCCTGTCTTTAGACGTATTTCAGGTTGAACGAAAGGGGTTGCAGATATGATTTCAACACCAACGGGTACTGATCCTCGCATTTTTAAGACCCCATTTGATTGAATAGGTTCAAATGCTTTGAATCGTCCATAGCCCTGTTCATTTTTAAATGAGAACTCAAATGTCTTGGAACTGCTTGGACAAAAGTTGGGACCGAAAAAGAAACGGTATCTCAATCGGCAACCCATCAACGCTGATTGTTCTGTGTCAAGTCCAACAAAACGATGGAGGTAGATGGACGCATTCCCGTCAGCATCGGGACGATCTCCCAGTGGGTATAACGACAAGTAAAATTCTAACCCTGCTAACTTGAAATTTGATGTAAAATACGATGGGAATTGTTGGTCTCGTTGCTGCCGTAGAAGCTGGGCACAATCCACCATCTGTTCAAGAACAGTTGAACAAGACTTCATAGCAAGTTCAACGATGATAATTCCCTCGGGTTCCTGAAGAAATCCCCCTCCTGGTGAGAGAATTTCCTTTATGGGTGCAAATTCACGCTTGCCCCAACCAGGACTCCGTGGAGCACTGAATTCAACCTGGCTTCCCTCCGTCACCAGGCTTTTTGTAGGGTCAACAATATTCCTCATTATTATTCTGAAGTCAGCTTTACATCTTTCCCCTTCGAAGGGGCTTCCCCAATATACATAAACTCCTATAAATTCAGCATCTTTTCCGCCACCGTACTTACACGTAAGGTACCATTCATGTCCCTGATAGTAAACACTTGAACTCTTGATGTGTCGCCCCCGAAATTCCTCAACATTGCGTAATGACAACTTGAATGTGAATAATTGAGTATTTTCGCTGTCGTTCAGAGGCAACGCACGGTACAGCTGCAATGAATTTGCACCAGCCATCTTGTGTGAGATTTTCTCACTTTTCTTCCAAAAATCCACCTGCTTTCTCGCAGGCTTTGTTGATTGTAAAATGGTGGCCAGATCCTATTCAACTCTGCACTGAAAACTTCGCTCATAAAATAAGAAAAGGGTCATTGCTTTGTGCCAAACAAAATGTGATCTAATCTCATATTTTTATAAACTGAAAATCCAATAGAATAAAATAACTTCCACAGCAATTTTGGCGACTGTAATCGTAAACAAATTAAATTGTTAAAGTTACAAATCCATTAGCTTTTTGTCCCTTCATCTTGTCATTTTCCCATTGTCATAAGGTTGCTGCAAAAAACTTTCCAATGTATCCGCTTCAACTGCATGGATTTCATAAGCTGAAAAGATAAAATGCATCAATCATATTTTTGATTTGAGCATTCTCTCAAAATTACGAGGTAAAGAAAAAGAAGTGGGGAATGTGATAATACCTATTCAACCGTACACCACAAGAAAAGAAAAATACAGAAAAAGTAAACAAAACCAAAGATGCCCAAAGTTAGTGAAGAAGATAACGATTTCATTTGTTTCAAATGTTAACCTACCTGTAGTCACATTTTAGCATTACAGGAACCTACATGTCAGTTTCTCATACCTCTTTATTGATTGACATGGCTCGTCTTGCTCACATTTTGCTAACAATTTTGATCTAGTTACGCATCCTTGACAGTGTTCAGAATGACTGTATATGACATCAAGTAATGGTTTGGTTTGGTTTGTTTGTTGATGTTTAACGACACCGCGACAGTCAGAGTCAAATGTGCCAATCAATTAAAAACATCAAATTAAACTTCTCCTGGTAAATCTCGGAAAAGGGAACATGCATTTTTTGCTAATAATGCTTTTTTTTCTTTTTTCATAGTGTTTTTATCTGTTTATCATACACAACAAATTTAAAGTTTTAATATAGGTTTTGGATACTTGTTATCCTAAGCACCATACATTAAACCACAGATTGTTAATTCATTCACAATTACCTCTCAATTTAAGCATTCATGGCTGTGAAAAGAAACTTAAATTTACCAACATACGAAGCAATTTTATATTCTCTTACATTGCACTTTCTAAGATTCTACCAAACACTTGAAGGACTCTTCAATGATTTAAAAAAGTTTTAATTTACTTATATTCCCCAAAATTAATTAATGCCACGAACGAGGGCAGATAGCATTCATTTTTGTTTCCACATAGTCAGTTTGTAGTAGTAAATTGAATGAAAACAACCGCAGCCTGTCACTAAGCGGGTAAGATAGATGGTATAATTTCATTAACCAGTCTCTCGCTTGTGTATTTGGTATGCATGCTGATTCAATTATTTTTTTTTTTTTTCTTTCTGTTTGTGAAACAATGGATAACATATCCCTGTACAAACTGAACAATATGTCAACCAGTGAAGGACAGACCTTATACTTATCTATCATCTCAACTTAAAGACCAGGAAGATTTTATACTGAAGATGACACTGTTTGTCTTCGCTTAAAGACATCTCTCTTGAAGAAAATCGAATTCAATCCTTTCAATTTCCAAAAGATTTCCCTTTCATTTTTCGTACAAACATTCAAAATATCGCAGCCTAGCAGGGCCATGTCGTATAAGCCAGACCAGCAAATGTTGAAGGAGAAACACACTCTTTTTAATTTGCTTGGAGATGATAGGGGGAGGAGAGGGAGGAGAGGGAGTTGCAAAATAATTTTAGACAAATACACCTGCCTGCATTTCTTATTTACTTCCTCTGTAATCTGGTGGTCCCAAATTCTTGGTTGAAAACTTCACCCAGCCTACTCCCCTTCCTTGTACCCAGGAGAAGCAGGGCCATAATTTCCTGGGGAACACCCTTACAGAAATATCAGCTTGCAGCAAGCTTGCAGCATGCTTGTGACAAGCTAACAATTTTTAGTTTGTGCAAGAGTGATGCAAGCTTGCAGCAAGCATGCTGCAAGCTAGTATTTGGAACAAATTAGCTAGCAAAAACTCAGCAAGCTTGCATAAGCTAGCAAAAAATTTTGCAAGCTTGCACAAGCAACAAATATTTTATGCTAGCTTGCGCAAGCTAATGTTAGCTTGCACAAGCTAATGTTAGCTTGCACAAGCTAATGCTAGCTTGCGCAAGCTAGGAAGCTAGTATTTGTTCTAAATACTATCTTGTAACACGCTTGCTGCAAGCTTGCAGCACACTTGTGCAAGCTGGCCCCATGCTTGCGCAAGCTAAAAATTGTTAGCTTGTCGCAAGCGTGCTGCAAGCTAAAATTTCTGTAAAGGCATATATGTATTTTTTTTGTTTTGCTTTGATTGTTAACATATTTGTCTTTTTAAATATCCTAGATCTGCCAGTGTTTTGAACAGTTTGAGAAGCTTGAGCAGTAAAAAGAAGTTTCTATTTTCTTTAAAATTTATTAACAACTGTTAAGAAAATGAGGATTAGGGCACCAACCTTCCATTGTAGACTTACTGAACAAGTCATTTAAACACAGATATCTCTTTAACGGAATAAGATATTGAAATAGTTTCTTCACCATTTGGTTTCTATTGAAGTCCTCTTTCATATAAGATGAACTTGCTTGACCACTGAACTAATCCTTTAAACACCTAGTAACATATCTAAGAGACAAGAATCATATTTCGGTCAGTAAATATTCCACCACAGTCCCTAGAGATAAGCACTTAAACTTCATTCTGAAGATAATATTAAAGTTTGTGGCAAAACGATTACAATATCTATCTTAGGTCATTAAGTTGATAAAAAGTATGAAGTGGGAGAGAGAGCATTGAGGCCAAATAAGAATTCTGACAAATGATCTTTAAAAGCTGAACATGTGCCATTATATTCCTTTGGGGTTTCACATGGCCATTGCCTTTGGGGTTTCACATGGCCATTGCCTTTGGGGTTTCACATGGCTATTGCTAGAGGAAAGGCGAGTGAGCCGTGGATCTATGGGCTTTATTTGCAAAAGATTTCTTTTTTATGCTTCTTCCCAATTTGTATATTATAATATAGAGGTTTTTATGAATACGGTGGGGTGCATGGACGAAGCAAATAATTTCATTATATCAAAAGATTGCAACGCTGTTACACCCCTTTGAGACCGGAGAGGTATGGTTTGGTTTGTTGATGTTTAACGGCACCGTGACAGTCAGAGTCAAACGTGCCAAGAGGGTGTTAATAAATAATGGTGTAAGAGTAAGGATAGTGAGGAGATGGAAGGTTTGTAAGGGAGATAAAGGGAAAAGCTGAATGTGGGAGAAAAAGTTAGGTGAAAAGAAAGGGGTGTGTAAAGTTAGGTGTAGAAGGGGAGGAGATCAAATGTGGTGAAAGAGGTTGTTGTTGCGGAGGAAGTTGATGATGTTTGAGGAAGAATTGTTTTCGAGTAGGTCCGAGATTGAGGAGAGTGAGGACAGAAGAGATCTGGAGTTCTGGTATAGGGGACAGATTAAGAAAATATGCTTGATGGAGAGAGTTCGATGTTGCAAGTGGGGCAGAGAGGGGCAGGGGAGCTGGATAAGAGAGATGGGAGTGAGTAACAGAGGAGTGGCCTAGGCGATTGCGGGTGCGATGTCTTCCCTGCGGTTGTGACATTGCAGAGGGGTGTTGGTCCCAAATTTGGGTTTGATGGTGTGAAGTTTATTACTGGTTTTGTAATTCCAGGAGTTTTGCCTGGTTTTGTTACTGTAGTTGAAGATTATTGCCAGGGATGCCGGCGTGGCTAGGAATTCCAGAAAAAGATAATTTTCTATCCTAGGGAGGAAAGAGTGTGGAGTTTGTTGAGGATTTGTAGAATGAGAGGGTTGGCCCAAAGCAAGTTGAAGATGCCAGTGAGGATGGATTTAGAGTCAGAGAAGATGACGAAACGGGGAGACGGAAAGAGAGTTCTAAGAAATTTAAGGCTAGGAGGATGGCCTTCACCTCGGCAGAATAGATAGAGGTGCCCTAAGGTAACCTTGAGGAGAGGGTGAGGCCAGGACAGGCGGCTGCGGCTGCAGAGGAGCCTTCCTGTGTGGAGCCATCGGTGAAGAGAAAGGAGTAGTCATGGAAATGTCTACTGAGTTGACAGTATTTGAGATGTAAATGTTAAGTTCTATATGCCCTATACTATAGACCACACTTGAAATGGCAACCATAGGGGTCATAAGTGTTAGGCTGCATACGAAAAACCTCAAATTTTGTTTATTTTCTATCTTTATTTTCAAACTCTTGCATCCCTGGTCAAGAAACTATTAAATTTAGCAAGATAAATTCCTTAACAATCCTTCCCTAAAAAAATTTTAAAAAAACTTACCTCTTTGGGTGCAAAATTAGGGACAATATGAGACAATTTTTGACTACTCTCATGTGCCTTTAAAATGTGATTCCAGTCGGGTTTTTTTATTTGCAAATTAACCCTAACCAGTTTTTATGAGTTTCATGACCAGGGGTCATAAGTTTTTAAAGAAGAATTAAATTTCAACATAATTTGAGGTTTTTCCTGTGCAGCCTTACACTAATGACCTCTATGGTTGCCATTTTAAAAGTGGACTATTTAGTCTAGACCAAATGCACTTTATTATTTCTTGTGAAGTTTGACTCCTTTGTAAATATCTGGTTATGTCTTTGGAGTTTCATGATTATACTGTCTGAGTGTTGCAAGACCTATAATTCCTTTTAAAACTACTTTATTTGTTTCAAAGTGTTTATGGACAAGTAAAATAAAACATGAAAATGACAAGTGTAGCTCTAATGCATGAGATAAAGGCCAATTTTTACATGCACACTGCAGATGAATAATACTCTGAAAATACCAAGAAGATTCCACAGACATGTCAAACAATCCTCAGAAATCTTGTGAATATTGAAAACGGGATTAACTACTCACACGTGGATTTGGAGTAAGACACAAATATAAATGATACAAATATACAGGAGACATGCTTCAGGGATAGCACAATCAAATTAAAAAAAAATCATTCTTCCGCAACATCGCCCAAGAGAGTCTGCTAAAATAATCATCCAACATGATGATTTCGAAACCATTATATGTGGTAACGTCGATCCTAGAAGTTGTCATGATTACATGCGAAAAGCTATGGTTCTTTTCCGTCTTAAAGGGATTGCTCCTTATACCAACTTGTCAGATTTCAATACAAAACACAATAAATTTATTTAAGCAAATACATATCTATTCACTCCTGATACCAATTGATACATATCTAGTTTTTGCTATGAAATCAATGATCTGTATCAAACCTTTGTTCAGTGGTTCACAGCAGAATAGGCACATCTGAATGGTGAGATTGTCTCAGATAGTGTCAAATAAATCTCAATGACAAGTTTTATTTTTACAATTTGAAATGATTTTGAAAACTGCTGTGGGTCTTTGGATGTAGCATTGGTTGTAAGACTTATTTGATGCATTTTGACTGATGAAAGTTTGATCAGATTTAAAGGAAAGGTTTCGTCACGTAAATACATTCAGAAATGAACGCCGCCATGCTGGTAACATCACATCTGGTTTTCAATTTTCCTTATTGATTGCGAGAAATCTCTGATGTTATAGATCACACATCTGCCGTAGCGAACATAAGGGTTTATATGTGTTATCAATAACATCAAAATTTCTCGCAATTAATAAGGAAAATTGAAAACCGGAAGTGACGTTATCAGCACGGCGGTGTTCACTTCTGAATTGTTCATGGAACAATACCTTTCCTTAAATTTATCTGAAATTTGTAATGTATGACTGGGCGAACAAATTCAAAATCAATTTCTTTCCTGAATCTTAGTCACTGCAACTGATGAGAACATCTATTCCTGCTTACAGTAGAATTTTATTAAGTCAGAAATTGCTGCACCACTTCAAAGAATTATAATAGGCATTTTAAAAACAAAGGATTTATAAATCAATGTACCAAAGTCGCTCTGTGATACGTCACATAAATTGCATAGAATATGGATATTGATGTCTGAAATATAAAAATGCTGTAATGTAAAATGGTCAATGTTTAAGGGAGGCAAGTGCCTCTACTTTTTTTCTTCAAGTTGATATCTTTTGTATGGTGATTTTTATATCTTAACACGATTTGGTGATTTCCCCCCATTTTTTATTCCCCCACCCCCACCACTTTCCCTTCAGTAGGCAAATCCTGCTTATGAAAACCAGAATGGAATCATTTCTAATACTCCTTCATGTCTCGACAATAATTATCTTATCCTGGGTTTTCAACTTTGGCTACAACATTAACAAACAGCAAAACAAAATCAAAGAAACACACACTATGGGCACCCAACAACCCACCTGCTTTCAAAATCCTAGAAACAACAAAACAAATACCACAAATTTACACCAACCCAACTTAATGGTTTTATAGAAGTTCCATGGTTGCACAAGAGTGCTTGCTATACTTAAAATCAATTAGGATGTTCATGTTATAAACCATTTGACAATTAAACTGGGTCATTAATATGATCTTAAAGGATTAGTTCAGGGGTCAAGCATGTCCATCTTATATGAAAGAGGACTTCAAAAGAAACAAACTGATGAAGAAAGCACTCACAAATCTTATTCCATTAAAGAGATATTCGCGTTCAAAGTTTGGTATCATTTCTGTAGAAACGACTGAAATCAGACTAGTAGTGATGTCACAGCCTCAGATTCTTCAGTCTTTTATTGTATTTTAAAGAAGGTTTATCTAATTTTTTTCACTATTTAAATTATTTTTCCTCACTTTCTTTAAATGGTATATTATAAATACCCATCATAGATTCAGTTTTACTACTTTTGACATATTCCATGGTTTTTAAACCACAAAATCACAGGACAAAATATGATAGAATACATAAAGGCTTTGAGGAATCTGAGGCTATGACATCACAACTAGTCTGATTTCAGTTGTTTCTACAGAATTGATACCAAACTTTTAACTGAAATATCTCCTTAATGGAATAAGAATTTTGAATGCTTTCTTCACTATTTTGTTTTTTTTGAAGTCCTCTTTCATATAAGATAAACATGCTTGACCCCTAAACTAATCATTTAATAAGTAATCATCAAACATGCTCTGCTTTACAAGATATACGTTTTGTGGTACTGCAATCAGTACAGTAGTATTATGGTTTTGTGGCAGGATTATCATCAGTACAAAAAAAGTAATAACAGAAACTTAAGTAAGAATATTGTGTTTCTTTATCTACGGACAAAATGAAGTGCATAATTAGCTAAATTGCTAAAAAAGAAAAATTTTGAATCTGATTAATTTCTCAAAAATGGCAAGAAATGCAAACAAACAACATTTCTCTCATGATCAAAGAATTAGAGGTAGCGGAGAATGCTGATCTCGATCACTGGGTGAAGCCAACATGCATTCACGAGAGTTCCCAAAAGAAAGATTTTCCCCATTGACTGTAATGATAACAAACTTTTAAAGTCACTTTATTTAAAAATCTGTCAATTTGATTTTTTTTCTTAATATGTTATGTAACTTCTAGGTAATATTAAGTCATCAGGAAAAACCTGTTATCGTCCTAACATGGAAAGTGAAATTGTGGGCCTTTTTGGGCCGATGCAAATCATGCTTTTCCTCATTCACTGCAATGATAACAAGTAATAAAATTCACTTTATTAAACAAGCTGTCACTTCGGGTTTTTTCTTCCAAAAATATATAATGTACCTTTTGGTATCTACATAATCTGAAAATAAATAAAATTTGAGGCCGATTTAGGCAGATTTTATCATTTAGGCTACACAAATCGTCAAAATATGTCCAGCCTAACATAGCTCCGTGTGTTAGACGAAAATAAAAATTTGGGATTTTATATTCATTGAGCTTCCAACATCATTGTATAAAAATTTGCAAATTGATCATTTCCGGTCACCAGCTCCTTTAATCTTAGATTCAAATTCAATTTCAAATCAGCTATAAATGACTTATTCAAACAAACTTAAAGGACTGTAAGTCTATTGACAAAATAAATACTGTACAAAACAACTCCTTGTAAATTATCAGCTCCATTTCCAATATAAGTGTTAAGGCAATGTGATGTAAAATACAGTTGCTGCATCAAATATTCCACATCATTAAAAATATCCCATTTCAATAGTTTTGTAACAAAAAGGTTCCATCTATTTCACTTGGTGCTTTTTTTCTGTAGTATTACAAACTCCATGCTCAAAATCCGCCATTGAGTTTTATTTTAAAATTTCATTAAATGAAGAGAATATGCACTTCAAATTAAGTGATATTTATTCAAGGTTGTATTATATAAACTAGGGGGGAGGGGGGGGAGGGCACTTTTATAAGTGAGGTATATATTTATGTTCCGCCAAAGCAGTTGCCTTTTTTGAGAATTTTCGTAGTGCAGGTATCAAAAATCCAATCTCTCATACTGCTAGCCTAAAAAAAAATTGCATATTTTTATACTGCAGGTATCAAAAATCACTTATTTTCGAACTGCAGATATCAAAAATCACCTATTTTCGTACTGCATGTATCAAAAACACTTATTTTCATATTGCAGGTATCAAAATCATAAACTATCATACTGCAGTTACCAAAAAAACTCATACTGCAGCTCAATTTTGAAATTCCAGGCGGCACATACCTACCACTTTATACTCAACCATTCTTTAGAATTTATCAGAAGAACCAAGTTGCAGATCCCCAGATCCCCTCTACCATTGTATTTATTCTATTTTATAATAAATGAATAAATTAAAAGCTTCATCACTTTAGGCTTTAACTTTTCGTTTTTGAGGAGGCTTAATTCACCCACCCAAAAAAAAAAAAAAATCAATTTCAGCAATGCTAATTCAGAAATTTATGGTGTTGTTTCTATTCAAAAAAATTGTTCAATTTTGGCAACAATTCCTGAAAATTTATCGAAATTGACAGTGAACTTTCCTGGAATGTAAAGAATTTTGCTGGAAATTGAAGAAAATTTCCTGAAATTAAATATTTTACGAAAATAAAGAAAATTTCCCAAAAATGAAGATTTCCTGAAAATTGAATAAGATTTCCTAAAATTCATAAAAATTTCACAGAAGTTAAAAATTCTATTTTATTTTTAGGGTGATACACCCTGCCCACTTTAGACTGCTTTCTTTATTACTATTCATACAAACAAATTAAATACTATGACAGCCCTTTTATAAAGGGTGTTTTTGTATATTTTCAAACAGTTTGCCCTCTAAAAACTTTTTTGTTTCAAGATACACTTGACTTGGGTATTGTTTAATTTAATCAAAAGAAAATATTATTTCTTTTGCTCAGAACATTTCTTACATGGAAAATAATACCCCTGGAGCTTACTTTGTGAAGTTTTTATGGAATACAAATAAAAAATAAAGTATCTTTATTTTTGAGGTCTGTTTATTCAACCTTTAACTCTTCTTATACACTCTCATAGCAAAGAACTCTTCCAGCTGTGACCTTAGGTCACCACAAATGACCACAAATTTGTACAACTTAGGATACTTTCCACAAGACTGAGATTTGCAGATGTTCAATGCCTGGGGTTCAATGTTGAATATCTATCTTTGGTAACAATTACATACACTACAAGATATACTCACGAAAGAGCACGAACAATCCCATCAAAATTAGTTCAAATTTGACCATTTTACAGCTTTCTTATTTTTCAGGTATTGATTATGCAAATGTATGGCATATGAATAAACAGACCCCTCTAGTCCATTGTTTTTAATCATGCGCTGCAATTTCATTAAAGGTATATGGACAGGTACAAAAGTTTTCCACTGACCAAAAAGAGCATTTAATTCTGAGTTTAACAGTCTTCGAATTTTAAAAATAGCTTGTTATAAGTAATCAAAGTTTGAATTTCTTTTAATTTTTATTTTTTTTAAACACAGGAAAACACCTGAAAAGGCTTTTGTTTTTCTTTATCTACATTTCTTCCCTTAATTTCAGACCTTGAAAAAGCTCAAAATGCCTTCTCCAGCTTGGGGGTATGGTAAAGATTAATTCCTTTTCGTTCCAAACATCTTCCCTTTTCAAAGAGAAATGGCAGAGGGTTAAAAAACAATGGAATTAGGTACGAAAATATAAACTACTTTATGTCCTGTTCATACTGTACAATGATCACAAAAATGAAAAAAAAAAAAAATTGCGTATTTGCCCATACTTGTACCAAAGTCATCCAAAAGCTGTAAATTGGCCAATTTTTAACTGATTTAAGCGTAACTCTTTTGATTTTTCATGTTTTTTAGTGTAGTGGATTTTAAATCAATTTAGCTAATTTTGCCTCAACCAGCCCATATACAGTATCATTAAAGGAGAGTAGATGACAACTGAAAAATAAGTTTCTTGAAATAACCCCAATTCTAGACAGAGAAGACATTCTTATCAATTTCTAAAGCTCTAGATAAATTAAGGGAAGAAGTATAAAGAATCATAAAGATATCTTAAGCCATCTGCTTAGTCATGCAATGGAGGTATTATGCATTTATCAATTGTGTGACTCACCCCTACACCCCTGGACAAGGTGAGTCATTGCACCAAATTAGCTTGACAAAACATGTACATTGCACGCACCCCAGGCCCTCAGTCACTTAGGTGACTGACATTTTTTATGAAACGACTTACCTTGAATCAATCACCTCTGTACATAAGTCAATGGGTCTAAAGTAAATTGACCCACCCAGAGTCACTCTGGTGACTGACAAGTTGGTACAATGATGCATATGTGAGTCACTATTCCATATGTCAATGACTCACCTTTGACTGACATTGCCAGGGTAGTAGGGATGAGTCATACAACTGACAAGTGCATTATTTCCTAATATTACCTCCATGGTCATGCATAAACAATTTTGCTAGGCTATTTTCAAAATTAAAGACTCAGAATGATATGCTCCATTGAATAGAACATTAAAGGAATATTCCCATAGATTTTCAATTTTTCATATATGATAGAATTTTTTTTTAGAAACAAAGGGAAAAAACTATGTTAATATCTTTATTCCATTTAGAAGTTACAAACTTCAAAATATTTTTAATTTTCGACAAAAGTGACTGATTAACAACATCTGTGATGTCATAGAGACAATTTAATAAAACGGCCTTTATATTTATTCATTAATGGTTTGAATTTTTTTATCATTGTAAATGTGATGTACACTAAGAAAAAAACAAATGTTTTCTTGTAAATTATATATTCCACCATATCTCTATAATGACCCAAAAATGTTGTTCGATAATGTAAAAAAGTGTGATTAAATTTATATAAAATACATAAGAACTGTACTGGAATTGCCTTGATGACATCACCAAGCTGAAGGACATACTGTGCGAGGTGTTTAAGAACATTTTTCCACTTTTTACATTGTTATAACTTCTAAACGAATATGATATAAACATAGTTTTTTTTACCACTTTGTTTCTACAAATTTTCTCTTATCATATATGCAAAAATGAAAATCCATGAGAATATTCCTTTAAGGAGAAAGGTTTTATAGTTGTGATGCACTGAAAATAATCCTTCCAAAAGCAGGTTTGTCCAGATTCAAAAAATACCATTTCTGTAATCAGTGATCAGCAATCCACTTGCCTGGATGAACTACACAACATTACTGGACAGACTCAACCTTTTCAATTTACACTAAGCCTATCCACAAAAGGTAGTTTGCTATGCTGGGGCACAACTAGGTTAAAAAAGTTGGTTTGACAAGTATGAAAAAAGTTTAAATTTAAAGATTTCCTATACACCATTTACATAACATATATTGACAATTAAGACTGACTCGGTCTTAGTGGTGGTGCCAGGTACTATGAGCTGGAAGATAGGCCTCCCCAAATTGTTTTCCAAAGGGCTTTAATTTGTGTGTGTTTCTCATTCAAAAAAGAAACCCCACCCCCAACTCAAGATCTTCTACTCAGAAATGAAAGACTTGGGAAATCAATCTTATTAAGAAGAGGTGTGTCTAAGAAGAGGTAGTCCTCTCCGTAGCACTGCTATTGCACCAACGAACAACATTATTTGAATAGGGATAATTTTTGTTTGGTTTGTAGGGTTATAGCAGGCAAACAATGTCTCCAAGGGTGACCTGAAAAAAAAAAAAAAAAAAAATCTGAAGGAAAATATTTTTTGCTCCTTTGCCAAAATGCAGAAGTCTATGCTCATTGGACAAATTGATTTCGGCATGATTTGCCCATGGAGCTATTAATAGTTAATAGCTCCATGATTTGCCCATGGAGCTATTAATACTTAATAGCTCCATGATTTGCTCATGGAGCTATTAACAGTTAATAGCCCATGAATTGCCCATAGAGCTATTAACACTTACTAGCTCCATGATTTGCCCATGGAGCTATTAACAGTTAATAGCTCCATGATATGCCCATAGAGCTATTAACAATTACTAGCTCCATGATTTGCCCATGGAGCTATTAACATTTAATAGCTCCATGATAAGCCAAACCCTGCAATCAACCTATTAGGATGTGGCAGCAAAATAACTTGTTTTATTTTCAAAATCAATCAAGCAAATAAAGAATCTAGATGTTTCAAAATAGTTGTTGCAAGTCCTCATGTTAATTTTTCAGAGAAAACATATTGCGAGATATTGCATACTCAAAAATAAAGAATACTTTGGAAGACTCATGCTTCACTGACCAAATTGCATTTTGATTCATTTTGAGAAATTTAATGTGTCCAAAATTGGGAGTATTTTTTTGAGATGTAATGAGGGTTTGAAAAACCACTCGCCTGCTCACCATAGGCGAGTAAAATAAAGTTGTGACGAGTAAAGAATATAACATACTGTAGCACTCATTATACTTTATAAAGCCTAGCCAAATTTGGTGAGTAACTTTTTTTTTCAAACCCTGGATGTAATAAAGAAACAACAAATGAATAATACTAAAACAGTTATATGTCACTGACATATTGTTTTTCTTGATTAAGAAAGCGCAAACATAAAGCTATTTAAATAGCGCTCACTTCAGTACTAACAGTACTAGCTATAATCATTGGCACGTTTTTACAATTAAAATAGAATAAAAGTCAAGCAAAGAGTATATTCCATTAATCATTTAAAAACACAAAAATGCTAAGTAAAAAGGGATTGCCGTTCTTTTGAGTGTGTTTGAAGTTTCATCTAGTTTAAAAGGGTATAATCACTTTTAAATATCAAAATAGGAACAATCATTTTAAATGCTGTAAACATTGTTTTTTCTCTATTCAAATTTTTGAAAGTGTGAGTTTTTTTGAAATGTAAATATGTAATTAACCTGTCTGAGTTAGATGATTGACAGCTTTTTCAAATAATCACCGCATGAATTTGCCTAGCAACAAAATCTGCATAACTAAGTGGAGCAAACATCCTAAGCGGTACTAGCACAACTAGCTATCAGTGCGCGCTCTTGTAGTAAATGCAATTTACAGTACAAAACAAATTTCTGCACACACAGACTTGAGTGACGGCAAATTTGTGAACGGGTTGCTGCAGGCTTTGTAAATCTGATTGCTGTTACTCAGAACAGTTAGCAAACTGAATTTTGTTTATCCCTTTGCTAAAAACTCTAAAGATCCAGGGAAGTGCCATAAATGGACCAAAGCTTGCTGCCTCACAAAAGTCTAAAAATGTCAATGCATTGGTAATGCACGATTGCGAATTTGAGGATTGTTTTTCTCCCATCTAGTTACTGCGTTGCTATGGTGGGTGTGGCTTATTTTGTAACTCAGAGACGTTAACTGGATTATAATACATTGCATTAATTCTACACCACATGGGTGAACAACAAATATCCGAAACCTGATAGAAGTTCTGCTCAAGCAAAATTTCAATTTCTACAACACACATGTAATACAGCAGGACAATGTACAGAACAAAAAAAATCAATATAAACTTTGTAAATATTGTTTCCATAAGACTTAAACTATATTCAAGGCTGTCTAATTCCTTCAGACCTCTAACTGAAAAGCTTGAAATCAATAATTT
Source organism: Chiridota heheva (assembly GCA_020152595.1). NCBI lineage: Eukaryota > Metazoa > Echinodermata > Holothuroidea > Apodida > Chiridotidae > Chiridota > Chiridota heheva. The sequence goes on from JAIGNY010002190.1 coordinate 161,320, forward strand.
AAAAGTACTGTCAACAGGGTAATAGCAACTGTGAGCATACCATACATTAGATTTGGCTGTAAGAAGAGGTTGAAGGAAAAGTACAGTATCATCCTATAAATACATTCAGAAGGGAATGCTGCCCTGCTGGAAATGTCATTTCTGGTTGTCAATTTTGCTTGTTCATAACGAGAAATATAAAGTTATCAATCATTTATCCACCGGAACATAGGGGCCTACATGTGTTATCCATAACATCACAAATTTCTTGCAATCAATGAGGAAAATTTAAAATTGTAAGTGGCATTACCAGCTAGGTGGCGTTCACTTCCGAATTCATTTATGGGACGATACCTTTCCTTTAATATGCGCTTCCCCTTTGGATGTGAAAATCAATTCAGACTTATGTCAAAGGGTAAATGACTTGCAAGAAAGATTTTTCTAGGACGTGTTCTCACTTATTTCCGGATCATAATTTCCCCCCCCCCCTCTCATCTGATGACCTTAACCAATAAAGTTTAAACTAGAACGATAAATACCATTATGCAAATTGACACTCATATCATGACCTGGCCAATTATAAAAATAGCATCTCACACAAAGTTCCACATGGCATCCCATGTCCAACATGGCATCCCATGTGCCACATGGCATTCCATGTCCCACATGCATCCCATGTCCCACATGGCATCCCATGTCCCACATGGCATCCCATGTCCCACATGGCATCCCATGTCCCACATGGCATCCCATGTCCCACATGGCATCCCAAGTCCCAAGTGGCATCCCATGTCCCACATGGCATCCCATGTCCCACATGGCATCCCATGTCCCAAGTGGCATCCCATGTCCCACATGGCATCCCATGTCCCACATGGCATCCCATGTCTCAAGTGGCATCCCATGTCCCACATGGCATCCCATGTCCCACATGGCATCCCATGTCCCACATGGCATCCCATGTCCCAAGTGGCATCCCATGTCCCACATGGCATCCCATGTCCCACATGGCATTCCACCCTGTTCCACATGGCATCTCACTCCATGTCCTACATGGCATCCCACCCCATGTCCCACATGGCATCCCACCCCATGCCCCACATGACATCCCATAGGCTCCATAAAAAGTATCATCTTAGCTATCACAGTCCCTGATTGAGCATACTATGCACACAAATAGTTCATATAATAACTTATATGCAAATGACTTGTTGAAATGGGGTGGGACCCCATGTCCCACATGCCATCCCATCACATGGCATTCCACCCTATGTCCTGCATGGCATTCCACATGTTCTACATGGAATTCCACCATGTTCTACATGGAATTCCACCCTGTTATACATGACATCCCACCCCATGTCCCATATGGCATCCCACCCCATCTCCCACATGACATTCCATAGGCTCCATAAGAAGTCTTATCCTAGCTATCACAATACAATGAGCATACAATGTATGAAAGTGTCAGTTTATTTAATAACTTATATGCAAATGTCTAGAGAAGTCAGCAGGGACATCTGTCTATGGGGACCCCTATACCACATATGGTGTTTATTTATGGTGTCAAAGGTATTTGACACCATAAATCATATAAAGTATTACTTGTAAAACTCGCCCACCTATTACAACAGCATAGAGGTACAGCTATTAGTACAGCATAGAGGTACAGCATTATCATGGTTTACAATTTATTTAGACAAAAGACTGTTTTAGACAAAAATTAGACAAAAGACTTAGACAAAACACCAACAAAAACTAAATTTAGACAAATGAGTTAGACAATACTAAATCTAGACAAAAGACTAACAAAAGACCAACTTTTTTTTTCACAAAGGCCCTCTTAGTAGTTTTTATTAGAGCACTTTTTTTACCATTTGATTATAATTTGTGTAAATTTTTCTTGATATTTTTCTTTGTTACAATCTTGTTTCACATATATTGTTTATTGATTGCTTTGATGATCATGATATGAAGAAACAAACAAATTGAACTGAAATAGAATTGAATTATTTCATAAAAAAATGTAGACTAAAAATAGTTGCACTAAGCCAGTTTCTTTGCATTTCACATTTCACGCCCCCTCCCCCCCCTTCCTCTGAATAAACAATTTTGGCATCCAAAACAAATGTCACCTCACTGCTCAGTTCTCCTTGATGTGATATAAAGATGCAAAACTGGTTCAGAAATACCATATGACCTAACATCTACATATAATAACAAACCTTGCCTATTATTTTTACTGAAAATACATCAAAACTTTGCATGATTTGAAACATCTTTCCCTGTTGAAGATCAAATTTTGTTAACAACTTCTCAAATTAAGTATTTCTTAAAAGGAAGATTTAAATATTAACTTCACTTTCAATATTTTTGGACAGTATGCAGAATACAACACACCGCAGAGAAATACTGTAGCGTGACCATGGAGTTGTCAAAATGATAACTCCTTGCTATGACAAACACAATGCAGACAATACATCTAGAGTACCACTACTACTACCCAATAGAAGGATTTCACCCCATCCTTTCACCTTATTACTCAAAGAGAAAGTGTATTGGGCCTATTGGTTACATTCTTTCAAAACCAGTCACCAATATCAAGCTACTGTATCATGAAATCCCATCTTACTTAGTTTACATTAAATCATAAACAGACAGCGCATATAACCACTGATAACACTCAACTAATTGAATGTTCACCAGCATATTTCAGATCAAGCCATGAGTCACGAGCCCTGGTTTTCATCAATGATGCTCAAATACCAGCAAATTCATTGATGCCTTCTAAACAATGTACAATCAAGTACATTTACCCTTGACATACATTGCAGTTTAATATGCATTGGTTGATTATCCAAAGATAGGCTGTTGTAATGAGTTCAGCATAGGACATGCAAGGGAACTTCTCTATACCAACATTATACATTTGTTCCATATGGTTCAAATGAAGAAATTCAAATGAAACACTTTTCCACAGGCTTACAAGTTTTTTTTGTTTTTTTGTTTCAGTACAATTAAATAGTTAAACTTTCATATCTGAACATATCATCACAATGAAGAAAATGTCAAAAAGGAATACAACTATCATAACATAATTCATAAAGCATAATTGTTCGTAATTAAAAGTTAAACATTCTTAAACTTACTAACAGAAAATAGAAAAAAACAAAAGACTAGAAATATCTTGAGAGGATTCTGGATACAAGAAAAAGTTAAACGAGAAGTTGCAAAATTGAGAGCCAATTTTCATTATGGGACTTTAACTTATCATTTCTTGTTGCTACATGCTCTTCTAATTTACGAATAATTTTTAATTTAGAAATCAGGTGACGAGCCAATAGGCTAATATTTTGTATTTTACATTCATAAATTACCTGCTTACCTACTAGAATCACTTGCTGAGTTAACTTAAAATCTCTACCGACTTGGAAAAAACCATGTAAAATAGAAGAGAGAGAAACGTGAGGAAATGGAAGATTAAAAATAACTCATAATCTCCTGCCAAAAAAACCTGGTAATCCGGCAATCAACAAACAAATGTTGGAGTGATACTGCCTCTAACTTACAAAATCCACATAGTGGGGAGTCAGCCAGGCCCACAAGTTAAATATCAAGTTTACCCTCTATCCATCTGTTTTATAATTATCTTTAATTCATTTTCCATTAGGTGGCATATAACCATTCAAAACAGCATACATGTTCTACTGGAACTAAAAGCACAACTACTAATAGGAGTATCAAGATGGCCATCGTGACACCAGGAATTTGTTCCGGAGGGCACTCCTTGGTGACACAAAGTGCTCCAGATGGGCGCTCGCTTCAAGGTCTATGGACAGGTACAACAGTTTTCTGTTAACTATCTGTGTACCACATATAGCATAAATCTGATATATCGTTTATGGTGTTTACATCACTTAGCACTTTCACATTAAGCCACGCCCACCATGCATATCAATGACAACTATTTATAACATAAACATGTACACAATAACCAACAGAATTATCATGTCCAATACAATACGACACAAAATGGCAATACAATTGCTCATTTATTACTCTTTTCTACATTTTCACTTTCAGGCACTGCCCACTTATCAATATGCATAAAATCACTATCACAAACATTAGGTCATATCTGCAGACGATGAGCTATCTGTGTACCATACATGATGTGAATCCAGTTCATAGCCTCAGATTACTCAAAGTCTTTATGTATTCTATCATATTTTGTCCTGCAATTTTGTGGCTTATAAACCATGAAATATGTCACAAAAAAAAAACTGAATTTAGGAAGGGTATTTATAATATACCACCTGAAGAAAGTTAAAAGAAAAATAATTCAAATAGTGAACAAATTAAATAAACTTTTTTTCAAATATAAGACTTTAAGGAAAATCTAAGACTGTGACATCACAACTAGTCTGATTTGAGTCGTTTCTACAGAAATCATACCAAACTTTAAACTTTATTATCTCCTTGACGGAATAAGATTTTTAAATGCTTTCTTCACCATTTTGTTCCTTTTGAAGTTCTCTTTCATTCAAGAGAGACTTGCTGGACCACAGAACTAATCCTTTAAACTTGGTTGAAAGTTCTATCTTTTCTCAGATCTCGTGCTTTTACAAAAAGATTCTTTGTGCAGTTCAAAGTGCTAGTGTCATCTTGATAAGCTTTAAGGCTTACAGTATTCATAGAAGGGCAATAAAATGTGAGGAGAAAGGTATTTTCTGAAAAGTAGATTTATTTTCTGGAGTTACGGCTCATCAGCTTTTTTCTAATGCATCAGATAAACAAGAAGTGTCGGAAGGACAGTATGCTGGACTATTCAAAGCTAGTATAGAGAATGGGCTTATTGAGGGAAGTATAAACAGAAATAGGGTAGATGAAGCAGATGATTTCAAATTACTTGAGCTTTGAAAGATGCACTTTCATTTTCATTTGCTTTGTTAATTTACACAACATTTTACTACAAGCTTCAAAATATCTTTGAGTATTCATAGAGATATTTTACGAAAAAAAAAAAAAGCTCAAGGTTACCTCACCCATGCAGTAACTCAGAAAACAAGTAAAAGCTAGCAGTCTTGATAACCATAACACTTCTTTTAGTTCTATCAATTAAACAACAAAGCAAGGAGAGGCCTGACTTGCCCATGTCAATAAAAGAATGTTTTTAAGCCACCTTTCCAACCTGTACCCTCCCCTAACCCCTACACATTCCCAGAACTACATCCTGGATAGTAATACAACTTCCAATTTAAGATAATATGTGTGTCAAGCAACATGAAAAATGTACAATAACATTAAAGCAAAATTATGCGAAACAATTTTGCTTAACGTATGACAAACTAGACATTGGAACGATACAAATCCCCTCACCGCTAATAATGCATATTCCAGACTGTCCCACATTCCATCCCAACCTGTCCAAAATGTCATCCCACGACTATACTCCATGCAATCACACCTAAAAACCAGATACTGTATATCATTCCTCCACTTGCATGACCCACATGCCACCACAACTGAAATCCAGATGGCATTCTACCACATGCCATTCCACCCTGTCCCACATGTTAACCCACCCTGTTCCACATGCCAACCCCATCCTGTTCCACATGCCAACCCACCCTGCTCCACATGCCAACCCACCGCTCTACATGCCAACCCACCCTGTCCGAAATGCCAATGCATCCTGACCTACATCCTACCCCACACTGCCCTACATACAATTCCACCCTGTCCCACATGAAATCCCACCCTCATCCTAATCCATTCAGCTACTTTATCATCATATCATCTTCTACCCCACATTTAACTTATTGTTTATATTTTCCAAACCCCTAATTCAAATTCTTTTGAAGCGAGGAACTTTATTCATGGCAAGACAAACATTTGATTCCTATTTATGTCAGGAATGCCAATATCATAACAAAACTAGAAATATGAAAGTCTCGTCTGCCATATATTTTTGATCTCAGATCAAACATTTTGCAGTTAAAGTCTATTTTTATACAAATAACCTGATTAATATGCACACTTTACCTCACCATTAAGTGTTAACAATGCTCTTCACATACATTGTATGATCATACGCTTAAGCAAAATTACCACACCCACTTTATTCAAGATTCAATATACACATTACACCTCACCATTTAGTGTAGACAATGTTTTTCACATATATGATCATTTGTGGTATACAGATACAAATATTTTCATTGCTATGCAAATAAGCTAAATAGTATGCACACACAATGCCTCAATCATGCTTGACTGAACAGTACCAATGTCCTCTACCACTGAACCAAGTTATTATCTCAGGTTAATTATTTTGTATGAAAGTCTATTGTTATGCAAATAACCTAATTAATATGCACACTACACCTCACCATTGAGTGTAGACAATGCTCTTTACATATATGATCATTTGTATAAACAAAATCCCCACACCAACATTAATATAAGAGATATCATACATACAAATATTTTCATTGTCATGCAAAGAAGTTAATTAGGATGTACACACAACCTCCCAATCATGCTCAACTGAACAGTACCAATGCCACCTACCACTGTACAAAGTAGCAAGTCATTATCTCAGGTTAAATATTTTCAACGAAAGTCTATTGTTATGCAAATAAACTAATTAATATGCACATTACACCTCACCATTAGGTGTAGACAATGTTTTTCACATATATGATAATTTGTGTAAACAAAATCCCCACACCCAACAATAATTTAAGAGATATCATAGATACAAATATTTTCATTGTTATGCAAATAAGCTAAGTAGTATCCACACACAACCCCTAATCATGCTCACTTGAACAGTACTTTATGACACACCCCTAACTATGCTTACTTGAACAGTACCCCTATGCCAAGTTACATGAATATACACCATTCAAAACTTAAGTTTTGAAAACTAACCAAAAACTTGTAAGAAAAAATTAAACCGGACAAATATTTGTATTGTTATGCCAGTAAGCTAATTAGTATGCACACACACCCCCAATCATACTCAATTGAACAGTACCCATGTCCTCTACCCCTATGCCAAGTGACATGAATGTACACCATTTATAAATTATGAAAGCTTTAACCAAAAACTTTAACCAAAACTTTAACCTGACAAATATTTTCATTGTTATGCAAATAAGCTCATTAGTATGCACACACACACACACACACACACACAACCCTCCAACCATGCTCATTTGATCAGTACCCATGTCCTCTACCCCTATGCCAACTCACATGAATGTACACCATTCAGAACTTAAGTTATGTAAACTTTAAGCAAAACTTTAACAGGATGCCAATGCCGACGCTGGGGGTAGTAGAATAGCTCTACTATTCTTCGAATAGTCGAGCTAAAAAGGACCAGAAATCTTGGAAAATTAATCCAATTTTGTCCTCTGCTGACTGTTGTTTTAAGCTACTGTAACAGTTAATTTAGAATGTATGTCCATGGATATGTTATTTAGAAAAAACCTATCCCTGGTATAATTATAATAGCTCCACATAAATTATAAAGACTCTTTGTGTCCTTCTTCCCTTCAAATCATTGTGGTAAATGACGTTCGAACAAAATTTTGTTTCAAGCAAGCTGTTGATTACGTTACAAAAGGCCAGGTCAAAAACACAAAAAGTTAAAAAACCTAAGAGAAAAATTGTGAGAAACATATCACATTCATTCCTTACCATATCCAATAATTCATATAGATTAAAAACAAATTAAAATAAAGAAATATAATAATTCCGCAAAGTCAGGAACTCTACATTTTCCACGTTTTTGTTTTGCGGTATATGAAAAATGCCAAAAACACACAATTTTGTTCATCTTTCTTAGTAGTGTCTAGGCTTTCTGAAATGTGGAATATGGTGAAAGTGACTGTTCATACAATTCTTGACGCCACCTCTTTTTTCAATATTCTTGATTTTTAAATGACTTTAAAAGTAAACTCTTACGAGTTTTGATTCCTTCACATCAATATGTTTCTAATCTATATGAATTATCGGATATGGTAAGGTATGACTTTTATAAGTTTCTCACAATTTTTTTTTTTTATCCACCTTTTCTGCATCTCTGCATTTTTGACCATGGCCAGTTACAAAAATCTCTCTTCAGATTATTGCTGCAAGAAAATGAAGTTAATTTATTACATAGGAGAACTCTTCCATTAATGAGATCACTTGTTTTTTTACAGGAATATTCCTGTGAATGTTCATTTGCATATATACTGTATGATAGAGGAATATGAAAGAAAGAAATTGCAGAAAAGCCATGTTGAATGTTTGTTTGTTTGATGAGGGCTTAACGGCACCACGACAGCGAAGGTCAATTTGTGCCTGAGAGGTTAGATCATTCCAGAGGTAGGAAGGAAAGAAAACAAGGGAAAATTGAGAGAAACACGAGAACTAAAAGCCAGAAAGCTGAAATCGAGAGAAGGTGCATGGGTGAAGGAAAAAAAGTAGAGAGGAGGGAGAGGGGGGGGGGGGGTGGGAGAGGAGGACTAAATATGGTTATAGAGGGAAGCATGATGAAGGAAGGAGGTAATTTTATCCGGAGGGTTTTTCTGGAAGAGCTCAGCTAATGTTCATATATGCCATGGTGATATCTTATTCCATTTTGGAATAATTGTAATTACATTTAAAAGATTTCACCTGTGTGTTAAAGTGACAGGTGCAGCAGTGTACACTGTGTGTAATTTGTTTTGTTTTTTATATCTTTATTTTTAATTTGTATGTATTTCTTTAAAAATTAATTGCCTCTTTGTGTAAATAATTAGTAACATATAATGAAGTTTACAATGCATTTCTTAGGTTATTATTTTTCATTCTTCTTTTTAATTTTGGGCCTAAACTTCATTTTTAACACATAAATTTGACAAGAATAGATTTTACAGCAACAATGAGAGTGAGTACAATTACAAAGAACAGGTTCATTTTAAAGTTTAGTGAGTTATCTTTAAATAGCACAAAAGTCATTACATGGTCTTAAACATTATAAATAATATTGATATATCGATTGATAATTCCCAAATCAAACTTGTTGATGCCATTAATTAAAATGGTTTTATCATATTAGTAAGATTAAAACATCTACAGTATTTATCAACAACTGCGATATAGCATAGAATAGCAAAGTGTAATGTCCCGAAAGCATCCAACACTGGACATTATATCAAGACGGCAACAGCCTTTGATAACCAGTTGTGAACTCACTGTTTGCAGACCCAAAAATAATTGGGGTTTTCTATAAAATTGAAGTTTGTTCTTAGTTACATCCTTAAAAATCTATATAATACTCTTGTTCTTCCTCATTTAAGCTATTACAACGAAGTATGGGATAATGCTTATCCTTCTCATCTACATAATTATTCATACTTCAGAAAAAGGCTGTTCGTATTATTACCCAATCAAGTTTTAGAACACATACATCCCCTCTTTTACCACATTATGTTTTCTTCATATTTTTGATATCCACATGCATCAATATTCATTTATTTAGGTATTCATTTAAAAATTTGTTAAGCAACAATTACCAGACATTTTCAATGATTACTTTTCTTTTGCTCATAATATACATTCCCACAATACCAGGGTCCTCCTAACATTTATTTTCTCTTCCCATAAATTCTGACCTTTTCAAATGCTCCACTGTATCTAATGGTATTAAGTTCTGAAATCAAATATGGGATTCAATCAAAAACATAAAATCTGTAAAATTACTTTCTGTTAAGTTAAAAAAAAGACACTTATATCTAAATATGACCAAGTCTAGTTTACCTTCATGTATTTTCATCTCCATTTAGTTTATGTTTCTAATTAACAGCTTATCTATTTTTACCCAACCCCTTGAATAATTTTCGACTGGGCTTCTTTTTGTTACTGGGTGATACAAATTAAGTAGAGGGAGGGAAGGGTGGGGGTTCCTTATTTCCTTCTATTTTCACTATTTCCCTTTTCTATACATTTCCTTTGTAATTAATTAATCTAAGTTATGGTGGGCTTTTTGTCAAGCTCCGGGTTCTCAGCCCTTCCACCATTTTCTCATAAGTTGTTGTCTTCTCATTGTACATGTTGTAATACACATGAAAATTGAAAATAAATAAATCAAGTCAAATCAAGGTGCACCTTGAAAGTGGCTACATGAACATGAGTAAGCGCCAAGATGAGTCTATCTACTGTACTTACCATTGGAAGCACTCAGACACTGTCAGGGCACTTCCTTAATTGAATTTGTAACAGCTATACTGCCGTTGGAGCGTACAGTCACTTTAAAAGTTGAGCTACCACATATAGGCCTAACATTCATTCAACGTTGAAAATAGGGATGCGCATTTCATTCATTAAACGATCAATTTTTTGCAGAAAATTCCAAAACTTTTTGCGGAACTGGTTCAATCTCTACAATAAGCGACACAAAACAATCGCAATGGCCGGCGCAAAATTAAGTAAAGAATGTCACAAAACTTGAGTAGGGGCCTGTATTAAGTCTTCAAATTACCCATTAGGCTGAGTAAAGTTGTGACAAATAATGAGCTATGGTTCAAACACGCTTTAAACAGATGCAGAAATGAAATATAAGTAAGTAAATTTGCTGTGTCTTACAAGCATTTTGATTATTTTCAACCATGCTGACGCATGCCGTACAAACTTTAAAGTGCGCCATTAGCGTAAAAAACGAAAAAATCTGTGCAAATTCTCTGAGAAAATGGCTGCAATCCGTGTGAAGCATGCTGACATATCAGCAACTTTAAAACATTTTTGTTTGTTTATTTTGCACTCTTTTTTTTTCTTTTTTGTGCAATTTATTTGACTCATCAGGTAATCTTTCTATTTATTTGTAATGAACAATCAAAGCTTTTTCGTCTATGTGCAAAGCATTATTGGGAAATTGGGAAATTGAAAAGGGCTCTTTCTGGGCAATTTTTTCTGCGTAAGTGATGTTTTTGATCGTGTATACGATAATCAGTAAACGGTCACATCCCTACATGTAGTCGGAATGAAGTGAAGTGTCTCTGCTACCTAATATTTAAACTGTGTTGTCTGGCACATGAACTGTTAATCTGAAAAGATATTTTCCAACAATTAGGACTAGGAGTCAATTTTGCATCCACAGAAACTTTGAAAGTGAACAGCCCCTTCCAGTGAGTTTTGAAGTGACTAGCCTAGGTCTCTGAAATTTCATCCAAAGCATTTTCCAGACAAAAATTTATACTCAAAATATTTTAACATTTCGCTTCTAAGAGCTATATACCAAGGATCTCACCAGGAGCATACCCCTATAGGGTATCCCAGGGTTCTGAAGATTCATTGCACAATCTATCACACATATAATGGGATAAAGAATGACTTTGAGACTGACTCACCTTTGACTGATATAATTTGTCGGGTAAAGTAGGGCAGGGTGAGTCATACAACTGACAAGTGCATAAAGTACACCTTTGGTTGCAATTTCAAGCATGGACTATAGCGCATAAAAAGAGGCGTGTAGACCTGTCAGATAGCCAGACCATCAACTTATTCAGCGTTTGGTTGATTTTAGCAGACATATTTTCTAATGTACATCAATGATGACTGTATTAAAAAGTCGAAAAGACATGAAGATGATGAAGTAAAGCTGTTAAAGAAATTAACATTGGCTAATAAAGATGGTGGAACTTGAAAACTGTGGCACAAATAATTCAAGTCGTGTTTAAAATTTATAAAACATGTTCATTAAGATAAATGCATCTCACATCAGGAATTTCGCGAAACTAGTCATACAGGCGGGTTGCATACAACTTTACAATCAAAACTTTAAAAGCACAAATTAGATTCCGATTAATGAACGTTCTTATCGCGTCTACGTAGTACTTCATATTTCAAATATCTTACCAGTACATGAATATGGTGGTTTTTTCACGGTTCCGTTCCTTCCCGCTCAGAAAACCAACAACATAATTAACAGCACACAGACGCTAGTTGAACGAAGTGTTGCACAGTGTTATTAAGGAGTTGGCTTTAGATCCATGGTCTGAATCTGAAACGGTTAAGTCGGCAAAAATCCTTCAAGAGGACATGAACGCCAACCGAGCGTAAAAAGTATGAGTAAAAAATAATATAAAAAAAACTAGTTAGCAATACAGGTGTTAGTAAGTTTAGCTTTGAAACAATTGAGACTTAGTGCATGAACAATGTCTGGCGGTAAAGCATTCCAATCCTTTAGTGTGTGAGGGAAGAAAGAGTGTTTATATACATTCTTTTTAGCATAGGGAACCTGGAAATTAAGGTCATGATTATTTCTTGTATTAGTTCTAACGGTGGGGATAAGTTCATCTTTATTGATGGCGACAAGATTGTTATTGATTTTATATAGCATATGTAGCCGGGTGTTGTATCGTCTTGTTTTAAGCAGGGGCCAATCTAATTTATAAAGCATGTTTTTACACTAGATTTATAAGAGTAGTCTGCCATACAGAACCTGGCTGCTCTCCTTTGAATAGATTCAAGTTTATCCACATCGCACTGGTGATGGGGTCCCAGACTGCAGATGCGTACTCAAGTACTGGCCTGACTAGAGCTTTATAAGCAGTGGATTTAACGTCGGTGGGACAGTTTGAGAGGTTACGTTTTAAAAGGCCAAGTATAGAGTTAGCTTTCTTGGTTATGTTATGTATATGTTTATCCCATCTAAGTTTATTATCAATTTCAACACCTAGGTATGGGTGGGAGTTGACATGTTTTAGTGGCTGGTTGCATAAGGTATAAACAGGTGATTTAAAGCATTTCTTAGAGGAAATTGACAAGATGTAGCATTTGGAGGGGTTGAAATTCATTTGCCATTTGTTTTGCCATTGTTCAAGTTTGTTAAGATCATCTTGGAGGATTTGTTGGTCAGAGGGGTTATCAATTGTTCTGTACACAAGGCAGTCATCAGCAAACAGTCTGACTGTGCTGTTTATATTATCAGGGATGTCATTTATATATAAGAGGAAAAGTAAAGGACCCAAGACAGTACCTTGTGGTACACCGGATAAAACCTGTTTAGAATCAGAGATTTCACCATCGCAAACAACACGCTGGATGCGGTTGTTGAGGAATGATGCAAACCAGGCCAGAAGATTTCCATCAATGCCATAGGCAGAAAGTTTGGATAACAAGCGCTGGTGGGGACTTTATCAAAGGCTTTTGAGAAGTCAAGAATAGCCATAGAGACGTTACTGTTTTGGTCAATTTGTTTAGAGATATCATTTATTGTTAAGAGGAGTTGTGTTTCAGTCGATCTTTTTGCACGGAAGCCATGTTGTAAATCAGTTAAGATATTATGCTCATCAAGGAATTTCATCACATGTGAGTGGATTATATGCTCAAGGATTTTACTACAAACGCAGGTGAGGGAAATAGGTCTATAATTAGCTGGGTTTTGTTTATCACCTTTTTTAAAAACACTACATATGTTTGCTTCTTTCCACTTGTTAGGGATAGTACCATTATCGACAGAGGTTTGAAAGAGATCAGTTAGAATTTCATAGAGGTCATCAGCATGTGCTTTTAGAAACCATGGTGGTATTTGGTCAGGACCTGAGGCTTTGTTGGGGTCTAGGTTATGCAGTTGCTTTTGACACCTTCTGGGGTAATTATAAGTTGGTTTATTTTGCTGTTGGTAAGTGGTTTGGTTACAGGAATTTGGGAGGTGTTTTCTACTGTGAAAGCACTGAAAAACTGGTCATTTAGAATGTTAGCTTTAGTTTTACTGTCACTGCAGAGTTTACCGTTATTTAGTAGATCAGACACACCTACAGAGTTACTTCTTAATCTTTTGATATAGGACCAAAATGCCTTTGGGTTTTTCGTTAAGTGAGTTTTTAAGTTTATCACAGATGAAGGTGTTTCTAGCTTCTTTGAGGTTTTTATGGACAGCCTTTCTAAAGCTTTTATAGGTAGTCCAGTCATTGGCTTGTTGATTAGTCTTAGCTTTTTTAAACAGTTTATGTTTTTTCCTGCAGAGACGGCGTTGGATACGGGTAAACCAGGGCAGATTTAGTTTGGTTGAGGTGAATTTGTGAGGCGTGTTTTTATCAATAATCAATTTAATTTCTTGTTCAAAGAAATTCCATTTTTTTATCAACATCAATGGAGGAATTAAATTGAGTATAATATTGCAGTTTAAATTTGGTCAGGTCTTCTTTTATTCGTTTTATGTTAGCTTTTTTCTTTAAATAGATTTTACGTTTAGGTAACTTTTTACGAGGAGGGGAGATATTTAGGGTCAATTCAACAATATCATGGTCACTTATACCGGGAATGACATTAGCTGAGGTAACAGCTGGTGAATTGTTAGTAAAAACAAGATCAAGGATGTTGTTATCTCTGGTGGGTGACTGCACCATTTGAGTGAGATTGAATGAATTGGTCACTTCAAGAAGAATTTTGGCTGCTTCGGAGGAAGCGTTAGTTCCTGAAATAATGTTTTGACTCCAGTCAATATTAGGTTGGTTGAAATCACCAGCAAGAATAACATTGTTTTTGTCAGCATTTTTACCAAGCTTTTGGAGTTATGTGGCTCAATTTACGTTAAACTTGGACCAAATAATGCAACTTCCGGTTAGTTGCTGGCAATTCCTTAATAAATTTGTCCCAATATTGATGCTTAAACGCAAGAATTGAGACCAATGAGAATTCATTACATGACATTTACATACACACAAAGACTTTTTTTTACGAATCTAAATCAGACTATTTACTAGCTATTTGACGTCTTATAAGTTTCAATTCCCGACGGCTTTAGCGTTTCGCGTTAATACAACATATACGTACGTACACACGCTCCCATCAATGACAACAAAAGCTGGGAAGTCTTATTGTTAAACAACGACACAAAAAGCTATTAGCCCAGACTACACAGTTCATTTCATCCACATAAATTCAACAACAATATTTATAAACCGTTTTAATAAAGTAAAGGATGAAAGGATACAATTAAAATAAATGCCAGTCCAGTGACAGGGGTCGGTGTTGAAGGGGAGAAGACGTGGCAGGGCCATCATTCCCGGAGGACTTGTCCTGACTTTCAGGCAGAATAAAAATAAAAGTAAAAATAAGTCCCTTTGTTCCGTAGGTAGGAGTTTCACCCCCTGCCTGGTTCTCTGAACACGTCTCGAAAAGAGCAGGGTGTTGTGTTTATCCACTTTCCATCCTGGCAAAATCATCGGGTATACACACTGAAAACAAGTCATTGTGACTTACGTGTGCTTTCCCTGGTATATGCCTACTAGTAAAAGTGAACTACATGTAAAGGACCCCCAGTATCACCGAGACGGGGAATTGCCCAGTGCTCGTGGTTATCGGGTTATAGGTGGTCCAGATCATAAGCGGGGCATCTAAAAATTAAGATAAGGAATGTGCGCTTATACAGCGGCCACAAAACTGGCAAAAACCCATTCTTGACAATGGCGAAAACGGTGTAAAATTGGAACCGGATTTTCGAATCCCTCCAGGGCGACTTGATACTCCCCCTCTCTCCCTCCTACCTACCGAATCCAGTATGAGTAATGACGAAAAATGTTTGAATATACGGAGGACGTCCTGATGGAATTTTCCCTGCATGAGATGAGAATGCTTTGCCACCCATCAAGAGTTTTGCATGGGAAGCATCATGGTCAATGATACCATGGTGCATGTTCTTACATGTTCTTACAAGTTACAAGTTAAAGTTTTGTAAAAAAAAATTAGCGCTTGGCCCTGGACGCTTTACTATGTACTGATGTACAGCTACGAACATTCATTTTGTAAGGGGTATGGATAGGGATGTTACTTTAGATCTTTTTTTTCTTTTTTTTTTAGATAAGTTTTCACCAATTTTCTTTTAACCTACTATCAGAATTTGACAACCCCGGGGGGTGGGGCACTTCATACTAAAAATGGTAGGGGTGTGCAGCCCACTAAACGAAAAATATATCCGCAGTATAAGAGTTTTTTTGGTAACTGCAGTATAAAATTATACAACTTTTGATACCCACAGTATGAAGGAGGTTAATTTTGATACCTGCAGTATGAGTATTCAACAAAAATATTGTAAAAATCAACCATCAGTACAAAATTAATACAATGAAACCTCAATTTTTTTTTAAAGTAAAAAAGACACCTGCACTACGAAAATGGTGCAAAAAAGGCACCTGCTCAGGCGACACATATACATATACCTCACATATTGAAATCCCTCCCCCGCCCCATCCGGGTTGACAACCTGTAAATCTGTATGTCAGAATAAAGTATATCGCGTAGAATTGAGACATATTTGTGTTTCTTACATATCTAGCCCAAAATTATGTTAAATTATTATGGAATTAATGGGAAAATATATCACTCATTCATCAGTCACAATCATATATTTCCGACAGTCTGCAACTTTGTGTTCCATCGCGTGTTTTTCTCTTCTCTTCAGAGAACTTCCTGGCGGCTGAGCATCGCATCAATACTAAAACTGGTTCGCGTGTATTTCAGCTGCCGCTCCCCATGTATGGAACCTGGCAGGGACCTGATGGAACTCAATGCCCTCAAATATTTGCCATGCAAGTTCACTTGAACAATTTAAGAAACTGCTCAAAACACATTTATATGATAAAGTGTAATTTTTGTTCTCTTCTTTTGATTATTATGTTGATCTGGACTGTGTTGCAACATTCTGGGCGCTTTGTAACTCCTTGAAAAAGTCGCCTCATATAAATGTCATCATGTGTGTATTTATATGTATGTATATATCAAATTAATATGCAAAATGCCTTGGATTGCAATTTAAGAGTACGGGAGATACAGTGGCGCTGTCAGAACAAATTTACTGGGGCAGAAATTAAATTGTATGTATAAGTGTGCACAACCTATGCAAAACGTGCGCCACAACGGCATGGGGTCCACGGGTCTGTTAAAGGGCCCCTGGTGGGATTCAGAGACGAAGTTTAGGTGGAGATCCAGGGGCGAAGGTCCAGGGGCGGAGCCCCGGAAGTTCTACGTTTTTTGTGGTTTTGGCGGCAGGAAATTGCTTTAAAATCACGCCAAATACATACTAAAACCATTTTGAATTTTTGACATTTTTGGGATGGGGGACCACATGTTTCTCCTTGCCGGCGCACTGAGGTAAATAACTGAAAACCATTCCTATTTTCCCGTATTACTATTTTATTTCTTAAAAAGTGAACGAAAGTTAGGGGGAAAGAGAAGGTATGGTCTCAAAATATATAATTTGATTTTCTTTCCACTTTGCAAACTCCCACGCAATTCCAAAGGCACAACTTTCCCATGATAATGCATTTCACTGACTTTGCACCGCCTCCCCTGCATGACATTCATTAAGTTTGTACTGACGGAATTTGTCTTGTTTTATTTTGCTTACACATAACTTTTGCCCTTTATGTGTCATAACTGTACTTCACTTTCAAATCCAGCCCTCGGCAAAATGTTCGAGCGCAAGATATAAATTGGTTCATTGTAAAAGTAAATTCCCACCCTCCCCCCCTCCCTCCTCCTTCCAGTAAATTTTGGCCTCCCGGCCCTTATTTCCCTAAGAAATTTGGGCCCCAGACAATTAAGCTGTAGCCATCCAGTGAATTCCCCCTCCTCTATAGTAAAAACGGCTCACTGGGAAATTTGGGCCCGGCCCTTCTTTCCTAGGAAATTTGGAGACAATAACTTGTCCCCCTTTTGTAACAAAAAAGCCCTTCTTCTTCCTTCACAGTAAATTTCGCTGCCGTTGTGCGTAGAGCACGTTTTTTTTTTCTTTTTCTTTAGTGTATTGTATCTCGATGGGTACTGCCCAGATCGAAGAAAATATTATATTTCTTTTCACCGAAGAGCTTACTGGAACCCATTTTCTGTTCGTGGGCAAATTCTACTAGTATAACGGTGCTGTGTTCCGTACATAGATATATGAATATATAAATATAAATATAACTAACTTCGGTTTTAACTTATCACTTCAGTTCACAAAATTAATTGAAGGAACCGTACAGACACGCCAGTAAATTACCTAGTAAAATCAGACCGGAGGGGACCAAATTCACTTGACATTCCTTTAGAAATAAAGACCGGGGCGGGGGGGTGGGATCCTAAATTTACGGGGAAATACTGCATCATCAGGTAGGGAACAAATTTTATTCATTGCCCCTTATAGCTTCACCTGTTGTTTGGGATTTCCAAACAATTGTTTTATGGCTCCTTTTATTTTGGTTTTCCTTTTTTGTTTAGCAATTTTCACGTTGACAGGGACGTAGCCAGGGGAGCAGTGAGAGCGGTCGCTCCCCCTTTGCTGAATATCATATTTTGGGGCGGCTTAAGGAGTAACTGTAGCAGTTTAACTATGACATGTATGGGCCTCTGAGCTTCTCCTTCTTACAATTATCTGAAAGAAAAAATAATAATTTTCCGAAAAATTCAGCCTATTTTCCGTAAATCTGTTTTTTTTTGTGTGGAATTTTCAGTCAATTTTCCGATTTGTTTCCTAATTTCAAACCCTTTGTAAAAGTTAGTAAAACACAGCCCCCTTCCCCCTCCCCGTCCCCCTCCCTCCCCCCTCCCTCCCAATTAAAGATTATTCTCGTAAGCGTATTATTAGGTATCTTATTGGGTCCGGTGAAAATTGTTTTTTCGTGCAACCTTCCTACCCCCCTTAACAACATTTCTGGCTACGTCCCTGCACGTTGGCCGTCAGTCATTTGTATTGTCTAGTTAGATACTATTTGCTTCCTTTATTACGTGACAATGATAATTTGTTTTCTAGTTTTCATGTACGAGACATAAGATGAAGCAAAATAGAAGCAAAATAGACTCCTTATGACCAGATGACTAAGTTTATTTTTGCTTTTCAGAATTGCACAAACCACCCGCGCTCTTGGTTTATAAAAAAAAAAAAAAACTTGTTCATAGTAAAACGTTTTCTATATTTAAGGAAGTATTTGACATCGATACATCTGCAACTTTCGAAGAGCATGCCAAACAACCGTTACTAAAGAAGAAACAACAACAACAAAAATAGAGAACGCCATTTACTTTCTGTTTTAAGCAAAAATGAGCCAACCAGAATTTGCGCCTATCCAGGCACGTGATAAAAGGAAATTGAGGGGGCAAGTGCTCTAATTGTTTTGCAAATTCTGAAGAAAGGTATAACCAAAGAGCTGCCACACAAGAAGCTCTCTGGTATAGCTAAGATATTAAGAGAAAAGCAAATGATAACTTCCAGCTCCTTTCAGTGCCAATTTTGTTTTTAAGCCGATTTTTCTCCCGTAGAAAATCAAATCAAATACCTTTTTCCTTCTTTTCAAAAGTCTGTGTTCTCAAATTTTTGCATTCTTACAGCTACACAGGGGATACGAAAGGGGGTTGTGGTTTACTTAAAAGGGAACTCTACTTCTTTACAGGGGTGTAGGAAGGTTTCAAAAAAGTGAGGAGGGGTACGACCTCTTAAGGGGAACTTCCCAAGTCATATACATAATTTTCCCCCAGTCTGGCACTTCATTTTGAAAAGGGAACTTTTTAAATATTTTGTTAAAAAGTGTGCGCAAACTTCAGCAGAGGCGTAGGAAGTGGCGCAGGGGAACTGCTTTCTTCACGGTTTGGGTAAAATTGGAAAATAAAATCTAAAAATCAGTATAATTTGGTAAAATTATTGTACATTTTGGGGAAATTTGGCAACATTTCCCGAAAATGAAGAGCATTTTTAAAAATTGAAGCAGATTTTCCAAACATTGAAGCATATTTCTCGATTAGCAGCAACGTTTGATTGATAATTATTTTACCGGTGCAATATTTCTGCTTATATAATCAAGGATTTTGTTGTGGTTCTTACCCCCGGAAAGGTGAGCCCCGTATTTGATAATATACCGAGTTCAATTTATTTTATCCAATGATTGACTGAGAAAATGATTAAAACCTCCTAAACCGTTTAAGGACCGATTATTTGCGCTTCACATTGTTAGGACATTAAATAATCCAAAGCACGATCAATGCAATTAACTAGTCGTGATGTAAATGTTTCCGTTTTCGAGGCTTATTATCTATGAATTTCCTAATTCTCGTAGATCTTGGTATGAAACTGTCTGAACGATTATAAAATTTAAAAAAATTCCGATGAAGTTGGGGGCACATTAATTCCAGGGGTTTCGGAAAGAACTCAGGGCAAGGGGGAGGGGGAGCAGAAAACCAAGTGAGGGCATTTTTTGACAGTAATTAAGGGGGCACTTTTCATTTTCAAAAAGGGGCACTTTTGTCAGTTTTCGAAAAAGTGGGGAGGGGGAACGTGCCCCATGCCCTGGTTCCTACATGTATGGTTTTAGTATATGCGGAAAATTGCGGGGGAAAGGGGGAACTTGTCCCACCTCTACTTTTTTTCAATGTATACTTTTGTATGGTGATGTTTTTATCTTAACGTGATTTTGTGATCCCCCCCCCCCTTCCCCACCCTAACTACGTACGCACACTATTGATTTTTTCCCTACTTTCGAAAGGCAAATCCACCTATGGGTTCGAGATTGGGGAGCCAGGACCAACAACCAATCTTGGAAATTGCCCATCGGGCGAATAGGTACAAATTTGTGAAAATTACTGCTTAGAAAATTATTGGTTGCCATGCCCCACTCCCACCACGGCCCTCGGCGCCGAGGCACCGTGTAAATCGTCAAAAGGACACCTCCTGTCCCCCTTTGCCGTCCTTATTCTAAGGTAAGGGGCAGTGGCCCCCAAGTATACAGTCAGTCAATCGAAAAAGTTCTCTTTAAATCTTGTGCCCCAGATTCAACCACCTTCCGCCACCTCTGAAATAGAGGAGGTAGGCGGTCACTTGGCTCTTAGAGAGCAAAAATCCAAAAATATTCCTGGTGACAAGTGGAAAAATTGCACTGGTTAAATTGGATTTCCATCAAATGTTGCTGCTAATCGGGATATCTCCTTCAATTTTCTGGACATTTTTTTTTTCCGTAAAATTTTCTTTCATTTTCGGAAAAATTTATTCATTTTCGAAAAATTCACTTCATTTTGGGAAATTTTTCTTCAATTTCGAAAATTTTGGCCAATTTTCGGGAACATTTGTCAAACTTATCCAGTAATTTTATCATATTTTTCAATTTTATGTTAATAATTTCCCAATTTCACCTTCCAACCCGACAGACAGCATGCCATTGGGAAGATAAAATTCTCTCAGGGAAAGTACCCCCGCCCCGTCCCCCTCCCACCCATCTCCCTGCCTCTCGCTTCCTACGTCTCTGCTGACATGGAACTAAAAACTGTTTTCCTTGTTCAGATCCTTATTAGAAATAACTGAAGAACTTGGTGCCCTCGCTGAATTTTCTTCCCCTTGCCCCGAGTTCCTTCTGACACCCCTGTCTACCATGCAAAACCTGGCTGCCCTAATTTTTTAGTTTATCCACATCGCACTGGTGATGGGTCCCT
The DNA here is from genome assembly GCA_020152595.1 of Chiridota heheva. Lineage (NCBI taxonomy): Eukaryota > Metazoa > Echinodermata > Holothuroidea > Apodida > Chiridotidae > Chiridota > Chiridota heheva. The sequence continues at coordinate 182,731 of JAIGNY010002190.1, forward strand.
GACTACTGAATACTGATCACGGCCACCATAGGCGGAATTTTAGGGGGGAGGGGGCACACTCCCTCCACTTTTTTCCGAATTTGTATCTTTTGAATGGTGATTTTTTTGCATCTTAGCGTGATTTTGTTCCCCCATTTTTTACTTTGCCCCACTCCCCCTCCTCCCCTCCTCCACACACTTTTAGTCGGAAAATCCCGCCCATGACGGCTACCCATTACTACGCTACTTTGGCGGCTGCATACCCCCATCAAAACTCACTGGGATCATGTTTTTGAAAGTAAGAAGAGAGAGAGAGAGTTGAACACACAATTACAATGACGGGGTCGTCGCCTGCGTATTCGGTTATGATAGTACAAATGCTATCACGAAACGCTTAATACGATCCGGACGAGAACACAGGTACGACGTACGGACAGACATAACATCGACAACCAAGTCAATGTCCACGGCCTTTGATAACCAGTTGTGGTGCACTGGCGAGAAAGTAAGAACCGAAATCATTGATCTTTATATTCAAAAATACTTCTAGATTCAAGTTCTTACAAGTGTCACTCAACATTGATTGTTAAGTCTTTCTTTCCGAGTTATTTACTGGCCATCCTGTCAGTCAATGGTGTGTCAACATTACAACAGTTAGAGATGCTCAACCACCCTGAATATACATCAACCAGGGAGCTGCCACCATAGAAGACTTCGAGACGGTGTTAAACTTGTCAATGATCGTAGACACTTCTTAACAGGATTACCGAACAACCAAATCTCTTCATCAAACACTCAAGAAGCAATTATAAATAAAAGATTTATAAATGAAAAGCTTTTTGTAAAGGATTTGTGGTTTGCCGTGATCGAAGTCACTAATAGAACACTTTGGCCGTGGTAATAGTTCTCATATACTGATCAGCCGATATAAACCGTTCTTAATTTCATTACAAACTCTCATAGACTTCTCAATCAACGTCTGAATTACAATTCTACAAGGCTTCATGGGCGGGGCTAGCCAGGGTGGCGAAATATGCTTGAATCGGGAAGGGGGAGGGGTGGCAGGATTGTAGGGAACTTTTCGACTGACCTATATGTTGAAAGCATGTACGACACCCCAACCAAACAATTTATAAACTTGTATCGGTCAGAAAATTTCTATCTGGCGACCATTTTTTTAAATCGCTTTTTATAAATTTGCAGCCGAAAAAAATTAAATCAAAGATATTTAGGACCAAAATTCAAGAAAATAGGAAAATTTATGGCAAAACCTACAAAAATGTGAAATCGGAAACATTTTGATCATGATTGTCAATTGTATTAAACCCCAACCAGAATATTCAATGTCCCAAATAATGTGACAATTAAAAATAAGTGGTTCAAATTAGGGTCAGGGTTAGATTCAGATTACGATTCAGATTCAAATTTAGGGGAGTTTCATAATTTTCTTGTTGAAAATAAATTAAGCTTGACATACCAGTATGTATTTGCCAAGATAGTCTAAATTCACACTCCGCCATCAGCTGATCAGTGTTGTTGGGGAGACGGGTAGGCGGGGAAGAGGGGGTGTCTTATTTTGTCATATCTATGTCGGGGAGACTCAGACCAATTGACCAACAGTTGCGAGAAAAACAAAGAAAGAAAATTGCAGCAATATTGACAAACATTGTTGGATTTTGAACCTGGTGGACGAGGTGATTGGTTGGCGGACTTTTTTTCAACGTAATACAAAGGTGTAAAATTCCCTCAGCTTAAGGACCCCCAAAACCCAAAATTCGGCCCAAAAATAAATAAAGACTAAATATTTTGTTAAAAAGTGATTAGAAATTGGTCAGGAATTTATTTTCCCTTCAAACATTTTCGACCCTTTTCACAGTTTTTGACCGGAATATTTCCAATCATCAGATCATATTACAGTATTATGCCCAATTAAATAATCGAAATTTTCATTAAAATGTATTCTCTACCAGTCTACCTATTGGTAACACAAATACTTATCTTAATGCTATTAAAATGAAATCAATATTCATCTCATCAATTAAATTAAGAACTTCTCAGCCATTTTGGGAAATAAAAATAAGAAATCTATATAGCGTCACCCTGGTCCTGGAACTCTGTACCTGTATACTAGCCAGGCTTCCGTCCATGAACCCCAAAATATTTCCGGTTTTCTTCATTTTTCAGGGGAAATTGCTCTGCTGCCTGTTAAGAAATTAGTGATGATTCAGGCCTAGTGGGAGGAGGAGAGGGAGGGTGGGTCGTCCGAACGAACAAACGAGCCCCCTTTTGTTGAGAAAATGCCCTTTTGACTGTTTGAAATATACAAGAATAATAAGCACCCGGATTTTCGTAGTTTGTTGCCCTTTTATGCAAAAAACGAACCCCCTTTTGATGAGAAAGTGCCCTTTTCTAATCTAAAAGAATATTAAGCACCTTGATTAGTTGATTGTCAAAGTTTGTTGCCTTTATTTTTACGAAAAACGAACACTGCTTTTAAAATCCTGGCTACGGGCCTGTGATTACAAGGTGACGTTGGTATTTTCTCTTGTGAATTCTCTGTTTCTAAAATGTCTATCACAACTATTTGTAGTGCATTGTTCAGCAAATTCTGGCCCAAATTTTTTTATAGTTTTGGTCATGACCACAATTAAATTCTAGCGTGAATTGACTTCCTCATCAGCGACTAAGATTTCCAAGAAAAATATTTTAAATGACTTTAAAGATTTTCGAGTTGTCTGTCCAGTCATACTGTCATACGTCACTAATAGTGCATGACTCAAAAACTAAAAGTACTTTTCAAAAGCTGGTCTGCTCAGATTTGAATACTCTTTCAACCAATATATAAATGGCGGTAACATGCCCATAGACCTTTAAGAGTTAATAGCCCAGTACTATTCTGAATTTGATAAACATGAAATTGCTACACACGCACTGACTCAGGGCCGGATTTAGGTAGGGGCAAGAGCGGCAGTTGCCCACGGGCCTCCACAACCAGGGGCCTCCACAACCAGGGACCTCCACACCCAGGGGCCTTCACAACCAGGGCCTCCACAACCAGGGGCCTCCACAAGCAGGGGCATCCACAAGCAGGGGCCTCCACAACCAGGGGCCTCCACAACCAGGGGCCTCCACATCCAGGGGCCTCCACAACCAGGAGCCTCCACAACCAGGGGTCTCCACAACCAGGGGCCTCCACATATTTCATGGAGAAAATAAATTGTAAGGAAAAATGTACTTGTGAGAGGTGGTTAAGTGGAAGAGATATTCGTCTTAATTCATTCTCAATTTTATATCACTATCAATCATCTTTATATCTCATTATCAATCATTATAATTTCTAGGAATTTTTGACCTACAGATGTGTGTGTTTGTGCAAAACCAGTGCGTCAACAGTCAGCAATGTTCAAAATCTAAGAGTTTGCACACTGATGCAAAATAAATATGTAAAAAAATCTAATAATGTAAAACATTTACATAAGTTATGTAAAACATTTACATAAGTTATGTAATAAATTTACATAAGTTATATAAAATTAAAAAAACCTGATGGTTTACTTTTTTAGTATTCTATGGCAGGGTAGGCCTCACTATACTGAAGGCTGCCCGGGGCCTCCACATGTCTAAATCCGGCCCTGCATTAACTGACCTGCTGACCTAGAATGGGAAAACGACATACACACATATTCTTTGTTTAAAAGAAATAGTTTAGGGGTCAAGTAAGTCCATCTTATTTGAAAGAGTACTTCAAAAGAAACACAAAATAGTGAAGAAAACGTTCAAAAATCTTATTCCGCGAAGGAGACATTTAGGTTTAAAACTCTGTCTAATCTGTGTAGAAATGACTGGTGTAGTAAGCCTACTATGGAAAATTGACGTTTTCATCCTCACATTCTTAACAAATGTTAATGTAATTTTAAAAAAAGTGTATTTAATATTTTCACTATTCAAACTATACTTCCTCAAGCTTTTGCAAATGGTTTATTTTAAATACCCTTTGTAGATTCAGTTTTACTACTTTTTTGACATAACTATTCCATGGTTTTTAAGTCTCAAATTCGCAGAACAAATATGATAGAATTCACAAAGACTTTTAGGGTTCTAAGGGTATGACATCACAACTAGTCTGATTTCAGTCGTTTCTACATAAATTATACCAAACTTTAAAGCTAGATATCAGAATAGGAATTGGGAATGTTTTCTTCACTATTTTATAAAAAAATAAAACCTCTTTCATATCAAATAGACTTGCTTGACCCCTAAACTAATCCTTTAACGTAAGGTGGACAGATTGATGCATGTTTTTAATTACATAATACTTTTAGCATATGATTCATGAGTGTAGCAAGGGGGTCTTTTAGGTGACACCATTTCCCCTCCCTCAAAGATGTAAAACAGTCCAGGAGAAGTTCTATTTGAAGAAACTTGTAAAATATCTGAGCTAATAATAGACGTCCAGTAGCCGTTTTGTTTATATTTTGCGATAAACATGTACAGAAAAATTAACTGAGAGACCATTTTGTCATACAGATTGTAAGATTTTGCGATGTGTAATTTCATTCCTTAGAATCAAGGACAAAATAATACTCTTACAAATTTTTGAATTTTTAAAATGACTGTTTTGCGCTTAAAAGCCTAGTTTTCTTCTTAATTTTTCCTCATATTTCAAAAACGGCGTTGTAAATATTTAAAAGGGAGTGGAAAAAATTAGCGATGAAAATTTTCGCAGAGATATTTAGATTTGGAAATGGCAACAGTAACATTAGTATAGGAAAGCATCATGGGAAATGTCAAATAATGGCGATGTCCATGTCACGAAAAGTTCCTAAATTAAGGAGCATTTTGGTTCCCTATTTTAGGATCACTCCCGGACTGTAAAATAACAAGAGGAACATGTTTTGCTCGTCAGTTAAACTTAGCCTCCGAAATACCAAAAAATACCAAAATACCATTCATCAGTTCATGTGCGCTTTTTAAATAATAATAAATAATAATTGTTCTTTGTAAGGAATTGTATGTATAATTAAGAAGTTGTTTATATTTCACTCCTTCCCCCTCCTCTACCCACAATCATGTTTTGCCCCTCCAACAAAAATCTCTTACAGCCGGTGATGCCCGGGTCAGGTTTGAAATACAATGGATAGCTGTATACGACGCCAAATATTACGGGGTTGTGGGGAAGCTGCCATTGCAGCAGTGGAGAAGCTAGACTTTTCTTGAGAATCAAAGACGTTAGAATTGTTTAATCATATATAAAATATGATTGTTCAGAACCATGATTAGAAATAAGTTACGATTTTTGTAATCTTTTCAACTGACTTGGCTTGATACTGAACTTAAGAATTTCCATATGCTTTCAAAATTTCCAAACAAACCGCGATAATATAGGAAAGAAATTTAAAGAATTACATCAAGATTATGACTGCCCATTCAGCCAGTCATCTTGTCATATACCAGTACATAACAACATAAAAGCATCAATTGAAAACTGATCAAACTTTGATTAGCAATAACTCTTGGAAAAGTGACCAATGATTGGGCAACGCTCAACGTCCCTCGGAGAAGATGTAAAACCGTCGGTCGCAATGGTATACAGTTTACCCTTATTGGCCCTGGCTGGTTCTATTCACTTAGTTTAGTTTTACGCACATTTGACGTATGTTCTCATCTTTTTTCCAGTGTGTTTTATATTCACATCTGTTTTCAAGCGATCTCTTCCACAGTTTTTCTTAGGTTCCTTAGCGCCCCGAGCAAGGCGTTACACTGGTGTCAGCGGTGGGATTTATATACGGTGTATTTATCCGTGAGTAGGAAGCATCCAAAGGGGTGCAAGCTATCCCTGTGGTAAGAGATATATCGGATCGTAACGCGGAAATGTTTTACGAACTTGTGCTCGGAGACACGGTGGAACATGGTCAGGTAATCGGATTGGTTATTGGTGATCTTCTTGTATTTGACGAATAAGTTGACGAATATCACAAGGTAAGTGAACACGGTGAAGATAATTATGTTGACTTGAACGCGTATGTGAGAGATGAGAGCGTGGTTGTTGTGATTTTGAGCTTGGTAATATTAGAGGTGGGGAACAGACGTCGGTTAAATTTGAAAGCCTGGTGTTAGTCTGCCACGAGATATAAATTTCTCGCTGGGCGGGGAAGGTGTCAGTATGCCACGAGACGTAAATTCCTTGTTGGGCGTGGAAAGTGAAAGTCGGCCTGGTGTTAGCATGCCACGAGATGTAAATTCCTCGTCGGGCGTGGAAGGTGTAAGTCGGACTGGAGTTACTATGCCAAGATATGTAAATTCCGCGTTGGGCGTGGAAGGTGCAAGTCGGCCTGGTGTTAGTATGCAACGAGATATAAATTCCTCGTTGGGTGTGTAAGGTGTACAGTAAGTCGGTCTGGAGTTATTATGCCACGAGATGTAAATTCTTTGTTGGGCGTGGAAGCTGTAAGGCAGTATGGTGTGAGTACGCCACGAGATAGAAATTACTCGTCGGGCGGTAAAGGGACGTCTGCATGTCAAGAAATTTTGTTTGTCAGGGTAATACCTGCACGCCACCAGAAACGCTTGGTGAGACCGTGTTATCACGGCGAGATAATGATATGAAAAAATATGTTTGTGTTGTGGCAAAAGGTTATTTGGTAAGGGAAACTGCCCCTTACCTGCTTACGGCATTCTTTCAATAAAGAGTACAAAAATGTTGCAAAAAAAGTGTTGCCAGAAAGATATGTAAGTCAAGCGGGGCCTGCACACCATGGAATACCTGATGGGGCCATCACGTCGTGATAGTTGTTTGAAGAACTCTGATACGTTACGCGCCCCCTAAACCCAGGCCTGCTTGAAATCCGCCAAGGGCCATGAGCGGGCCCCTGAACCCCATGCCATTAAATAAAATAAAACCTTACGGCGCCACCATGTGATTTTATTAACAATCTGGTGTGATAAAATTTTCCCTCACCCCCCTCCCCCGCCAAAAAAAAAAAAAAACAAAGATTGCTATCTGGGAATCCGTATAAATAAGTGACAAATTTTCCAATGATTGGAGACCAGTGAAAATTCCTTAAAAGAGACTCTGCCATGTAGGGCCGTAATATAGCCTCGAACATCCTTTGGTAGGCTGCTGGGCTTGATTATATGGCCTACAACATTTTGCCCCCCCCCCACCTTCCAGTAAATTTTGGCCCCAGGCCCATATTTCCTAGGAAATTTGGGCTCCCCAGACAATTAAGCCGTGGCCATCCAGTCAATTTGTCTCCCCTCATAGTAAAAACGGTCCGCTAGGAAGATTGGGCCCGGCCTTTCTTTCCTAGGAAATGCCTAAGGCATAGGCCCTAACGTAAGCATAGGCCCTAAGTCTATTTCTCCCATGAGCATTAATGACCCTACAGTTGGGAGTTTTGAATAGGACCTGGACCCAAAGGATTAACACTAACGTTAGATTATAAATGATCATTACAATTTATAGCCCATGCCTTGGTTAGCCCATGACTTAGGCCTACCTCCAACACCGCAATGAAGCAATGTTAAGCATTTTCTTATCACCTTAACGGACGAGACAACAACTTATCCCCCTTTTGCAAGAAAAAGCCCCTCTTCTCCCTTCACAGTAAATCTCACTGCCGTTTTGCGTAAAGCACGCCTTTTTTCTTTAGTGTATCCCAATGGGTACCGCTCAGATCGAAGAAAATATTATATTTATTTTTCACCGAAGTGCTCATTGGAAGCCATTTTCTGTTCGTGGGCAAATTCTACGAGTACAGCGTCGCTGTATTCCGTACATAAATATTACTAACTTCGGTTTTAGCTTATCACTTCAGTACATAAAATTAACTGAAGACACACCAGTAAATTACCTGGTAAAATCAATCCGGAGAGGACCAAATTCACTAGACATTCTTTAGGAAATAGGGATCGAAGGCCCAAATTTACGGGGAGGGGGAATTTACTATCACACAGGCCTCAAACTCACTTTGGAAGCTTTTGCGCGCGCTCGTTTTAACGGCCTGCATGCGGGCCACCGATTCAGGTTCGGCGGACTAGTCCGCCCCTGCCGATGTGATAGTAAATTTTCCTCCCGTAAATTTGGGCCTGGTCCTTATTTCCTAAGGAATGTCTAGTGAATTTGGTCTCCCCGGACTGATTTTACTAGGTAATTTACTGGTGTGTTTGTAGGTTTCCTTCAATTAATTTTGTCTACTGAAGTGATAAGCTAAAACCGAAGTAAGTCATGTTTATGTACGGAATACAGCACCGTTGTACTCGTAGAATTTTCCCACGGACAGAAAATGGTTTCCAGTAAATATTTCGGTGAAAAGAAATATGATATTTTCTTCCATATGGGCAGTACCCATCGGGATACACTGAAGAAAAAACGAGCTTCACGCAAAACGGCAGTGAGATTTACTGTTAAGGGAGAAGAAGGGCTTTTTCTTGCAAAAGGGGGACAAGTTGTTGTCTCCAAATTTCCAAGAAACGAAGGGCCAGAGGCCCAAATTTCCTAGCGGACCGTTTTTACTATGAGGGGGAACCAAATTTACTGGATGGCTACGGCTTAATTGTTTGGGGCCCAAATTTTATAGGAAAGAAGCGCCGGGGGACCAAAATTTACTTTTACACCGGCCACGAGGTTCAGTCAGTCTGCTTTGGGTCTCGGTTGTGATAAGACGTGTATTTGAGTGTATAATGTGTGCAGGGACCTCCCTGATGTGAGGTTGATATCGACTGAGTCACTTTTTGTACATATTTGTAAATAATGCACTTAGTTTAGTTTTACACACATTTGAAATCTGTTCTCATCTTTTTTTCAGTATGTTTAGTTTTTTTTTATCTGTTTTCAAGCGAATCTCTTCCCCAGGTTTTTCGTAGGTTCCTTAGCGCCCCGAGCAGAGCGTTTACACTATATTTTGCAAACAAACTCTAGTGTGTAGGTTTTTTGCTATGTGGTTTGCTTGGCCGTGGCCCGTGTTTATATTTTATATTACTCACTTTTGTAAAGATGTGTTTATGTTTACTTCGCTCGGCAATTGGGAATTTCCATTAAAAGGTTTTGGGCACGAGCGTGACAGCTCATCTTGTAGTAGACCAGCATTACGCAACATGGTAAGATGTTAGTCTGATATTATGCTATTTTTGTAAAAGGAATATGGGACTGTTGGTTTCGCTCATTCAGAGTTTCGATTACCGGTTGGGACATTTAGTCACTGGTGACCCAGGGTCACTAAATGTCCCTGGGCCTCCAATTGGAATATTTTAGTGACCGGATCACTAAATGACCCAACCAGTGGTCCAGGGACATTTAGTGACCCAGGTCAGTAACTCATGCGCTAACCTTGTTAGCGCATTTACGGTGTTTAATGTACGTATATGAATGCATGCATTGTAGGTCTGCATGCAGAAGTAAAGGTGTTGTCACACTCGCAGTATTTGTAACCTTGTAGCATTAATTTTCTGGGAGGGAAATTTTGGGATAAGGAAGATTTCTTTCTACGTAAAATACGTACCTTGCCAAGGTTTCACATTGTTAAGTCAAGCTTTGGAACATTTTCACACTTTCTATTTTCGTTTAAGTTTGACAACAGGTGTTACTTGTAAGGATGTAAGTCCTACTTCTCTCCCAAGATTTCTATGTCAAAATGTGATTATCGCGTAAATTGTTTTCATTGGGATGTATCGTAATCTGGTAATTGTGTTCCATCCACTATAAAGAGAAATTTGCTTTATTTACAATCGCAAATTTGGGAAACTAATAGGCAGAAACGGAATACAAGGAGTAGGGGATTGATTGAGTTGCAATAGAGCCAAACGTAATTTGAAAACGTAATTATTACGCAAATTGCTTTCATTAGGATGTATGATTATTGATGCACCACACATTTAAAGTGAAAATCTGTCTCATTTTCAACTGCAAATATAAGCAATTTTTATTGGGAGATCCGAAGAACTTTGTACATAAATCATTTTAAGTTAAGGTCACGATTACAAGTTTGAGATTATATAATCTGACAACTCTATAATTGAATAAATTTACCCCCAAAATATTGTAACAAAATGTGTCAATACTTATAGTACACTATAAATCTGAGTTCAAAGTGTATGATCTAGACTATTTGAAAGGTAGATTGTACCAATAAGAAACATGGGGAACAATTTTAAAGAAATTGAATTGATCAACTATGCCAGCACTGATTTGCAAGTTTCCTCCTAACGAATGCCAAATGGAAATTACATTTTTTGAGACCAAATTAAGATACCCCAAGTTTTGTCACAGCGACTGAACAGTGCATATGGAGTGCGCAATTGGTTTTTTTTCTAATCGTTTTTAGCGCGAAATTGATTTTGTGTGTGCATGCGTGCGTGCGTGTGTATGTGAAATAGTATGACAAATCGGACAATAATTGCATTTCTTGGAAATTTTAGTTAAGGTATGTGTAATTTAGGTCGAAATCACAAAACTCGTGCTTTCTTCCATTGCCAGTAACAATAAGTGCCCCTATGGTTTGAGTTTCGGGTGAGTCCTATAGTAGTATACCGCCTTCCGTCTCACTTTCAGTCTTAAAATTTGAAATTAAAATCATTTTTGTAGTGACCCAGGGTCACCAAATGGCCGTTGGGACATTTGGTGACCATTTAGTTAAATGTGTGCGATGACGTAATACATCAAAGTATCCAATTGTTCGGGTATTGAAAAGTACCCAGTTTTTCGGGTTGCTTCCGGACTGTCAAAATTAATCAAATTACTTGCATTGATAGGCAGTGGCGTGGTGGGTCGTGGGGTTTTACTGTGGGGCAAGGGTATTTTGGCGCCTCCATCTCCCTTCCCCTCCCCCACCCCCAAAAAAGAAAATGCTTTAAATAGTAAAACGTTACGCACATAAATCTAAATTGGCATGCAACGTTCAGATGACAGGTAAATTTATCGAGTTGATTAGTTGACTGTAGTAAATTCATGTTTTCCTTTATAGGCAGTCGTTGTAGGGGCCCGAGCCCCGGGAAGCCATGTGTTTCTCGTTATTTTGGTACAGAAGGAAATTTATTAAAATCGTTCCAAAAATCTTAGGAACGAAGCCCTGTATACATATCTCGTGATTTTGGTAGCAGTAAATTGCGTAAAATCAGTGTTTAAAATCTACGGGCGAAGCCCCCGGAAGCCTTGCGTTTCACATGAATTTGACTGCAGAACATTGCTGATAATATTGTGCCAAATTAAATCCAGGGTTGAGGTCCTGGCAGGCGCGCCTGAGTGCATGAGGGGCGAAGCTAAGAGCTCAGCGTTTTTTGATGAGGAAGTCCTGTGTTTCTCGTGTTTTGATAACAGAAAATTACTTAAATTCGTATCAAATCCAGGGCGAAGCACTGTGCTTTTGGTAGCAAAAAAATTGCATAGCTTTGTGTCAATTATAGAGGCAAAGCAAAACCCTAGGGTAAAGCCGTACCTTTCTCGTGATTGTGATATCAAAAAGTGCGTTAAAAGTGTAAAATGTAGGGGAAGCCCGGAAGCCCTCTGCATTTTCGTTAAGCAGAAGAGTGCTTAATACTGTTAGATTGTGTCAAATCCAGGGTCGAAGATATGGTAGGCGGGCCCAATTGCAGGGGCGAAGCCCGAAAGCTTAGCGTTTTTTGGCGTGATTTTAGTAACAGAAATTGCTTAAAATCGTTTCATTTCCACACTTTAAAAGTTAGCTAAAAGGAATATATATTTTTCAACCAAAATAATTTAGGATCCCATTGACTACATATTATACAGTATAGTCTTAAATTGTAGTCCAGGGATGATTTTCATGTTTTAGATGTAAAAATAAAGTTTTAAGAGAAAACGTTAATTGTTTTGTAAATAATACAAATTGCAGAAGAAAAAAAAAATTGAGAAGAAAAAGTATACAAAAATATATTTTAGGACATTATTAGATTTGAACCAGGGCCTCGTGGTCTGTAGAAAGAATGATAACTGGCTACACTGCAGTAAGTTGACATACCCACGTTGACACAACTTCCTGCGTTGGCATACCCACGTTGTTTAATTAGGGATTAAAATTCGAATGCCTTAAAGGGTGAAAAGGGATTTAAAACAAAATATGTATTATGTAACTAAGTTTTGGTTTATTTCAAGCTATATTTTCATGATGCCAGACGAAAGATACGCAAACGGGTACAGTAGCCCATACTGCAGTACTGTAAATCAGGGTTTATCGTCGTTTTAAACTAATTTTAAGCCGGTACATGTGCCAATTGGGTATTCGGACTATTTTAGTATAAGATTTAGTTTTAAAACGCAAGTTATAGCTCAAACAAACAAGCTATCAGCGCACATGAAAGCAGTGTTCTTTATCCTTCGGATATGTTCAGCGGCTCTTCCAAGTCAATGTTATTATATATGCTAAAATTTAATCGAATTCCGCCGAGCGAAAACCGACGTTTTTGGGAGTCATATTTGATGAAATTTGGAATGCAAAATTCGTTAAAACTACGCACTTAGTACAAAGTGTTGTTGCATCCATGGATCGATCAATGTAAAGCAATCACGACAACACAGCAAAATGTCGATTAAGCGCTTAGGATTAGATAAACGCTGCAAAAATAACACTCGTATCCAAACGAAAATCTGGATTTTGGGCTAGCCTTGCTTAAGCTCAAAATTCCTTAAAGGGATGTTGAGCTAAAAATCCAATAAAGTATAAAAGTGCTTAAAACTTTTTATGACTCCGATGGCAGCGTTTCAATATCAAAATATGTTATCTGTTGGGTAAAAGTTCGCAGACTGGTTTTACAACGCAAGTTAAAATTGTTCAGCTATTGCCAGGAAATGTTGAAAAGTAAAACAAAATAATAGCAATAAAAAAAAAATCGCCCACCTTCCTTTTTGGGACCGATGGTATGCCTATGCTAAGGCGGCATTAAAAATTTGCTAAATGTAAAAAAATTTTTGTAGAAAACGAATTTCATACATACAACGAGCGAAAAAAAATACTAAATGCGTTTTCAAATGCATTTTGCTGTTTATGATGGAACAGATGATAAGGATTAAAACACAAAAACAAAATTTGGTTAAATAATACAGACGAAGATCGTGGCGACGCCATGAACAGATGGCGATTGGAGTGAATACAAAATGAGAGGAGGTTGAGGCAATGCATATAGATAGATGTGTACTAATTTGTTAGCCACTCCTTTTTCCAAAATACATATGGGAACAGCCCCTGGAGAATGGGCTTCATGCTGTACCTACGAGAACGCTTTCCCTATGAGAAGGCTTCCCCTACGAGAACGCTTGCCCTACGAGAACGCTTGCCCTACGAGAACGCTCTCCCTACGAGAAACCCTTACCCTACGAGAACGCTTCCTCTACGAGAACGCTTCCTTTACGAGAACGCTTCCTTTACGAGAACGCTTTCCTACGATAACGCTTCCCCTACGAGAACGCTTCCCCACGAGAACGCTTCCCCTACGAGAACGCTTCCTCTACGAGAACGCTTCCTCTACGAGAACGCTTTCCCTACGAGAACGCTTTTCCGACGAGAACGCTTCCTTTACGAGAACGCTTTCCCTACGAGAACGCTTTCCCTACTAAAATACTTTCCCCACGAGAATGCTTCCCCCACGATGATGCTTACTCCCACGATTATGCTTCCCCCACGATGATGCTTCTTCACGAGAATGCTTCCCGCACGAAAATAATATATACAAAATCTTATGTAATTACTTTTTGTCGACATATAGGCCTAACGTTTGCACCCCACCCCACGGGATAAACAATTTAAGGAAATTCTCACGCCCTGATCGACATATACCATGCATAAATAAATATTTGACCTTGACCCCTTATTCTTAATTAATCTATATTAAGAGAAAAACCTTCCTGACAACCTGTTCACAAACTTATGACATTCCTCAATAGAAATAAACCAACACGTACATTTGGCACGTAAGTGGCACCAAATTGATCCGCAACACCTGTGCGATAGCAAATACCCAATAAATCGATATTTGACTTAAAGTCCTCCCTTTCTGTTTAAATTTCCGGCACATACAGCCGAGTTGCTTGTATTGTTTTGCCTATTTTCGTCTCACCTATTGCGTGTTAACTATTTCATTAGCTTTGTCAATAATCTTCGATCTAGAACACCCGCCAAAATACTAATTAGCCAATCAAAAGTGACGAATTAGTTTGGGTCGCCTTTTGATTACGTAAACCATGAAATGGTAGTGTTTACAAACGTGGTCACTGAGAGTGAAATTGATTTAAACAACGATGAAAGTTCCTTAACGGCGTTATTTGTGTGTGATTCAGTTTGCACTTGGACTTAAAGATCTGATTTTTTTTTTTTAAAAAGGACTCAGAAATAATTCAACCGGAGCCAGGGAAGGATACCCATCAAGGGATGGTGGAGAAAATTAGTGCAACCTTTTCACCTGCCTCACACGTTATCAGAGTAAAATCCACCAACATGCATGGAATAAGCTCGGGTATGAATGAGCTTAAGCTTGTCCGATCACGGAACTCAGCATTATCAATTGTTATTATTTTTTTGGTATGCATTTCGAAAATAAACATACTTACAGACAAAATAATTGTTGGAAGCACGTAAGTTTTTTTTTTTCTTTTCCTGTAAGTGCCATCTTGTCTTGAGCATATAGTAATATTTCTTAGTGCACAGAACATCTGTGCAAGAAATTGGCAACATCTGTGCAGATAGGTCTATATAGGAAAATAAGATATTGTCCAAACTTTCATGTTCAGCTGAGATACAAGCTATGATTTTTCTCGCACAATTGTAAAGGTTTGCTTCCAAAAGATACGTTTGTGAAGTTGAAAGTTGGTGAATAAATGTTAAAGATTTAAAAAAAAAAATCAAAGTTGGACAAATTTATCAAAAGGTTTGAAATAAAGCAAAAGGCAAATTTGATTCAATTTGTGACATTTTCACGATTTTAAAGTTTACCCCTTATTTACAAAAAGGAACCTCGACTCCGCCAGTCCATGGCTTCCGGGGTATCACAGTATGAATTTTGATATCGACATCATATAATCTTATGGCAGGCGCCTAGGCTTCAGAAGTTGGCCAGACAGTGGCGTAGTCAAGATCAGGGGTCCAAGAAGGTCTTAGACCCTCCCAAGACAAAATGTTTAGATTTAGCCCACTTCTGTTGGCAATTTTGTTTAAAAAATCAAAGCAAAAAATATACAAATAAAAACACAATATTATTCCAATATTTGAAAATTTCCTTGAAAAAGTGGGGTGTCCAGACTCCCCACCCCCCGTGGCTACGCCACTGGTGCCAGATATGAAATTGTACTGTTTCTGAAAGAGTTGTGCTTTTGAAGTTGATGTCTCTTATATTGCTTCCGACTATTGCTAATATTGCCTCCTGACTAACAGACCGAATTACGACAATCAACGCTACCAGATTGTAGAGCTTTACCTGCTTACTGCTTGCAATAAACATAGCTGTCATTTTCATAGACTGACAGAGTTGAGGATGTAAGCGGAACATGATGGCAACTGGGATATTAAAAAAATTGGAAAAATTGTTTTTTTTTTGATTTCGACCAACGAAACCTGTCTTTGCGTTAACTTATGTTGGCCTTTTATTGTCATGGTTGAACACACAATTTGGTTTGTCAGCATTTCTTAAGTACAAATACTATCACGACCAATCAGAAACCAGGTACGACGTCATTGACAACCAATTAACGTTATAACCAGTTGGCCGTTTAAATTGAAGTTGTCATGAATCATATTTTTTCTTTTCTTTTAACGACTGAAATCAAATCATAAAGTGACACGTGATCACGTGCAGTCTGACTTGTATATAAAGAATAAAATCAGTTTTTCATATTCCAACGTATATAGGCATGCATACTTAAATGGTACCGGTATGGAAAAAATACTACAAAACTAAAGTAAAGCAATTTTTACTATCAGCTGAGAATAAAAGTGCATTAAATAGTTAAAGTTCTTCAACAGCGGGGGTAGATTTTTGAATTCATGTTACCATGCAAGGAAGGTAAACATGTCACTAAGATTGCTGGATTCTTATTTTTTATCACGTGACTCTAACTCAACTGGGAGCCATTTTGCAGGCCAGGGCTTTGCGTGTTGAGTATTTCACGCGTCTGAGATCTGCAGTCACATTTAAAACAAACAGACTCGTTTAATATGCCGGGCATATAAACACGCGCTGGGTTATCTTAAAAATAATCTTAATCAGTGGATTCTAAACACGTATATTAGTTAGTGCAAACAACGGCACAGCAAGATTCCGGCATACTACTTCAAAAAGTAATCTTATATAACAACATGCAAACGTATGTAAGTGTCCTCTACAAAATGGCGATGTAAAACAAAGTCATGTGACCTCTGACGTCAACTAAAACATCCTTATAGGAGAAAGTTTAATATCTGTTATGAAATGTGAAAAGCTGAAAATATACAATCCGTTAAAAACTGAAACACTTTTTAATTTGTTTGCTCACACAATTTCTGCGTCAGTTTAAAGTTTTTTTTTTTAAGGTGAAATTTAAAAGTGACAGTAACATCAATTCTCTTTATTTACCGTTGTTTTATCAGTCCTTTTACATTCAGAGCATCCTTCCATCATAACGTGACAAATAGATAATATGGCCCAGAACTTTGAGCTTTGACTATGACCATCAAAACAAGCTGGAAGCGTGATCAGACAAAATTAAAGGGTTAGTTGAGTGGTCAAGCATGTTCATCTTCTATGAAAGAGGACTTCAAAAAAAGTGGGACAAACTGTATTTTAAAGAAAGTTTTTATTTTTCTAAAATTACTATTTAAATGATTTACCCTCAAATTTTCTTCAGGTGGTATATTATAAATACCCTTCCTAGATTCGGTTTTGCTACCTTTATGACATATCCCATGGTTTTTAAGCCACAGAATTGCAGGACAAAATATGATAGTATACATAAAAACTTTGAGGAATCTGAGGCTATGACATCACAACTAGTCTGATTGCAGTCGTTTCTACACAAATGATACCAAACTTTAAACTTGGCTATCTTCTTAACGGAATAAGATTTTTGAATGCTTTCTGCACCATTTTGTTTCTTTGTAAGTTCTCTTTCTTATACTATAGACTTGTTTGACCCCTAAACTATTTCTTTTAATGTCCCACAATACCTGTAAGTAAAAGACTAATCAATCAAATCTCCAAAGTTCAAAGACTGTTCTCAAACTCTGCTACACACATGCATGGGTGAGTCGACCCCAGTTCCAGATTTTTTAAAGTATGTGTGTATGCATGTATGTAATGTATGTATTAGATTTCCTAATACACTAATCACGTCTTGTTTCTTTATGCTGTCTATCATATACGTATGTCTTTTTCATATATGTATGTCAGCCATGATGACTATGCAGCTTGAACGTTCAAAGACTGTTTTCTCTAAATTATGCAACTTTTCTATAAAACTGAAGACGTTATGCATATACCTTGAAGTTTCATTAATGTCTTGTTACATGCCACCTTTCACCAGTTCACAAAGATATCAACGACATTCCAGAGGGTGACGAAAATTGCACAATAACGCTATCATTCAATAACTGAGTGGCGCAGTTCCAGATAATTCCACGATGATCTCATGCATTGACTAATACAGACCTGTTGACGCAATTTTCTTGATTTTGAGCTTTGTGACAATAATTCTCAAATTAGCTGCATAATTAAAGAATTACACCTGAATATAGAAACTACTAGAAGTCTATATAAGAGACTGTTTTCAAGACAATTGGGAAGCTTTTTTTATTTATTCTTTTATCAATTTACAATTAACTGTGTCTTATTCTTTTACATCGAAAATTGCCTGCCTTCATTTAGCAGTTTAGTGTGTAGATATTTATCATACGTTCAACTTTAATTAATGTCATTGACTTCTGCTTGAGAATTGTTACACTCAGATGTCACCTTTGCCTTAAACTTAAAGTGTCTGCCGATATAAATCTTAAAGTGGAGCTATGCAGCTGTTATAAAAGTCTTTTAATGCGCTCATAAATCCTACGGACCTAAAACCTTGAGACAAATCATCGCCACGGCATTCATCAATATTATTATCGTCGCGGAACTGGATCATTAATATCTTGAATTACTAGAAGGACTTACCTAAATACTAACCGTCACCCAAAGAGAGAACAGACAGATAGCTCATCATTTTCACTGTCACAGTATCATGTTAGGATACTTTTAGAGTATTGTTTGCATATTATTTAAATGAAGTTTGAATACATATATATTCAAATTTAAAGTCACTGATCTTGATTGTATTTATTACCATTCTTCTGTCACTTCTATTTTGTGTCCGTAACAGAGTACACGTGTGCATGTATGGGTGTAAGCATGGGGTCAACACCCCCTCTCACGGCTACCCACAGCGTAAAAGGTTAAGAATTTTGCTAAAGGTTCAGATTTTGGGGCAATTACCTTGTTTTTTGTTCTTCAGTAAACTAATCTCCTTACAGTTTAAAGACCGCGATTTTGACACACTTTTGGAGAAAAATTGACGTCATCAGCATTTTTTTCGATTTACGTCAGGTTCAGTTACAGGTGCATAAAAGCAAATCGTTTTCTTTCAAGCAATTAATATTTTGTCATCATAAACTAATACAAAAAGACGACTTAATCATGTCAAATATGATGTAGATATAGAGATAAAACATTTGCTAATGTCTTTTTTTTTCTTGAACTAAACACAATATCAATGCTGAATAGATAACAAAAAAATTATACTTTTTATAGAATAATGAAAATATCCCAACATAGGAGAACTCCATTTGAAGAAATTAGTTGTTTCCCTGTTGTAAGTTTTATGATACTATTTGGGGCATGATACATATTGTTACAATTTAACAAAGAAAAGACTTGATTGATAAAGCGCGCCCCATTATAACGGAAATTAATCAGTTTATAGAGCTAGACGATATAAAGATCAGTTTATACTTTAACAGTCCACTGATCTGCTGACCTGCTGTTTATAGATAAGTCTCATATATGCATAGAAATAAATCGTTCCCCCCATTTTTTTTTTTCGTATTTGATATAAAAAGTTTACTTTTCCTTCCTTTATATCTAAGGTTATAATACCTGTCTACAGAACGAGGCCCCGGGCCTGGGGTGGGTAGACACGCCAGTGCACCACAACTGGTTATAAAATCTATGTCTGTCCGTACGTTTACCTGTTTTCGTCTTCCGTTTTTATTGGCCCAGAATCTTTGCTCCGACCCAAGTCATTCTATTTCCCCTTTATTTATTACGTAATCAAATTGTTCACTTCAAAGTGGGTCTATTCTCATGCTTCTCTCCTACTCTATTCAAACACTAATGGCTGCTAATAATCTTTTCGATCACATTTGCTCTAATCATTTTAAGGCTTTGCTTTCTATTCTTTGTTCGGAGATTTCTATCACAGGTAAAAAAAAATCAATGACGAGGTTAGCTCCCATCTTAAGTGGATGAAATCAGAGACATTACCAGGGGGAGCTACGGATTATAAATCCCGCCCACAATTTATTACACAACGACTGAATTTACATTGTTTATGTTTTGGCTCAGAAAGCAGGATATTTTTTAACGTTAAAAAAGGCACCACTTATCAGATATATTTATGGGTTTAAATATAGATTTTCATTTGAAACTAGTTACCATGCATCCTCTTTTTTGCGGAGGAGGGGGATGGGGGTCGGAAGTAAAATACATGCAAGGGAAAATAGAATGCTTGGGTTGATTATAATACATTTTTGTTCCATGCAAGGGCTCTTAAAAATAGTTAATGATTGGTTTGATTATAATACATTTTTGTTTCCATAATATATATATATATATATATATATATATATATATATATATATATATATATATATATATATATATATATATATATATATATATATATATATATATATATATATATATATATATATATATATATATATATATATATATATATATATATATATATATATATATATATATATATATATATATATATATATATATATATATATATATATATATATATATATATTTATATCTGTATATATATATTGATATATATATATATTGAATATATATATATTATATATATATATATATATTGAGTTTATATATATATTAGTATATATATATATATATATATATATATATATATATATATATATATATATATATATATATATATATATATAAATATATATATATATATATATATATATATATAAATTGAGTATATATATATATTTTTTGTATAGCATTTTGAGTAAATATATATATTTTTTTGTATAAGCATTTAATCAGTCTTATATGTATATATATATACTCAAAATACTCAATATATATATATTGAATATATATATATATATATATATATATATATATATATATATATATATATTATATTTTATATATATATATATATATTGAGTTTATTGAGTATATATGTATACATATATATATATATATTTATTTATATTTATATATATATATTTATGTTTATATATTTATATATGTATGAGTATATATTATATATATATATATATATATATATATATATATATATATATATATGTATATATATATATATATATATATATATATATATATATATATATATATATATATATATATATATATATATATATATATATATATATATATATATATATATATATATATATATATATATATATATATATATATATATATATATATATATATATATATATATTATATATATATATATATATATATATATATATATATATATTATACATAATATATATAGCAAAGAGCCACTATACTTATTCCCTATGTAATGAATTTCATTTAGGAAGCTAGGTTGCGAATTCTTGGTTTGCCCACGCTTGAGTTGAGAAGAACACATGACGATATGATATAGGAAGAGTACGTGGCGAATGATATGATATATGTTCCAAATTCCTATCTGGTAGTGACTTCCTGCTATTCCTTGCAGGTTTCAGCTTACATGATTTATCCTCATGTGACACGGTAACAGTATGAAGTTGACCAAAGAGTTCTCAGGTATAGACATTCGGCGTTTTAGCTTTTCGCAAAGAGTTGTTATTGAGTGGAATGGTGAACATTGATAAGTTTTTTACCTGGGCCTCTGATTTTCTTTCTGGATTTTTTTTTTTTTGGTGGTGGTGTTAGTTTGGGCTTTTTATGGGGTGACTAACTTTTCTTAGACAGTCTTCTTGTTATGTTATGTTATAATTTCCTTCATGTTTTTAAGTTCAAACATTAAACGTGAGAATGATAAAGCACGACAATCTCTTTTGGACTTTTCGTCAAGGTGCTTCTGATATAATTGGCTAAAAACTTTGTAAAATGTTTCCCTCGCCCGTTCTTTCACTTTCACCAATGCTTCACCGTCCCTGCAACACCTGCCTAATCACGTAACGTTGGGGTGCACTGGTTTCAAATTGCAGGAACTTGGCTGAATGGTTAATAATCAGTGGCGATTTGGCGAAATGTTAGTAGCGGGATATACCAGCATACAATATGCTATTGCACATATTCAGAAAATTATTTGTAAAAAGTTAATATTTAACGTCATATATAGCCCAAATTTCTTCAATTTTGGAAAATTATCTTCAATTTTTTCGTTTCGGGCAAATTTTTTCAATTTTCGGGAAATTTTACCAAAATTTCCAATTATTTTACCAAAATGTCCAATAATTTTACCCTAATTCCCAATAATTTTACAAAGTTTCCAACAATTCTACCAAATTTACCTTCAAATTTCCAATTTGATGCTTATACTTAACAACAAACTTCACCTCCAAACCAAGGAAAACATGCACAGGAAGATACAATTTTACTAGGGTAGGTTTTCCCATTTCCCAGCTTCCTACACATCTCAATATAGTCTCTTTCGATTATTACCGTTGCCCACTCTGGCACAAAGCTGAATATGCCACTGTTAATATAATATTCATATATTTGTCCTATGAAAGTATGACAAGATATGGACAAAATACGGATCTGACCTTTTTTTTTAAAGTCTTAACGTTTACTGGGCGTGGTTTCCACCAATCAGTTGCAAAACGAAAATGAGATCAAAGATTTAAAGACGGCGCTCGATACCTTTGCAAAGATTAGTTTTGTGTTGCTGTAGTTATTCTTAATTAGGAATAAATTAGGCTTTAGTAACTTAATAATTAAAAACAAATTAACATTATACTCCACAGGTTTTTAATTTGGAATGTGCTTGTCACAGCTGTGATGCAAAAACATGATAGATGATGCATGATAATGATGATAGCCTTATGTATGATAGATGATGTATATGAAAAATGATGTATGGTAAACGATGCATGATAGATAACGTATGTATGATATTTCTAGTGCAGCGCTGTCATATCAAAATAGTCACTTGTATTATTTTTGCACGTTCCTTTGCATCATACCAAGAGACTTTATATTTTCTTCAACCACCACGAAACCTCAAAAGAAGAACATTCTTACAAGTGCTTTGGAATTTTCACAATGAGGGGAACATTGCATTATAGTTCTCGTAATCAGGTCATTGCTATGACGCATATAAAAAGCAGCTCCGTGCAGAACGCAATGAATCATACTTGCAGGCAGGCGCCTTTTGTTGCCCGATTGCATCCTATATACGTTGGGGTGGAGCCGGTGGCGGCCATGGTTTTATTTGATTCATGTTTTGACTATACGCCTTTATTCAGAATACGCAGTTTTCTGTTTCATATTATTTAATCCGATACAGACAAAACTGTGTCCAAATGAAACACATCTTTGTTAGGGTGTATGTTATTTCTTGCGTCATCCAGACACTGCAAGAGTTGCAAAATTCAGCTTCATTATATAACTATTCCTTTCCTCACAGTTTGTCTCCTTATGACGTGTTTATCAAATATGAAGTACCTATACGAGTTCGGGAATTACCAGCCAAACGCTATACATCTCAAAGAAATTAATAAACGATTCAATTTATTAAAGCATGTATATAGGCTTCGGTCACATTGCCAACATTGATTTATTACAAAGGAAAACTGTACAGGAACATACAATTTACACCCAACTCTTCCCTCTCTTTTCCGTTTAGTAGTTATTCACCAATCTGGATTTACAGAGGTACGAAAGGGTGTTGAAAGAGAAACTTCTGTTTTTGCAGACAATATGAAGAAGTCCTTGGACCAATTTGATGTTGAGCTTATCCCTCCTTTCACATAAAGGTATACCCATTGAGCGTTTTGGAGGAAGTTAAAAAGAGTGAGAGGAACAGACAATAGTCAGTCTCCATACATGTTGTAAAGGTTTGCCCCGCGGTCGGTTGTTGCTGTGAAAACTTCATTCATAAATTTTTAACTGGATAATGAGCTCATTAAAAGAAATTTAAAATCTTTAGATTATGCAGAAGAAAAGACACAATACGACGGGAAGGTGTATATAGTCAGACGGGCAACAGTTGGTCAAGAAATTGATAAGGCATATTCTAGGCAGAGCAATGTTTAAGTAAGTGCCTTTAATTATCTATTAAGTACAATAACGTACAATTTCTTAATGTGTTCATTTATCTATCTGCTTGTGATATTCCACTGTTTACTTTTATTTTTCTGAATATCTGTCTGTAATTGATAAGAAGGGAAATACTTTTACGCGGCGCACAATTTCCTTTTGTATGAACTATATCACATTTTGTACGAGGGGCCGCTTCGCTGTGTTGCATGATCCACCTAATCATACGCCAAATATGTGAACGGGTAAAATGAGGGCCTCAGCTTCATGTATCCAACCATGTTGTGACAGATTGGAAATATAGCTTGATTAAGGAATTAATTCAGCGGTCAATCAAAGTCATCTATATGGAAGCCGACTTTTACAAAGAAACAAATTGGTGAAAAAGAAAGTACTTTAGTAATCTTATTCTTGTAACAAAAAAAATGATAATCAGGAAGATTACTGAAGAAGGTTGGCGCCTTCGTCGTCACTTTTTCCACAATTGCTATTTATTTCAAAGAATATGAGGTGTACTTCTTTTTTGCTATCATTCTTCCTTCAGAGGGTAAATTATATCATAATCATATATAAAGTCTATAGATTCTGTTTTACTATTTTCCTGACATATCAAATGGTTTCTAAGCCACAATATCTCAGAAAAAAATATATTAAAATATAAACAAAGATTTTAATATGTTAAGATAATAATAAGCACACTCAAGGTTTTATGCCCGTAAAACCTAAATCCTGATGTCTAGAAAAGGTTTAACATTTTTAGAAATAACAACTGCCACTATAAAATGTCTCCAAATAATGAGATGGAAGCTGTGAAATCGGCTTCAAGGCCTTCTGAGTTTGAATAGACCGCGGGTGTATCATATTATGAAAAGACTTACGATACAGAAGTCTCCAGTTACTTCAGATTTTGAAGTGATCATTGCGAAAGCTCAACCTACAACCAACCATTGAAAGGGTTTTACACATATTTTACTGAAATCCTCTTAGTTGCAGTACGTACGCTAATTCTCAATCTCATTCTTTACTTTCTGACATTCTTCCTTCTCTATCGGACAAAAAAACCTTGAGATTTAAATGCAAATAAATTTCTATTTGAGTTAACAATCGGCAGGTATTGCTGACGATAATAAGTCTATTTGCTCAAAGAGAGCCAATAGTACTTGTGCATGTGAGCTGGTGAGAGGGTGATTATTGTAACTATATAGCAAAATGCTTTCGTCAGGTTCTCTTCTTTTTAGGAATCATAAGTATGCCTGCCTGGTTTGAGGCTCCAGGAAAATGAGAATTCCCTCGTTTGAGTATATAAGTCATGGTATCAAGGATGAAGAATGACTGACACATTTAGCCTTTAGCTAAATATGATAACAACAATACGAATCATTAAAGCATGGTACTTTCCTGATTAAAGCACTTGAAAGCAGGCCAGGGCTGTCAACACCTTAAGAGATCATGTCACATTTTAAAGAGTTAGTAAGTAACATAATTATTGTTTTAAGACCTACGTTGACACCGCTGGAGGTGACATTAGTTAACTGCAGCGGCATCAAGATTTTGGTAATGGAGAAGGGGTAGGGGGAGGCAAGCGAGGGATTTTTTTTTTCAGGGGGGACAAAATATGTCACTTTACAAAATTTTCTGGGGGAAAATGGAGGCCAAAGCGATCTCGTGGGAGAAAATTCCCCCCCCCCCATGTAGCGCCGCCACTGCTTAACTGTTAAAAAGGATTTTGAAAGTCATGAGAAAAGCAGAAAAGCCCATCTAAATCGCTTGAAGATTGAATATTTTAAAACGGGGTGGGGGATCGTATCTTTTGTGTAAACGTCCAAGGGACCTTAATAATATTATTTCTAAATTAAAAGCATGACTTTTCTCTGAATTGAAAGCATGACCTTTTTTTTATCTTACGTAGACGGTAAATGGTTAATCATTTCTCATTTCATAATAAATGATAAAGAGAATAAAATATTCTTTTAATTCGCCACATTATTACAGATGTTAAGCAGTCAAAGGGATAAACACAATATTGTGGAGGAGAAAGCAGACTGTAGTCAGCGCAATTTTGTTTGCACTATATGGTAGAAATGTATCCAAAACATATATATATCAAATCTGTCAACTATATATACTGATGTATACGAGTTCAAAGTCGGAGGGTCGGATATCATGCACATGCTGACATGTTGGTGAGCAGATTTCTACATGCAGACATGTAAGTTCGTTTAAGCGTTAGGAATCACAGCCGCGAACGGTCCAGTGATATGTTTCTTTAGCTAAATTAGCTAAAGTAACATATCCCGGACTGTCACTCCTGTGGTGACCCGCGTAGAGATTTTAGGGACCCCGTTATTCAAAAGGAAAACTGCTCTGAATCAATAGTTTTGCACTTATAATGGTTCTTCATAATGTTTTGTCGAAGTACGCGAGTGTAAAACGAAATGTTATACCAGGGGCGATTTATTTAAATTATAAGCCTGCCTGCCCCTATACATTATGACTCTAATTTAATGCCTGTACGATAATTGTAGTGAAGGCCTTCGGGTCGAAAACCCATTAATATCAGTTTAAGAGAACTCCAATAAAAACCTATTTCAGGTACCCATTAAGGTCAAACGATTATCCAAGGACGTAGATTTATGACATGGACCTGATGAATACGGTAAGAAATTACCTTATCGATTAGTATAGTCTATCACCGTGGGTGATACCATCTTTAAAACGGCCACCCCGCTTTTATTGTGTTCGACGCACACATTATAGTAAATGCGTTACATGGTGATTTGCATCCGATGTGACATCGTACGACCTTTGATTGATCGATTGATATTCGTCAGAGGTGGGTATTATTTGCTTTTAATCAGCAGTTCCAAACGACACCATGACCAAACGGATGCATGGTCAAGTAAGTCATGAGGCCAGAGACGTCGCTACAGAGGGGGTGGAGTGTCTCACCCATAGGCGGCGGAACCAAGGGGTTACAGGGAGCACATACTCCAACTTTTCTCTAAAGTTTAAAAAGTGCTCT
The DNA here is from genome assembly GCA_020152595.1 of Chiridota heheva. Taxonomy (NCBI): domain Eukaryota; kingdom Metazoa; phylum Echinodermata; class Holothuroidea; order Apodida; family Chiridotidae; genus Chiridota; species Chiridota heheva. The sequence continues at coordinate 209,246 of JAIGNY010002190.1, forward strand.
TTTTTAGGGAAGATAGGTGCCCTTTTCCAGAAAGAAAAGTGCCCTTTTTAGAGACCTGTCTTTTCAGACATTGAAAAATGCTTCTTCAATATATATGATCTTTTCATTGAAGATAGTAACACAAATATCGCCCTAAAAAGATTAAAATTGTAAAATTTAACGCGCTTTGCACGCATACACTATTCTTAATTTCCCTAAAGACAAAGTTAGGGCCTCAACAGCCCTATATATTTTTATAAGGCCTTTACCTCTGTCTACCTTTGCTTTCCCAGCTTATAATTAAAAAAAACATTTTGACCCAGGGCCTTTCTAGACTGCTAGAGTGTGCGAGCCACCCCAAATTTCATTAGTGGGGCATCTTTGACATGCATCTGTGCAGGACAAAACTTACTGCTTGGACCCGGCCATTGCCATCTTATAAACTGGCGTGCGCTTTTACACCTTCTTTGTAAAGATTAAAAGGTGCCCTTTTACAGAGATAAAAAAGTTATATTTGAAATATTAAAATACATTTAAGGCCCCATTATTCAGTTATTATAATTGATCGTTTTATTGACAGATTGAAGAAAGTAACACAAAAATTAAACACCCTTTATTTGCTTTTCACATTCATTTTAGATATTAAATATATTCCGATTTATATTATCATAATATTACCGTATGAAAATACAAGAGTTGAAAAGTGCCCCTCAGATCCTGTGCCCACCTCCTCCCAGATTCAAACATTTTATGCTGCCTCTGGTCTCACCCCCAAACTGCACGCCAGCTGGAAAAATGAACATGACAGTTGGAAATTCAACCGTTTTTCTTCAAGCACATTCACGAATCCACCAGTTGGAAACTGATGCCTCTACACCCCCTAATCAGTAGACCCTAGCGACATCCATGCACGAGACACGGCAAAATGGTAACATTATGGTGCATTTATTGCCATGCAAAAGTGCTGGTTGGTTTTCAAGAATTTCTGATGACATTACAATCTATAGCACGCAATAGTGCCAGTGTTTTGTTTTGCTTTTCCGCCTTCTCAGGCCCCGAAAGAGTGTCCACCTTCGTCCCTCGAGACCACACGGGAAAAAAAGTGGGGAGGGGATGGCTTTGTTGCTAGCAACATCACTCGTCGTAAACCTGTTTCATTACCATTGGTCAACTAACCTCGGTTTCATCTACCGACGGGTTTTGCAGCTTCTTGAAGACGTAACAAATATCGCATTGAGACGCATGGACATCTGCAGAGGATGGACTGGCGCCACGAATATCAGCAAAACCGTACTGTTGAGTGTTGCGTAGGCGTTGTGCACAGTGTTTTTACACCTACTATTGTGCATCTCACCCACGCAAAGCAATACAGTTCCCATTCATCGAGTAAGCGCATCATGCAGTCCATCAGTCCAGAGACAACCATAAAGCAGGACAGGGGAATATTAATCCCGTCTTCACAAAAGTTTCCAAAATTCTCCGTAAATTAACTGCTGTTGTGGACTAACGACCGAGGACTTCGTATCTTCAAGTGGTTCCAGAATTAGACCATGGACTTATCTGCACCATGGTGGTTGAAAACTATAAGCAAAACAATTTCAGTAGGTAATATGGTAACAGATAATATTGTTTCGATTTACAGGTGATTAAAAGTTTTAGGTATAGTGGCGTAGATAGACATGGCATAGGTGTAGCAACAGGGAGGGAGAAGGGGGGGGGGGCACTGGGGAAACGTGCCTCCACTTTTCGGGAAAATGACAAAAGTGCCCCTTTTGAGAATGGAAAGTGCCCCTCAATTACTGTCCCAATAGTAGAAAGCTGGCGACTTTTGTCAGTGCCATGCACGGGAGGAATGTGTCCCCATTGAAAAAGTGTCCCTTTCTCAAAATGAGGTGCCCCTTTTAATTTACTTTGTTGTTTTGAGCTCACTTATTCTATCTATAGATCGGGATGGGGGACATGAAAAGCATCCGATCTGCCAGTTTCCTACTATTGGGACAGTAATTGAGGGGCACTTTTCATATTCAAAAGGGGAACTTTTTACTTATTTTTGGGAAAGCGGAGGGGAGAGGGGGCGCATTACCCCAGTTCCCCAGCTTCTACACTTATGGTCGTGCCCTCCTGTGACTCGGCATGAAGATGACAATATGATACTTGGGCACCGATCTATGGTCAGGCAGAGGTGTTAATGTCAGATATACTGTTGAAATTAGTGATTTGTTGGAATCAAGCTTGATTCGGCTAAATATCGGGGTCATGCCTCCCAACTCGGCATGCTAAGAAGATGATTCTTGGGCTCCAATCTTAGCCGGGCAAAGAAGTAAAATCTCGGATACACTGTTTAAATCAGATATATAACTGTATATTATCTTAATCATGCCCGATTTGGTTAGACATAACAATCAGATGCCCTCCCGAATCGGCATGTTGCTGACAACATGATTCTCGGGTCACCAAATCTTAATCGGGCAGGGATGTGCAGTGGCGTAGCCCTGCGGTCTCCCCAAAAAAACCCATACATTTTGATGTGAAAGTGGGTAAAACGAGGAACCTTGATATCGTTATTTCTGAAAAAGTGAAGAGAGGAATCAGGACCTCTCCATATCACATGACTTTGTCACTGGCCTGCTGGCTGACTGGTCGGATATACCAAAAATTTATGGCATGTTTGGGAATCATGTCCAAATCGGCTAGATATCAGAATCATGTCCGCCAAACCCGACAAGGTGATTCTCAGGTTGGCCAACGTTATGAAACAAACCCATCCCACATATTTAAAATCCTGAATCCAGAAGACAGGAGCGGACTGGGACTGGTTTTGAAGTTGTTCACAAGGATCTTCATAAGTTAAACAGTTAAATAATTTTGTCGATAGGCGGGATGCTCGCTGCAGAGAGAGCACCCCCGTAGTTTTTCAGTTGTATGGTGATTTTGTTAATCAAAAAATATACATATTAGTGTGATTTGTTTTCCACCACTTTATGTAGGTAACTCTTATTTTGACCTCACTTTCAGTGAGCAAGTGAGCAAATCCCATCCATGGTTCTGTTGATGCATCTACTTGTCTATACGGCCGCGGGTCCAACTTTTTCAAGAGTGGTGAGACTGTTTTGACCCAATAAGATTCCTTTTTTGAGGGGGGACGAATTTTTACGGACTTAGGCCTACATTAAATTGTGATACAGAAAATTGACGGAAAACTACCAGCTCAGTATGTAGATAACAGTTCTTGATCAATTTCGAATACTGGAATATGTCCAATACTATTTTGTCCAAACTTTTTAATTTTCAAGTTGAAATTTTTTCTCTCCTGTTTAGAAATTGAATTGTTGCCCATGCCAAAAACTCTGGTGAAGCAGCTACTCAAAATTAAATGTTTATTCACAGATTCAATGCGAGTTTCCCTTCGTAATAGATTTTCGAGTCGGGCAAAAAGTCACCTGAGTAAGATGGTCTCGTACGGCCATGGTCACATGGTGCGACCACAATGACAGTTGTTCCTATAATTGACCATTGTACAGTTGTAATACTCATTGTATTAATGTATTATATATCAAGACACATCAGACACCGTGTGATGAAATTTCTCTGTAAGAACAGAAGATTCCTATATTTTGAACAATATGGTAGTCACATCTTTACTCAATTCACCGTCACCAGGCATTCATTCCTTTCCATTTTCATGAGGAAATTTCCATCAACATCAATGTATTCTTGACCGGACACGCAGCGATGAAGTTCAAGAAGTACGCCATGGATATAAAATCCTATCCATCAGATAACTTTCTTTGGCAGAATTAAGAATATCAATCGAAGTTGAATTTGTGCGGTTGTACCAACTTGACAAGTTTTCGTGTAAATAATTTATCTCCAAATTGCAGAAGTAAAATTATGATTGTATGCACGAAAATTGTTCTTATGGCCCTGCAAAGAAGAGAGGGGGAGGGGTTCGGAACCTGCAGACATGGATGCCTATATATCGAGAGGGCAGAAACAAAGTCTCATGAATGGGGCATTTTCGATTTACAAGGGTACACACTGGTGGAAATTACCCGTCCGATATTCCATTATTTTCCTGTGTACGAAAATCTTGATAGAAAAAAAAAGGTCATCACCATTTTGGTCGATTATTTTGCACATTTGTACCAAAACAGAAACAATTCTGCATGATTATTATCAAATGGGCGTGTGTCGATGCTTGAAAAGGTTTGTATGCCTACATTGCGATTAATAATCCACACGAGCACTTTCGCCACTTTCCCCGTAGATGAAGGGAAGAAATTGACCAGTCCTTGGTTGCAGAGGAGTTGAATGCCTTGAGAGATTTAATGTAAAATCTTATCAAAATGTTAATAAGTTTAACAAAATAAACAAATATCTCGCTACGAGAGACACACGTTTTACTGATGCACGCACCAGCAGACCAGCAATGATTTGATATGTGTTTAAGAGGTTATGTTCTTCTGGGATATCTTAGTTTCACTATCGATGAAAACATTTTGTCAGTATGAAAATGTAGATTACTTAATGTTTGTATATTCAAATGTATATGCAAATAAGCTACACAGATTAAATATTCTCAAATGAATCAATTTATGTACGTGTCTTTTTTCTTCCACATTAAAAATAGGACAATAAGTCTATGAGTTGCACTTAATTTTCTTTGGAACTCTGCACAGGGGGTGCAGCCAGCCTTTTGGATTGGGGAGGGGGTCACAGAAGGAAATTATCTGGATCTTTTATCATATTTTCTGGACCTTATTTATATGGATAGAGGAGGGGTGGGGGAGGGGGTGGGGGGTGCTTGTGTGATCCTTTCGATCCCTCTCGCCAAAGGCAGCAGAACACACTTTTCTCAAAAGTTTAAAGTGCGCCTTTTTTCCAAGGGAAAAATTGCACGCGCTTCGCGCACAAACACTATTCTGAATTCCCCTACAGCAAAGTTGAGGCCAACAGCCCAACCTATTGTTCTTTTTAAAAGGTCTTTACCTCTACCTACCTTTGTTTTTCCAGCTTATAATATGTAAACCTTCCTTTGTTTTTCCAGCTTATAATATGTAAAAAAACTTTTAGAATAGGGCCGTTATAGTGTGGGCAACCCCAAAATGTATTAAAGGGGCATCTTTGAAATGGGCCATGCAGGTCACCCTATAAAGCTAATGCTAAGCTACATGCTTTGAAAATACAAGTTGGAAAGTGCCCCTAAGATCTTGTGTCCCCCCAGATTCAAACATCTGCCGCCTCTGCATACCCCTAACTACACCCATGCTGCAAGAGCCAGGTCATGATTAAAGAGAGAAATTGCCCGAATGTCATATTTAAAATTTAATGAGGTCGTTCCTACCACTTTTTGAAAGATTCCTACACACCTGTACCATGGAGTGGAAGGAGGGAGGGGGGGGGGGGGGCATCAACACTTTGCTTGCACTCACTACCTACTACATTCCCAAGGCATGCAGCTTTTAAGGTAGCAATTGGAAGGGGGATGGGTGAAAGGAGCTCTCTTTGTAAAATATTGTATCACTCCCATGTCATTATCACTCCCATGTCATTATCACTCCCATGTCATTATCACTCCCATGTCATTATCACTCCCATGTCATTATCACTCCCATGTCATTATCACTCCCATGTCATTATCACTCCCATGTCATTATCACTCCCATGTCATTATCACTCCCATGTCATTAATGGGACTGTAGCTATGTGTCCGCTACATCTTCTTGGGTTAGCTACAAATAAGTAACATTCTAGCCTAAAAGTTTTTGTGCTAACAAAAAGGTGGGTAGGTACCTTCAAGATATCCAGCAGAGAATGAATATATCAATTTCCAAGTAAAAGGCACATAAAGAATTAAAACAAAATATGGCAGAAATTTTGCAGGGATTGTATTTGACAAACAGGCATGTAGCCAGAACTAGCAATTTCAGGGCGATAAAAAAAAAAAAGTTTTTTCTTCAAAATACCTCCATTGTATTATTATATCACTTCTTACATTTTTCTGGACAATTTTCTAGCTATACGTGCCATGCTGACAAAATGACAAATATTCTCACTAATTGCCCATTCCAAACCCATTACACCACAAAATCAAAATCCTTTTGACCCCCTGTAACATTGGAATATCCATATACATTAAGTGCAAAAAGGCTTGACAGACCATGTTATAACAGCTGATATTAGCCACTTTATTTCAAAATTTGACAGCAAAACAGCAAAACAAAATAAAATGATGAAGTAAGACTGAAGGAAAATACAATGATTGATTGCAAAACATTTAAAAACTACCAGAACAAGTTCAAGGAACAAGTAGTGGATCCAGGAGGTTCTTACATCTATGACCAGGGGCGCAGATCTATGTCTGAGTTTGGGGGTGAAAATTTGAGCAGTGTGTGGGAATTTTTGCCCAGCCTTCGGCAATGATCCTTTTTTCACCTCTTTGGCCAGTTGGCCGTGTTTCTAAAGGAAATTCCCACCCATCCATAGGCATATGGGAGACGTTTGAATTGGGGGCGATCTTGATTTTGCCCGAATAAGTGAATTAGCCCCCCCCCCCTACTTCCTCCTGGGTCAACCCTCCAAAAAAATAAAGTATGCAAATGATTTTTCTGAAAAAGTTATCAATTATTTTCTCCATAACAATTTTTTTTGTAGCTATGCAATATTTTCTCAATAAATAATCAAAGCTTCCGAAAATGAAGGGAAAATACACAAAAATTGAAGCAAATTTCACAAAATGATGCAAATTTCACAAACATGAAGAAAAATTTACAAAATTTGAATGAAATTTCCCGAAAAGTAATAGAAACTTCTCGAAAATTGAAGAAAAATTCCCGAAAATTGAAGGAAATTGCATAAGAATTGAAGCAAATTTCCGGAAATTGTGCCAAACTTGAAATAAATTTAAGATAAATGAAAGAAACTTTATTAAAATTAGAAGGAGATTTTCCAAAAATCTGAAAGATTTCCGATAAAAAAGAAACCAGATACAGGGCCTACTCATATTTTGGGAGGGAGTGAAACCCCAAAATGTGATCCCCACCTCTTGCCCCTCCCCCGTGATCTCCACCTATGCCTATGACCATTTGATCTCTTATATTTTTGTAGGGTAAAACTATCAGCACGTGGCACAGGATATATTTGATATGGTGGGGGTAATTGATATGGTGGGGGGGAAGGGGTAATAGGTACATGTTCACAAATCCCCTCACCCTTTAGATTATGATGCACTTCCTTTTTGATATTTTTACATAAATATATTTTTGAGATGTATTTAGGAGGGGGGGGGGAAGGAGGAAGAGCTGGGAACATTTCCCAGTGCATTTTAAAGAAAATTTCACTCGGCTGATCACAATCAAACATGGGTCACTGGTGTGTGGGAACATTGAAATTTTTGCACCTTCGAAATTAAAGGAAAAAACTACTAAAATAGACTTGGCACAATGCTCATGTAGAAATTTGCCTAGTGTCTCAAATTTTTGTTAACTAGACAAATTCTTAAAGAATAACAAATGGTTGCCCAGGTATAAAGTTAAAAATGCCTTGACATTCCCTTTCTTAAATCCTTCACTATCATCATACATCTGAACTACAATCAACTCTGTTGTAAAAAAAAAATTGGCATAGAAAATAAATTTGCCTACATTTCTTATAGCATATTTGATATGCAAGAAAAATAAACCTTCCAACTTCCTTCAACCTGCATAAATCATAAATACACAATACAAACTCAAAAATCAACGTATCAACAAATCAAACTTTTTAGTAACTATCAAATTTAAAATAATTAGTAAAAATCAACTTGACAAACGCAATTAAAAATTGATTGAGATTATTCAAGAAACTAATTGAAAGAATACACATGAAATCACCTGTGCACATTCTTGCTAAATTTCAAATATCATTTTGAAGTTAAAGAGGGCCTTGACAGAATTTGATAGGTCACTGTTTGATGAAGTTCTAAATATTAAAGGATAAGTTTAATCAAGTTTATCTAATATGAAAGAAGACCTTAAGAGAAACTAAATGGTGAAGAAACCATTCAAAAATCTTATTCCATTAAGGAAATATTCAATCTTAAAGCTCTGGTCTTATCTTTGTAGAAATGACTAGTGTAGTTAGTCTATTATGGAAGATCGGTGGCCTCATCCTCACATTCTTAATAATTGTTAATGTATTTAAAAAAATATATTGAATTTTTCCTATTTAGCCAAACAATCGAAGGGAAAAATATGATAGAATACATAAAGACTTTGAGGAAGCTAAAGCAGTGACATCACAACTAGTCTGATTTCAGTTGTTTCAAATGATACCAAACTTGAAACTTAATATTTCCTTAACAGGATAAGATTTTTAAATGCTTTCTACAAAATTTAAAAATATTTTTTGTTCAATCTTCTGTCATATAAGATGGACTTGCCTGACCCCTGAAATAATCCTTTAAAACAAATTGATATATGAGAATGAAAATGACTTTATCTTTGCAATGAACAATAATTTTGAATTGAAAGGTATGGCCCTTTCCAAAATGGTAATCCAACATTTATCATCCAATTAAATACCACAACAAAAATAACAAAATGAGTCCTGAATTTCAAGTCATAATTGTCCAGAGGCAAAATGCTAAAAGCAAGAGCCTAAAATGTTCAAATCAAAACCACAATTGTTGGAAATTGAAGGAGTCATACTTGTTTGAATATGACTTGTCGCATGCCCCCCGCCCCGCTCCTTCTCTAAACTTCAAAACATTTTCAAGGTCTGAAATTAAGGGAAGATATAAAATGGTTTGGTTTGTCAAAGTTTAATGGCACCATGACAGTCAGGAGTCAAATGTGCCAAGGTGTTAAAAAACTGAAGGTAAGAAATAAAATGAAAAAAGAAAAACATTTTGAGGTCTTTTCCTGTGCATACATCACATTTTTTCAATATATTAAAAAAAATCACTTTGATTACCCATTACTTCAAAACTACACCTGCTATTTTCAAAATTCAAAGAATATTTAACTCAAGACTGCTCTTTTTGGTAAGTGGTTGCACATAAAATATTTGTGCTTGTCCATAGGCCTTTAATGCACTTTACAAATAACTTTCAAACCAAACCACTCACAATGGAGAAATCATCCAAAATCTGTATGCAATTCTTTAAAAAAAAATTCTTAAAAATTTATGTCAGTTTTCTGTGTTCATTTTTAGGTATGCCCAAATACATCAAATGCAAAAGAATTACAATAAATCATTTTGAAACATTCTGCATGACAGATGGATTGAAACTTCCAGATCTCTAATATCAAACATGATAAACAAACAGTAGCAAAATAAGCACCTTGATACCCTGTACTTTTGAAAGAGAAATAGCTGCAGAAACGTAAAGGATTAGTTCAGTGCCGGGGTGCAAATGTATTTTATGAAAGAGGATTTTAAAGATACAAAATGGTAAAGGAAGCATTCAAATGCTTATTCCGTTAAGTAGCTAGTTTAAAACTTGTCTTATCTCTGTAGAAATGACTGGTGTAGTAAGTCTACTATGTAAGGTTGGCGCTTTTATCCTCACATTCTTAACAATTGTTAACATATTTTAAAGATAATTTTCATTTTTTTTCCTATTTGAATTATTTTCCCCTGAACTTTCTTCAGGTGGTAAATTATAATTAACCTTCTAAATTCTGTTTTACTACTTTCCTGACATATCCAATAGTTGTTAAGCCACAAAATCGCAGGACAAAGTATGATATAATACATTAAGACTTTGAGGAATCTGAGGCTATGACATCACAACTAGTCTTAATTTCAGTCATTTTTAAACAAACGATACCAAACTTTAAACTTGAACATTTCCTTAATGGGATAAGATTCTTGAATGCTTTTTTCACCATCTTCTTTCTTTTGAATTCTTCTTTCATATATGATGGACTTGCCTGACCCCTGAATTTATCCCTTTGAAATTTAAATTTCACCTTGAGAAACTTTTTTTTCCATCCAGTAAAAATAAACTTTTATAAAAGAATAAAGAGATCAAAACTGTGCATCACAAAAGTAACTATTCCGTATGTTGGCATTACTTGTTTTGACACAAAAACGTAATGAAAATTCAAAATTCTTATCTTGTTTATCTAAGTTTGAGAGGAATACTAAAGAACAAAACATTTACAAAAATGTAAATACACTTGAAATCAAATATAAATCAGATATAAAATCAAAGTCAAAAAGCTGGCAGGTGATTACATTTTAAAGCTATGTTTATTATTTATACATATAACCGCCTAAACTTTATTGTGACAGGTAATGTGGAGAGCGACTATTGCCTATGGTTTATCTCCTTTTCGGTAGAAAATCATATGCATGTGAAAATCTGGCACAAAGGATATAAATGAATTTAAGTGTGGATCCATCCCTGTACAATGAAGGCATCCATAGGTCTTTAAAGGTATATGGATAGATAGAGGACATATTAGCTAAATTTATCTAAAATCCACTAAGAACATGAAAGAAAAAAAAAAAAAATATGTTAAAAATATACTGTTTTACAGTCAATAAACTGTTTTACAGTCAATAAACTGTTTTACAGTCAAACTGTTTTACAGTCAATAAATTGTTTTACATTTTAAAGAATTTTTGTGCAAATATGCAAATTTTTGTGTTACTAGTTACTCTTGTGATTTATGAATGGGACATAGTCTTAATTTAAAGACAAATGTAAATCCATTGTTTTTTAACCCTCCACCATTTCTCTTTGCAAAAGCGAAGATAATTCTAATAATGAAGAGGATTTGATCGTGACCATACCAAGCTGGAGAAGGCATTGTGAACATTTTCAAGGTCTGAAATTTAAGGGAAAAAAAAAAGGAAAAGCATTTTGAGGTGTTTTCCTGTTCATACACCACATTTTTTTCAAAATATTAACAAATTAGAAATGAAACTTGAAAACTATACATGAACATCAAAATTCAAAGATTATCTAACGCACACTTGAAAGGAATATTGCCATGGATTTTAATTTTTCCATATATAGAGATAATTTGTAGAAACCAAGTGGTGACAAAACTATGTTAATATCTTATTCCGTTTAGAAGTTATAACAATTTAAATAGTAGAAAAATGTTCTTAAAAACACCTTGTACAGTATACGTCCTTCAGCTTGGTGATGTCATCAAGGCAATTTCAGCAGTTCTTATGTATTTCTTATAAATTTAATCACACTTTTCTTACATTATCGAACAGCATTTTTGGTTCACTATAGAGACAGGGTGGAATATATCATTTACAAGAAAACATTTTCGTTCTTTCTTGGTGTACATCACATTTTCAATGAGAAAAAAAAAATCCATATTATTTTGAAGGAAAAATAAAAGACAATGTGTTGAAATTGTCTCTATGACATCATGCATGTTACTAATCAATCACTTTTATCCAAATTCAAAAATACAGCTCCCGCCGTAACAACGCTTGTTTGACAATCTCAAACTTCAATTAATGGGGAAAACGAATAGTCACTTATTATTGCAGTCAATGGGAGAAAAACATATTTGTCATTTTTCAACAAATACTGGACATAATTTTTTTTTCTTTCTAATAAGATGTGTATTAGATAATAATTTCCAACCTATATGAGTACCAATTTTCGCTGGGGACAATTATTCATAAAAAATATCACATTGACTGTAATGATAAAGTTTCCCCTCCAACTTGGCAAAACCGTACTGAGCTCGTACACGGTTATGTCGACTCCGACCATGAGAATGGGAATATTCCTTTAATGTTCTTATAGGGTGGCTGCACATAAACCTTATTGTACTCGTCCATAGATCTTTAAGGCACTCTACAAATAACCCAACATTCTACAAATAACCCAACACTCTACAAACCACTCGCAATGAGAAGATATTCCAACCGATTCACTATGAGCTGCACTTCATTCAATCATTATCAGTTTTTTCTTCATTCAAAAAATAATGTTTTTTCTTAACCAATCAGCAACACTTACTATTTTCATTCACAGTTTATTGGTTTTTGTTCACTACTCTTATTGATTTTCTTTTCTTTTCTTCCTGAACATTCATTATTATCATCCCATGCCAAACATCACACCTTAACCTCCCAATTAATGACAGAAGGAATTCTTAGGTTCATCACATATTCCGAATAGAAGCTTGGTCTAACGGATTTTATGACCATACTCAGACAATGTAAACAGCTGTGATGGAGAAACTGTCAACGTGAATCAATACATGCCAAACATTTAGCCAAGTGAAGTAGTCTACTGTTATTCACTGTACTTTTGACTATTATTCAAAGTGAATTTGTGAGACTTAAGTCATCTGATTTGAAAACCATGTACCTGAATAATATATGATGAAAGGGATGTTTATGCAGAACCATACCTCTGAGGCTAGGGTACAATAAGAGACAAGCAAGTTAAAGGATTAGTTGAGTGGTCAAGCAAGTTAAAGGGTTAGTTCAGTGGTCAAGCAAGTTTATCATATATGCAAGAGGACTTAAAAAGTAACAAAATGGTGAAGAAACTACTACAATATCTTACTTGGTTAAGGAGTATATTGAAGTTTAAAGTTGTCTTATATGTGCAAAAGTGACTGGTGTAATAAGGCTACTATGTAAGGTCAAGTGACTGGTGTAGTAAGGCTACTATGTAAAGGTCAAGTGACTGGTGTAGTAAGGCTACTATGTAAGGTCAAGTGATTGGTGTAATAAGGCTACTATGTAAAGTCAAGTGACTGGTGTAGTAAGGCTACTATGTAAGGTCAAGTGACTGGTGTAATAAGGCTACTATGTAAGGTAAAGTGACTGGTGTAGTAAGGCTACTATGTAAGGTCAAGTGATTGGTATAATAAGGCTACTATGTAAGGTTGGCATCATCATCCTCAGTTTCTTAAAACTTTCTATGTAGTTTAAAGATAATTTATGTAACTTTTTACTATTTGAATTATTTTTCCTCAATATTTCCAGGTGGTAAATTATAATTACCCATACTAGATTATCATTTTTTAAATTACTTTCCTGGCATATCCAATGTTTATTAAGCCACAAAATCACAGGGAAAATATAATAGACTTTGAGGAATCTAAGGCTGTGAGGTCACAACTAGTCTGATTTCAGTCGTTTTTGCACAAATGATGCAGAAATTCAAACTTACATATCTCCTTAATGGAATAAGATTTTTGAATGCTTTCTTCACTATGTTGTTTCTTTTGAGTTCCTCTAAGATATAAGATTGGCTTGCTTGACCACTGAACTAATCTTCCAATCTATATGTGTTTATATTGGGGGTTGGGGAAGGGGGGGTGGTACGTACATGCATCATAACGAGTAAAACATGTTGGTTCATATTTTATCAAGTACTCTGCACTGCGTAAAGATACGCTATTAAGCTGAAGTCCCAGGCAGGTGTCTTTTTTCATCATTTTCATAGTGCAGGTCCCCAAAATGCCCCTTTTTAAATTGAAAAATGCCCCTTAATTACTGTCATAGGTTCAAAGAAGTGGTAGAATATGCACACACCTTTTACCGTGACAAAAACATTTACCCCCCTCACCCAATTTTTGAAACATTCCTACACTCCTGTCATCCAGTCCCCTAAGGAATTATGCCTCTGGTATTCACAATTGAGGTAGAGGATATCATGTAATTGGTAGTACATTCAATGTCTTAGTATGCTTCTAATCCAATTGATATTAAATTTTAGGAATTTAGTATACATGTCAATTTGCTAATAAAATAAGGCTATGTTGCAAGTTTAAAATGCATAAGAATAGCATGTAATAGTGAGCTCTACTGATAAATCTTTTCATGGTGGGGTGTTAAGGGGGCAAGTTCCACAATATTTTTCAATATTGTTACTTGCCCCCTCAATAAAAAAAATCACCCCCAATCATAAGATTATCAAATTTCACTAACAGATACAGTAGCCCTTTTTGGTACAGGGTGGGTCAAGTTGTTAGTACAAAATTGGTAGTTTGCCCCCAAAAAAAAAAAAAAAAAAAAAAAAAAATTAACAACACACATTCGTGAGGAAAACAATCCTGATATGAAAACCTTTGATTATATGAATGATTTCATTGATATGGTAACATACAACCATTTTACTATGAGGTAATATCAGAAATGGTGGCGAAAATACTCCAAAATCTTGAAATGTTTTTTAAGTTGATTTTGAAAAACTCCATAGCCTGTGACAGCATGTAACTTTACTAACATGATATACATTTCTATTCTAAAACAATTGTTATCTATGAAATGTTTGAAGTTTAATGTGATGTCACAAAGATTTAATATTTACAGACTAGTGGTCAATGAACTGCTTTGAGTGGGAGCAGAATCAGATAAAGATGGACTGTAGGTGTAGGACTGATTCCAAACGAATGATTAAGATCAAAATCTCAAAATAAATTCTTTCTGGAACACATATGTAGTGAACATCTATTTTTTGAAAAGGGCAACTAAAACACTGAGGCATTTTTTCCGATCCAGATTTTGATCTCGGGTCAGATAAATGGCATAACAGTAACAATAAGATCAGTGTCTTCTACCTGGAAACTTGTGATGCGTATACGAAAATACCGCCTACAGGCATGGCCTCAATAGACACTTGTTAAGCCACAATTGAATGATTTGGAGAATGTATGTTATACTATGAACATCTTAATATTCCAATCTCATTCTGTGGGTACACAAGGGGGCATATGCATGTATCTGTTTTAGATTATTGGTTTAGAAAAACAAATGAAACAGAAATCAACAACAAAACATGTAAAAATACAAAACATTAAACATTACGAAGAAGGGTAGTATGCAAAGAGTGTTTATTTCAAATTCAACACAATGATGATGGACAAATACAAATGCACTTGCCATCACAGGTGGTATATATTGTAGGTAAAATGATGATCAAATGAATTAATTATCTGGTCTGGTCACCAACTAGGCTTCTACAATGTAGTGAGTGCAGGGGTGTAGGAAGGATGACCTACTTCTCAGGTGGGGCAAGAACACCCAAACGTTTCCCGATTACAAGTGGATTAATTGCACTGGTAAATTAAGTTTCCATGAAATGCCGGTTGCTGCTATTTTGGAAATCTCCTTCAATATTTCTTCAATTTTCAGGCCTGGAAATTTCCTTCATTTTCAGGATTTTTTTTGTTAAAGTTTCAGAAAATTATCTTAAAATTTCAGAAAATTTTCTTAAAACTTCAGCAAATTTTCTTAAAATTTTTTTAAAATTTTCTTGAAATTTTTAGAAAATTTTCTTAAATTTCAGAAAATTTTCTTAAGATTTCAGAAAATTTTCTTAATTTTTGGGAAATTATTCGCAAATTTCAGGATATGTTGCAAAATTTCACCAAAACATCCAATAATTTGACCAAATTCTTGTCCAATTTGACCAATTTGTTTAATTTTATGATATTTTTACCTCCTAACTTGGCAGAAAGCAAAAAACCGAGCAGGTGAAATCTTCTCAGAGGGCAGGACATCCCGCCCCTTCCTATGCCTCTGACCGAGTAATGCAACCATGAGAAAGTATACAATTGTTCTCAATCTTGATTTGCAAACATGGATACTTTCTTATAACTAGATCTTGGCATTGCATTACACAGAATAATACCTACACTAGATAGGAAAAGCATACAGTTAATAGCTGATCTAAACTCCAATTAGTTGATCCACAAACCATATGCTAATTCAGGCTAAAATGAGCCTCTGAAAGTAGAGGGCGATAGTAAACAAGTCTTTATAAGTGCATCCACAATTTGACTACATACCTAAAAATATTGTAGTTAAGATTTTATGGCAGCTGGTTCTAAAACATGCCAACCTTCACTTAATAAATATTTTGGCTTGACAAAATTGCTACAAAGTAAATTCACAACGTGACTACATACATTACAAATACTATATATGATCATAGCAAGAGTACTGAACCACATTGCACCACATGTCTATTTATTTCAAAACAGCTGGCTTAAAATCATGCATTCTTTTCAACAAAGACGTCCACTTGAAAATTAAAATAGTTAAGACAAGGTACAACACATTGATGAGCTTTGTAACTCATCCAATATTTTTCCTATAACAGGGATTCCCTGTTACTTAACAGGGAATCCCTGTTACTTAATAGGGAATCCCTGTTACTTAATAGGGAATCCCTGTTACTTAATAGGGAATCCCAGTTACTTATAACAGGGAATCCCTGTTACCTAACAGGGAATCCCTGTTACTTAACAGGGAATCCGTTACCTAACAGGGAATCCCTGTTACTTAAGCAGGAAATCCATGTTACTTAACAGGGAATCCCTGTTACTTACCAGAGAATCCCTGTTACTTACAAGGGAATCCCTGTTACTTAACAGGGAATCCCTGTTACTTAGCAGGGAATCCCTGTTACTTAACAGGGTTATCCCTGTTACCTGTTATATCTTTAGTAAGACCTTACTTAAATTTCAACAAATGACAAGCTATCTTTTGCTCCTTTTCTCAATTTTTTACGGACAACCCAGACCCCTATGGCACCAGAGGGAAAAATTGTTGAAAGATGGGTTTTCCACTTAATAAAGGGAAAAAAAACCCAAACCTCTGGCTCACCAAATGATTATTTTACACTCTTTTGGAGTGTTTAGCTACTGCTCTAGAAACTGTCCACAGTTTGAGGTGATTACATTTTTTCAAAGCATTCCAAAAATACTGAGCAAAGAAATGTATATCGCTCTTGACAGTGAAAGAGATATATTCTTCTTATCACATTCCAAATGACTCTATAATACCTGGCATCCTTTGTACCCTCTTGTGCACTCTGAAACAATTGTTATCCCCTCTTTCATTCCTAAACTATTTAACCCCACCCCTCCCCTAAACTTGAATTTCAGAATTTTCATGCTGGGGCAGGGGGATAGGGAAAGAAAGGGGCAGCTTTGTATCATAAGGGGCACAAGCTTATACATCGGACAAAATATGTGACCTTACAAAATGTTTGGGGTGGCAAGTGTGGAGTGGGGGAAGTGTGGAGTGGGGGAAGGGGGTGGGCACCGTCACTGCTTGTGTGCTCTGAACTAATTCCTGTCCCCTCCTTCATTCTTGAACCATTTAACAGGGTTCGTACACATTTGGCTTTGCAGAATTCCCTGAAAATTCTAGGACCTTTAAAACAGTCACATATCTATAAATACAACATATGATGCCTTCTCGCTTTTTTACTCACTTATAAAAAAATTGAGAAAATCGGGACAAAATATGTGCTTTTTTAAATATTCCTGACTTTTCCAGGACTTTTAGGAAAATTGTACATTTTCCCTGACTTTCCAGGCCTGGAAATTAGTATTTTAGTTTTCCCTGACTTTCCAGGAATTCCAGGACCTGTACGAGCCCTGTTTAATCCCATTCTTAACCTAAACTTTTCCAGTGGATGATTTCAGAATAAAATAAACTTGTCATAATGATACTAAGGTGTGAATCCGTTTGAATTTCAGTGAATAATCTGTGCAGTGCTGTAAATATAGGTTAAAACAAATATTGTTATTCTTCTTAAGATATAGGATGCAAATTTTGTCCCTTTTTTAAGTACAACACAATTTACCCATGGTTCAAGCTGCATTGACTTTTGACACACATATTTGTATATTACAAAAAGAAATCAATCTTCATAAAACTCTCAAATAACTTCTTTCGCTTGAACTAGTTAATCGCTAATCAATTAACCTCTCTGAGTTAGATGATTGACAGCTTTTTTAACCAATCACATGAATTTTCCTAGCAACAAAATCTGTGTCACTAAGTGGGGCAAAAATCCAACGAGGATAAACTTGTCATAATGATACTAAGGTGTGAATTCGTTTGAATTTCAGTGAATGATCTGTGCAGCGGCGTGCGTTATGCAGTCAATGCAATATACCACACAAAACAAATTTCTGCACACACATACTGAGTGACGACAATATAGTGAACAAAAATTGCATCTACAAGCCTGTTACGGGCTTTGTAAATCCGTTTCCCATTACCCAGAATGGTTAGCAAACTGAATTTCTTTTACTAAAATCTCTAAGGATCCGGGGAAATACCATTAATGGATGAAAACATGTGGCAGGCCACACTGAACATCCAAATGACCATGTATTGGTCATACACGACTGCGGATTAGCTTTGTTTGCCACACCTGGTTATCGTGTTGCTATGGTGGGTGTGGCTTATTTCGTAACTCAGAGATTGAATCTTTAGCACGGCAAAAAAACATGACATTAGTAGTAGAAAAATAACACTTTCTCACAAGTACTTCCACAAATTTACCGAGAAACAATATTTAAAATAAAACCGTCAAAAGGCACAACTACAACTGAGATGACTGAGAATTAGAAACAACTCACACCATTTTACTTGCATTTACAAACATAAAAAGCTAAAAATGTCTTCTTAATAGCATAAAGTTTTCAACAAAAAAATAAGAAATTGCACTCTATTTAGGTTCACTTTGTGTCAATTAATAACTGTGCCACATTCAGCCTTGTTGGAAAAACAAACAAACAGATAAAATGGATTTCCTGTCCAGTCACATGACAAAATTGTCTAGTCACATGACAAGTTATCTCTAGTTGACATCAGATCTCAGCTGATATAAAAATGTTGATTATTAATTTTGCATTATTTCATGAAGTCTTAAAATCATCCATAAACTGCATTCTGTAACATAAATCTATGTTGACTTTGTTTCTTCATGCTTTTATTTTATATGTTACTTCTAAACAGTCTACATGGTCGGTCCTGATTTATGGATCAATGATTTCTAGAGGGAGGTGCATTAGGCGGGTACCAACTGTGTCTAAAACTGTCAATATGCATTGATATCTTTTAAATTCTTGTTTGTGATTATTACATAAAAACTAGTTTCACCTAATACTTGCTAAAACCACAAAAGGCCATTGTCTGATGTAAATTGTAGTCACACCATTGGTGGAACGTGGGTCAGGAAGAAAGTTTTCATTTTATGCCCGCTGTGTAAGACCTACGCTTATTGACAGCAACAAAGGCAGTCAGACACTTTCATTAACCAAATACCAAAAGCAAAATTTAGATATGTTCCTTTTTGATATTAAAGGTCACTTTTTAATGTCAAGGAAACTATCTAATAAATTCAATGCTTCTGATTGGCTGATCAAGTTCACACAACTACTGACAAGCCAATCAAAAGCTGGATTAAAAAAAAACAGCTCCATTTTTAACTATGCCAAACAGTGGAGGCAAACCTAAACCGTACTAACAATCTATATATAGTATTAATGCTTTAAAAGAAAACTACTGTAAAAGGTACGTTCTTTTCCGAAATATTGTTACAATCTCAAGATTTTAAACAATAACACTCATGTTCTCATATAATGTTCTGCTATTCATGCACACAATACAACACAGTGAACATACTTCCCACAAACCTCATACTTTGACAGCCTGTAATTTTAATATTTTGACAATGTATATTAATGCTTCTGATAACATTGTCAGCTAAAACATCAAAAACTCAACATATTTCAGCATACAATGTTTCACATGGCATACCTCACTGTGTCCCACACGGCATCCCTCACTATGTTCCACATGGTATCCCTTTATGCTCCATATGGTATCCCTCCCTGTCCTAAATGATATCCCCCCATTTGTTCCTGATGACATTGTCAACTAAACAAAATACATTACAAACTCAATATATTTCAGCATACTCATCATGTCCCACATGGCATCCTTGACACTATGTTCCGCAAGGCATCCCTCACTATGTTCCACATGGCATTCCTCACTATGTCCCACAAAGCATCCCTCACTATGTCCCACAAGGCATCCCTCACTATGTTCCACATGGCATCCCTCACTATGTCCCACATGGCATCCCTCACTATGTCCCACAAGGCAACCCTCAATGTCCCACATGGCATTCCTCACTATGTTCCACATGCCATCCCCTTTATGCCCAACATGGTATCTCACCCTATGTCCCACATGGCCACCTAATCAGCCAGGGCCTAAAGGAAAGCATACTTCCCGGACCACATAACAGACCAGAGCCTGGGGAGTATACTCCTCAGGCTACCTGCTAACTGCAAATTGCTTCCCTAACACAGTGGCACAACTAGAGTTCAGGGGGGCCAGTAGGGAATTTAGTGCTTGGGCTCCATTATAAACATATCGCAGCGTCATTCTCGGTGGCCCTAATATTTTTTGCAAGGGGCTTGTGGGGTTTACTCACCATTCCCACCCTATTTTTGTGCCACTGATTTTGAGGCATGATCAATTTTAGTCCAAATTTTAATTTTATTCCCAAAACAAATGCTGACTGTAATAAGAGACAATGACATCATTTTAAAAAGTACATAGCACATAAAATAACAGTCTAAAGGAAAACATGAAAACCATTCCCTTATCCCCCAACAGTCCAATCTGTCAAGCAAAAACAATATACTTATAATTCATTACTTCTTTATCTTCTATAATAAATGTAAAGATGACATAACTCTTGGTATTTCATCCAAATTAATAGCAAATTTAGGCAAATCAAAATTTACAACCTAAAATATAAACAATCAAGTGTGATGAAATGAATCAAATTGCACCTTTTTGGAAACTTCTAGTATTATCAGGTTCTCTCTCAATGCTACTCTATCTTAAAAAGAAAAATGTAAAATGAAGAATTTCTCAAATCCAAAAAAGTCTCTTATACAAATTCTACTTTCTTTGGCAATGAGCAATCAAACTGTACATTAAAAAAATGAGAATAGTTTGTACATAAACAAATTGCTCAAATTACAACTTATGCTCAGGAGCAAGTTTGCTCATGTTAACAACAGTCTACAAAGATAAAAATAAGCCACTGCTTGCTAGTGTTGATCACTTCTATGACAAAATTTATTGCCTGTGGAAAAAAAATCCAATGTTCTTAGTCCCAAATAATAGCTCCATGGTCCAATAGCTCCATGGTCCCACTCCCTATATAGTACTGCAAGACCAACCAAATCAACAAATTGCTGCAGAGTACAGGCTTTTACAATATGAACTACTAACAAGTGAAACATTCTGTAAAAATGTATCTTTCCTGTTCTATTACTACGCTTGAAATCATCAGAAACAAGCGCCTGTGGACAAAAAAGTTCCCTGAGCAGGGAGGTGCCCAGGCAGTGAGGTATTCACACCCCTACCCATTACCCTTCCCTCCATTAAAAATAGATATCACAAAGCATGAACAAACTTAACCAAAGAAAACATTAGGCCAAATCCACATTGCTTGTTATCCCCTTCAAAACTTATCTTAGCAATATCTGGACCTCAAAACAATAATTATCGAATATATGCATCAAGATACTAAGAAATACAACTTAATCTAAATACATGATGATGATAATACATCTTGACTTCTTTTTCACGTGCCTAATATTCAACCTTACTATTGCGAAAGATCATTATCATCTATTACACCTGAAATTTACAATGCATGCTTTATCTTTCTCAAATATTCATGTCAAAAAGATCCATGTACGAACACAAATCTGAAATTTTTGATTCGAAATGAATTAAAAAAGAAAGAAACTTGACAAGATTCTGATACCTGATTTTGTGAAAGATGATAAAACCCCTGAATGAGGTAGCAAACTTATCATTCCCTTCAGACTTAAAGAACACTTTTGACACTTTTTAAACAGTAAAATATTCAAGATGATATCCCGATTGGGTAAATTTAATAGCCTTAATGGGAAATGATAGTCTTGTTCCAGATATCAGTACTGACCTTAAATGCAGCTATATCTCAATTGGGATATGACACTGTTTTGGGGGATATCCTACGCTGAAGGATGAGAACAATGTAGGGCATCTTTTAAGAATTTTTCACTGGTCTTCAAATGTTGGAAAATTTGTCACTTTTTCACACGGATTCCGAGTTTGCAATCCAGGGGTGTTTTTTTGGAAGGAGGTGGGGGGGGAGAGGGAGGGCAAAATTGGTCACACCAGATTGTTATTGAAATCACATGGTCATGCCCATGTGATGTGTGCACTTAAAGGCATGGGTTCCAGGTGTCCACTTAAGGGCCCTTGGTAGGTCCAGGGTCAAAGCCCTGTAGGGGTCCAGGGAAGACCTTAGAAGTGCTGCGATTTGGGGCATTTTGTAGGCCCAAAATGTTCCATTTTGACAATATATTTTATATTTTCATCATACTTTTTCCCACACCATCCACTCTGCTAACAAAATAAGAGAATAACTTGCTCTGGGGGTTGATAAAAATGATAAATTACTTATATAGTAAACTTATAGAAATATTGGGCACACTTAAAGAAAAATGAGCAATAATTGGTAAAATTCCCAAAAATGTAAAAAAAAAAAAATTCCCGAAAGTGAAGGAACTGATGACAATTTCTTAAAAATGTAGAAATTAAAGAAAATTTGAAGAAAATAATTTGAAGAAAATATCTCAAAAATTAGGGAATTTCCCAAAAATTTAAACAGACTTCCAGATAATCATCATTAAATCATCATCTGATACTTGTGCCTCCAATGTATCATTTACCTTTAACTAACCTTGGTTGTTTTCTTTTTTTGACAAAATTTTAAATTGTATTTATTTTATTTATCAAGTTTTTTGGAAGGGGTGGGGAGACACGTGCACACGAATGTTGCGATGAATGACACTGAGTACATAATACGTTAGTTCTATTCATATTGCAGTATTGCGCAAAACCATACAAACAAGAGTGTATAGCATCGGTGGCGCGTATATGATTGGATGGGACACCATCACTAAGTAATAATAATGAATGATAATCAATTCAACGAATACTCAAATAAGATAGAAAAATTTGCAAAAATACTGTTGTCCCATACACATAAAAATCCATGGCCTATATAGGGCCTACCTGAGGATTTTTGTATAAACCTGGCTTGACATACCTTTACTATCTTTTCTTTTTTGGGGGGAGGGAGGGGCATGGTTGCTTCCCCCCCCTCCCCCCTCCCTTCTCTGAAAAAAAAATATGCTTGAGCTTAGCTCCCAACCAAAGTAAGACAATATTTATCTCACAACCTTAGTATCAATTTCTTTGAAGACCAGTTATTGGATTTTACCACCACTGGTCTCCAAATCTAATCTTGGAACCAATTTGGTCTCTAATCTTGGTACTAATTAATATGTTAAAAGAGGCCCTGGAACAATGGAACATTTATAATCATTTTTTCCCCTCAAAATATGAATCTTGCAATGTTGTATGCAAAAACTTACACTTACTTACAAATTAATTGCATAACATGTTAATACGTGCACACATTCATTGGCTGCTTGCCATAGGGGCAAGGGGTGCTCTTGTCCACCCCCCCCCCCACACAAAGATTGACTAATCATTGTTAAAATAAGCTACAACTACAAAAGATTATTTTGCAAAAACCTGTTATTGTATGATGAGACTGACGTATACCCCTACCTCCTGTTCCACCACTCCCTCCTGTCCCACCACTCCTTCCTGCCCCACTGCTTCTTCCAGTCCCACTGTTCCTTCCTGACCCACCCTCCTCTCCCTTATTAACATACTTATAATCTATGTTCCTTTAAAATAATATAAATGTTGATGTTTGATGCAGACAAGATCAATGACATCTCTCTACTTCTCATCCACATGGCTCATGAACAACTCTGCTATCTACCATCAACTAGGTCACCTCTAACATCCAATATCAGATATCACCAACAAATTCTCAAATACTACTCTCCTTCCTAAAGATACTACTCTAAAAAATTAATGTAGAACTACAGCAAAGATAAAATCAACTATAAAACACACAAAAAAAAAAAAAAAAAAAATATGGACAAGTACAGGCAACATTGAGTTAGCATTCAGAATTGTTGGCCCTTAAGACCCCTCCAACCCGACACCCTCGATTTTCTCAAAATCAGGGGTAATCCACACCATTCAACCCGAGAGACTCTTCACAATTCATTGACTAGCAACCGGCTATTTTTACACCATACACAACACAGAGGTAATCTTCTTAACTGACAGCATCTTCATAGTCTATTCACAGTTCACTTGTTAGCAACCAGCTATTCTTACATTGTACTCAATAGGTCATTCATCTGGGGCTCAAGCCATATAACCGCTGTTCAGTGAAGCGAATCAGATTAGTCCTTGGTTGAGCCTAAATATAAATATACATTATATGCTTGGGAGGACTGTGCAAAACCAATAAATGATTGATGGACCATTCCTCCTAAAGATGGTTATTTCCTCGTGATTACCTTAAAACCTCTTAAAAATCATGAAAGAAGCAAAGAAATTAAAACAATTTTTTAGCTTTTTGAATTTTCTGGCATCAATATGCATAAATCTTTATGCAAATTTGTGATGTATTGCTTGGTGACCATAGGTGATCATTGTAATTTCTTATGTAAATCACAAATTCTGACAAAAGCTATTGAGTCTTTACCTCATATTCTAGCAGGAAATAGTCTTTCTCACCGTTCTCCATGCTTGAAATTTAGGAAAGAAATTCAATGCACACGAATTTTAGCATAAATTGAAAATTTCTCAAACTCGGATCAGACATAGCTCAGAAATTGAACAAGCCATTTCTACAAAAATTTCTCCTCGAATTAACAGCTCTATTTCATAGGCTTCCCAACTCCACCATCAACCTCTTATAAAGATGAATAACTCCTAAACAGAAAAAGATATTGACATGATTTTTACAACAAACTTTCTTTCAAAGTCCTTTACCATATATATAAAAAAATTCACAGGAATATTCCTTTAATGGGAATTTTAGCACTTATCATTCTATATTAGCAAACAAGCTTTATGCTGTCTCTCTACCTGTCCATGTATCTTGAAGCATTTGAAATTGACAGAAAAGAGCAGCCTGCATTTCTAAGGGTGTGAGTCTGTGGCCCTACAATTTGACCAAAAAGGCTAAATCCATCCGAGCATCAGGCTCAACAAGTCTGTGCTTATCCCTGGTTTCAATGGCGTAAGCGGATGATCTGCGGGATGCCAGTCCTTTACAGATTAACTCCCCAGCAGTGCTGGTACTCATTTACAGCTGAGTGAACTGAAGCAAGTAGTGTCTTGTTCAAGGACACAATGCAGAGCTCACGATGGGATCAGAACCCGGTACCTTTGAATACGAGCATGACTCCTAATCACTGAGCTACTGCACCTCACTTGATCAAAAAGACTCAATGGTCTGGAAAATAATTCTCCTTATAATTGTAAAAAGAGGCTTTCATCCAATAATCAATAGGAAATTCAAGATCTCTACAGTTTTAATTGTGCACCTTCTGCACCTTAAATCTTGAGGGGAGGATTGTCGATTAATTGCAAAAAAATGAAGAGACCGACGTATTCCCCTACCTTCTGTCCCACATCCCACCGCTCCTTCCTGTCCCACCGCTCCTTCCTGTCCCACCGCTCCTTCCTGTCCCATTGCTCCTTCCTGTCCCACCGCTCCTTCCTGTCCCACCGCTCCTTCCTGTCCCACCGCTCCTTCCTGTCCCACCGCTCCTTCCTGTCCCACCGCTCCTTCCTGTCCCACCGCTCCTTCCTGTCCCCCACTCCTTCATGTCTCATTGCTCCTTTCTGTCCCCCACTCCTTTCTGTCCACCCACTTCTTCCTGTCCCCACTCCTTCCTGTCCCCCACTCCTTCCTGTCCCTACTCCTTCCTGTCCCCTTTCATAGCTAGCAAACTTGTATTGGAAAGGGATCATTATAAATTTAATTATCAGCACTACCTAACCTACCTACCTCCATTTTGAAAGTATAGCAATCATAATACAACATATTTTGAAGAATAGATCAACATACATACGATTGCTTACTTCTTTAAATTATATACATTTTATAACTTATGGTGTAATGTCTTTTGCACATCATTATAATGATTAACAAGAATTCTCAAGTACTTTACCATCAGAATGTTCTCATTACTGTTCTAAATCTCATTCAAAAGAAACCCACTGACAGGTGGTATTTAGATCAAATTTCATAGCCAAATATACAAGAGAAGAACAAAAGGCTTATTTTTTTAGTATTAATAAAATATTATTATTCTAACACTTGCACATAAGTATTTATTAAAGGATTAGTTCAGGGTCAAGCAAGTTTATCTTATGTGGAAGAGGACTTCAAAAGAAACAAAATAGTGAAGAAAGCAATTCAAACATCTTATTCCGTTAAAAAGATTTTCAAGTTTAAAGCTCGGTCTTATCTTTGTAGAAATGACTGGTGTAGTAAGTCTACTATAGAAGGTTGGCACCCTTATCCTCACATTTTAACTATTGTTAATGTATTTTAAAGAAAATATACTTGGAACTTTTTTCCTGTTTCAATTATTTTCGCTCAAAACTTTCTTCAGGTGGTAAATCATAATTATCTTTACAAGATTCTGTTTTACTGCTTTTCAATGGTTTTTAAGCCACAAAATCAAAGGACAAACTATGATAGAATGTATAAAGACACTGAGGAATCTAAAACAGTGACATTACAACTATGACTGATTTAGTCGTTTATACACAAATGATACCAAACTTAATCTCTCCTTAACGGAAAAAGATTTTTGAATGCTGACCCCTGCACTAATCCTTTACGTCTCTTGCCTCATTACCCAGAGTTACAAACAAGCGCAAACTAAAAGTGAATGGATTTAACTACTAAATCCCATTTATATATGCAGCACTGTATTAATCACTTACAGAATAGCACTTGATCTCTGTCCTTCCAGGAAATTGTATATTTTCTCATCCCATTACAATCTCTCATACAAACATACCCCCTTCATTTACCCTACTCCTCTCCAACCACATTCCATGAGTCTTCTCACCCTTGTGCAGATTCTCTTACAACTGATTAAAATGCCAATTAAACTAAACATTTTGTATATACTCCTAACCCCCTAAAAAAACAACAACAAAGAAAATTTTTTTATATTATAATAATAATGAAAAATAATTAAAAACTACTACTACTACTACTACTACTACTACTACTACTACTACTAATATTAAGAAATTAATTTATAATACAATTGATTTATTAAATAAATTAATTTATAACAAATTAATTTATAATAAATAAATAGTTAATAAGTAAATTATGCAACCCCATCCCCTAGCCCCTTCAACACTAATTCAGTATGGATCATTATTCATGTAGATGGTAAACAAAATTTTGCCAAAGGCCTAAGCCGCCATCCATCCCATCCCTGGGTACAGAGTCCCTGATGTCCTGCGATTTTAGGCACAAAATCTCAAATTTTCCTAATAGTTTGACAAATTCTTATATTTTGGCTAGAAAAAATTGGGTGGTACTATCCCCTTGTCTCGACCATCCCTATGATTTTGAGTGGAAAGTACTTCAATTTTATGTGCCATTCCTCTGTTGAATCCAACCACAGCAAGGGTGCCGGAATTGGTGGACAGGTATGAAATATGCCCCACCAATAATTTGGTAGATCATAGAATTTTCTTAAGACTCCTTTGTTACCGGGCTATGTTATGATTATATGAAAAAATGCTGTTCTTTACAAATTGGCCAATATTAATCATCCATGCTAATCTTATAGAAAGATTACCCCTCCACCTCCTTCTTGCCCCATGAACCTGAAACTCCTTCCGCCACCCCTACACAAAAGTCATTTCTAAAGGTATTTACAGATTATGTACAGATCAGAAATAAAGACACTGTATGTCAAGGTGGGCAAAACAAAATAAAAGTTACAGGGCAAAAAAAGTTACATGTGTGCTCAGTTCTGTGCATGACAATTTAAATACAATTTCCCAAGTATATCTGGACTTTTGAAAGTAAAATTGCAATGATTCTTTTTCATAAAATCTTGTAAAATGGAAAGCATTAGAAAAGATGAAGGAAAAAAAAAAAATTCCTTGCTTTCTAATACTATGGGAGAAATTGATAGTCATATCTGATGTGTGCTTTAAATCAAGATATTTCAGTTATAGTTAAAATTGGGATAATCACGAAGTAAATATTTGAAGGGAAAATAACCATATTTGTCTTCATCAACCAATATATCACAATTCAATGAAAGAAATAACTTAATGTGATATATTTGGAGTTTGATATCATACTGTAAGCACAATAGACTCAAGAATAACAATTTCTGTGATTTTTAGGACATATAACAAACAGAAAAGATGGCAAACAGCAATGCTGGACTATGGGTGAACTTTTACAGAACATTCAGAATACTAATTATTCTGTATTCTAAAGAATTTTGCCAAAAACAGCTTTCTTCCATATCCCAACAGAGCTTATCTTTAATGCAATATTTTCTATACAAAATGAACTCATATGATTTAAGAATTCTTTTGTTACAGAACTTATATATAACCTGTTACCATCTGCATTTAAGTGTAACTTTGAAATACTGTTCTTCAAAACTTTTACTAAATTGTTCATACTGAGCAAAAACCGACAAGAATCACAACCAGGATAAAGATATTTCTTAAAGTACACAACAAAATGGGTTTAAATTGAAAAATACAGGCTGCACTGTCATGTGAAAAACAGTGCAAAACTTTACACTTAACCCAAGAAATTTTGCCTTAAGGTTCTGATGCCAGTGGAAGTACTGCTTTAATGTTGATAAATTACCACCCTTTTTAGTAAGTTTGCTTCTCATCGTCAACACAACAACCTAAGCAAGATTGTAACTGATGTCAAAAAGTCTAATGGCCCCAAGACTTTCCAATGATGCCAGCAGGTCCGTTGGAGCTGGTGCGACCACTTTTGTGCCAAAATTATGAAAATGCAAGGACTTCAGGGGACTTCACTCTCTGCTCCTGGAACCCCGCCATACCACAATAGACCATCGCCCCACCACTATAGACCATCGCCCCACCACTATAGACCATCGCCCCACCACTAATAACTCTGGTGCTACGGCCTTGGATGCCAGAATCAGTACACCAAGTTTGACCAACAAAGAATTGACCAAGATGGATTGCAATGAAAATTGGTGGAATTTTACTCAAAGAACTTGTGTTCATTATCTTGAGGATCTCACTCGATCTCACAAAAAAAGAAATATCATTTGTGGCATAATTTCTTGAAATGCTTCAGAAGCCTAGAGGTTCAGATGGGGTAAATCCAGAGAAAGTTTGTAGCTATCTCTGATTAAGATCTACCTGCCCTCAAATTGTAGAATATCATGTTTTCATACAACATTCTAGGAGTCTTGTGGAACATTTGCATGTGAAAGTAGCCTGTCAAGAACACCAGTCTTTACATAGGCGTGAGAAGAAAACAAACATTAATATTCACTTGCTTAAGAGTCACATAACATCCGGGAGAAGACGATATTTTCTAGAGGGAAAACAAACCTTAGCGCGATACATGTGAAAGTCCGTATGCGTTTACTGTGTGTGGTACATATGGCAAGTAAACAAAAACAGCTGATCGCTTTGTTTTCAATCCAATGCGCGCGTGGTTGCTATGCGGACTGATGAACTCAGGTCACATTTCCAACCAAGTGAATAGGTTGCGTACAAGGGAGCAAAGACTCAGACTGACATGGAACTCTACTGATTATTTTTTCCAGTCTTCTTTAAACTTACTATATGTTCAGAAAAGTAAAAAAAAGTAAACAGCACATACTGTTTACAAATGAAAACACCTAAGAACCAACTTGAAAAATTTCAAGGAAAACTGACTCACTCAATCAAAGCAATTTCTCCAAAATAGTTTATTTCTAGACAAGCTTACTGTACTTGCAGTAATAAGCGCCCCTGCTCAAGAAGTGCCCACCCAACATTTATTGACTGATAACATATCCCAATAAACAATGAATGCTGTTTATATGTATTTATGTTCCATATTTTTTTCTTAAAGGAGAGAAAAAGGAGAGAAAGAAATTTGTGGTAATTACTTAGAATAGGGAAGAAACTGTGTGCCTAAAAAGTGTTACAAATTTATTCTTATAAGTGTCCTGGGCGCTTATTACTTCAAATACGGCATTTGAGTCAGTGACATTGTATTTTTAGGAAATTTTTTTTCCCCACCAAAAAAAAAAAAAAAATCAGGCTTGTGTCTATGTAAGAGACTCTCTCCTGAGCAAATTGAATGCTTTATCAATGAAAGTAACAATGAAGTCACCCTTTATGCAAACAACATTGTCTATATAAATATATATATGTATATATATATGCATATATATATATATATATATATATATATATCATATATATATATATCTTGTATACAATTTCTCTTCTGTAAAATTAAATTAACTCTCGGTTCCACAAAAAACTATAAAAAGAAGTACCAATATACTACAGCTATCTCAAAAGCAAGTGTAATACTAAGTGTAACAGATACAAACAACTCAAAACCACTACAACTTGAAAACAAACAAACAGGCACACAAGTAGCAAGATATCTGGTATGCTGGTTTACACTCAATTGTTGTTAACCTGTTTTTGCTGTTTACCTGTTTTGACTGTCTTTACATTCATATATAAGTTGCAAGTGTCAAGCAATCAAGCATAAGTGTACTACAAAATTACTTCCTTATCAAACAAAAATGCTCTAAACAGTCTTGTGTGCAAAACCCATTGACCATTTAAGATCACAATTTCTTTGCGGAGAAGCATAATTTTGGTGATCCATACAGAAAAATACATATGAAAATGAGAGCTATAGACATTCCTGCCACCAGTGCATAATTTATATTGATGTGACCTTTTACATTACAAATCTTCCTGTAAAACACATTAAAACATTACACCAAAAAATATCTGATAATTGACACCAGTTTGAATTTACAGTGTATACCCTCAACAAAGTAAATCAAACAACCATGTAAGCTTTCATACCAACTACAATCTAAAAAAAAATTACACTTCCCTTTATTTCAGATAATTACCTACATAGAAAATTCAAATTGACAGTCCAAACAACAAAGGCTGATTGGTGCAGGATTGTGCCCCATACCACCAGGAACCGACTAGGGCCTTGGGTGAATAGGTAGGCCTAGACAATGAAAGGTTGTGAGACTCAACAGCACTTTCACAAAACTGAGACAACTTTCACAAAGGAGCTCATCATACTTTTTGGAATGTTCAATATAATCCAAAAGCATTAACAATGTCATCATTATACCCAGTTGAACTTCCTTTCCTTTTCCTGGTACCACCCAACTTTAAAAGTAAGCATCAATGTTTTAAACATCATTCCTTCACACTACCCGCTTGGCCCATCCTGGACCTGTCACCAACTCGTCTGGCAGCTGGAGAACTTAACCGTTGGCAATTGTTTCAGTGCTTTGAGGCCCTAACAAAAAGGGCTATATATAAATTGCAACTTATTTACTGTGAAATGTAGCACCACTTTGATTTATTTGATCAAATTTCAAATTTATCTGCTCAGAAATCAG
Organism: Chiridota heheva; assembly: GCA_020152595.1. Lineage (NCBI taxonomy): Eukaryota > Metazoa > Echinodermata > Holothuroidea > Apodida > Chiridotidae > Chiridota > Chiridota heheva. The sequence goes on from JAIGNY010002190.1 coordinate 240,628, forward strand.
GGTAATAAACTTTTCCTTCTCATACCTTTTCTCATTTACTCCTTAAACAAACTTCCTTGATATTATACCTAAAATTTTGCTTCAGCACATTTTTGCAGTTTCCTGCAAAACCTCCCCACCCTGCAAAGATAAGTAAAAGCTTTAATTTTTTTTGCACAATTCTTTTAATCAATAATCATTGAAATAGAATGGTTGAACTTTTTATTGAAAATTATTGAAATTTGAAATTATCTCTGAACAGAGAAAAAAAATATTTTAAAAGTTTTACTTAACCTAGAACTTAAGCATATTCAGAAACCAGATGACCACTATGGGCCTTAAAGTTGTTTCAGTGATAGAAGAAACAGGACAGAAATTATTGAATAAGTCTTACATGCTTTCATATACTCTGGTATTATGGAGTGAGTTCCGTGGTCCTGCATGTTTATCTTTTATGCAAAAGGAGAGTAAAAGGATTATTAAAGTGGTGCAGAAAGTGTTCGAAAATCTTATTTCATTAAAGAGATATCTAACTTTCTGATCTGCGTCGAAATGAGCTGTAGCATCACATCCCACATTTTCCTAAAAGTGTGTATTAAAATCAACCCACTTTTAACATGTTTTAAATCACAAATCTTGTTTAAATTGCAAATTAATTCTATATCTGCAAATTCTATTTATATTGTGCCATTCATAGTTGAATACTCATTTGAATGTCTTTTTAAATTTCTTCTGAAAACTTGGGATTGGTCCATTCGAACCAACAAACGATGCAGTCACTCCTACTTTAAATGTTTGCAAGCTTTTCCATAACAAATTGCATCCTTTTTCCACATATACAACCACTTTTAAAACTTCCTCAGAATTTCAGACTCAAGTTTTAAAGTACAAAAGAAATCATATGATTGCATGTATTTTTACTTATGATATTCTTGAAAAAGGTTAACTTACAATTTGAGTACCAATTACAAGCCTTGTGAATATTGATATAATCCAACTACTTATGAAAGAGAGCTTAAGTTACTAATACTGTTATTCGACCTATAGGTACTAATACTGTTATTCGACCTATAGGTTTTAATTGAAATACACATCCCAAAGGATTGTGAATACAAATTTGATTAGGAATGCAAAAGAAACTTACAAGACACTCTTTTTACTGGTAAAACAATGCTTTCATTAATGATTTTTTGTATCGTATGCTGTCCAAAGTGAGTGGTCAGTCTGCTGAAACGTGCCCATCATAACCAACATCAATTTTGAAGCTGAATGGAGACATAACAGGCATAAATAACTTTCATCATCAACCTGAGAAATTTGATTTGCAAAATTTGTATCAACTGTAATGTAAATGCATCATATCATAAAATATTTGTTCCATATTTATTCAAAAATCACATCCACCATGCAGATCAATAAAAATGTTCACAACATCAGCATTTGCACAATAATCAACATCATCAAAGCAAGTATGATGCAAAAACGATTGCGCATTTATCCTATATCAAGAATTTGTCAGCAAGCCCTGCCTCATTAGCATTCATGGCATCACTACCACAACATTAAAACATACATACAGACCATGACCCATCTGTGTACCACATGTAGCATAAATCTGATATATCGTTTATGGTGTTTATATCATTTAGCACTTTTACATTAAACCAAGCCCACCATGCATATTAATGACACCTATTGATAACCCTACAACTGATGACGAGGGCGTAATCCTATATAACTGGTGACTAATCAATGTACAACACACACTTGGGATGGCGGAAGTAGGAAATTAGGTTACACACATATTTTTAACTTATCCTATCTAACAGATGACATGTACCGAAATGCAAAAATACTGAATACTGAACTAGAGTAGTGTTTTAGTCATAATAGTTTTGAAAACAGCCATTTTTAGAACTAAAAACAACTGAGGACGTCATTGGTTGGTTGTGTGTGTCATCGCTTTAAAGGTGTGTATAAATATACGAATGTCATCGGTTAGTGGATCTAAACAGGTTACACATACATACACACACACACCATCATGACCGCATAGGTTCATGATGCTATTGCATCAGAGCCAAAAATACTACAAAAGTGCCCCTTTCAAAATGAAATATACCTTAATTACTGACTCAATAGTAGAAAACTACTGACTTTGTCAGTCCCATGGGTTCCCATTGAAAAAGTGCCCCTTTCTAAAAATGAAGTGCCCATTTTATTTTAATTCACAGGGGGCAGACATATGGCTTGAGAAGTGCCCCATGCAGACGCAAAAACTGATGTGAATGATACTTTATCTAACAGTGCAAGGCTACAAACTTGCAAGTAGTCCTTCTAGTACTTTAATGAAATTTGTACTCATGCTAAGTTGATTTAAAATCACTTATTGGCCAATTTTTGTACTCTTCTAGTGTCTGAAAGAGATGCACAGATTACATCATCTAAATACATCATGAGCTCACCAATCATGCATTGCCTCAGATTTGATGTGTGTTGACTACAACATTTGCAAATTCATTTCAGCACACATTAATATTCCACAAATAATCCGACTAGCTTGGAAAACAAGGAAGATTTATCCCCATTTTAAATGTAGATCAAGACTTAATTCATCAATACTTTTGGAAAATCTTGCTTCTGATTGGTTGATTAGCATTATTTGCCTATGTTCGAATGAAGTATCGAGACATAGCTCCCATCCTCAAAACTAAATGTTGGGAGAATTCTACATAAAGATCAACACAAAAATGACCACTGTCCTCTCTGTATGTCTGACCACATAAGTTAATGGAATTACATTCAAATCACATATCTCACAATGCCATTTAGTATAACTTCTTGTACTTTCCATAAGGTACAATATATGATTTTGACATTACCCCTGTTGCTATGCTGTCTGCTAAAGTAGTATGCTATATTTAATGTTTCGTAGTCTGACCACTGTCCAGTCTTCATTAGCTAATGGAATTACATTTAAATCACATATCTCACAATGTCATTTAGTATAACTTCTTGTATACATGTTTAGTATACTAAGCATGTTTAGTACACTAAGTGCATCAGTACAGCCTACAAGTGGTATGGCAAATCCAATCCCGAAGAACAAACAGCACACCCAAAAATCACCAGTTTCAATAGTGCCATGTTCAACTTCCAACGTTACTAGCACAGTTCAACTTCAACTTAACACAGCACAGGCCTAAGCTTTGGTAGCCCGTTAGCCTAACGCAGAGTCTAACACTAGTAACGTTAGTCAAAACATCCAAAAAAATGTGAATCGTGAAAACTGTGACTCTAAAAACTTACGGGTGTTATGTTTTTAAAGTGTCATTTCTCCAGGAATGTTAATATATACTTTCAAAAGTAAAATAATATCCTGGTTCATGTTGATAAAACTTTCACTTTTTGCACTAACGACGTTTTGAACGGCCAGTTGCGAGAAACGGAGAAATATTTGTTATGTCTAATTTGTCATGTCAGTAGGTCAAACAGTCAAAAACTACGACGAGTTTCTCAGCTCAGACTTATTTCATTATGTGAATTTTCTCAACTTGAATGTTTCCAAGTGTTTGATTGTTTCACAGTATAGTCTAATTCACCGGAATGCATGATTCAAAATTGAATTCTGAAACAATTGCTTTATTATCCAAAATATGATTTTCAACAGCAGAATTGTACAGTAAAAATTTTCGTCTTTTTAATTTCAACTTAACAAATTTATGTGTGTGAGGAGAATAGAGATGTGATCAACATGCTATTTAAAATTCAACACTTTTATTTTATTTTTGTTTGAATTTGATTGGTATTTATGAATCGGAATCGAGTCAAAAGTATCTTGGTCTCTACTACTAATTCAAAACTATGTACGATGTCCACAGAAGGGCAGATGCCATCGGCTAACGCTTGGGCCTCTCAGCCCATCATACCTGATTCTGAATGAGCAGTAGAGACCTCGGCACCATCGACTTGATTCCTTAAGTGTGAAGGAGCAATGTTTGATGGTTCACAACTAAGTATTCAAATTCCTATCATAAATGAACACTTGATATTCCCCCCTTGAATAAGAAAATGTACCAACAAATTCTCTACTGAAAATTGCAAACAAGCTTACCTTCAGAGAAACTTCTATGGATATTTGTGAATGATGTAAGATCCTTTCCTTACAACATATGGAAACTGACCACCCTCTTTGACCCATCATACCCTCCAGTATAGTAATGAGCCCCAGCCCTCAACCCCCTTCATTTTGAAATTACCTTCAAAGAAATATCAAGGGTTATATATCACAAAATAAGAGCTATTCAAACCTATCCACACCAGCGAGCAGTCTTTGCATACAAATCCCCTTGGTCTTTGCATACAAATCCCCTTGGTCTTTGCATACAAATCCCCTTGGTCTTTGCATACAAATCGCCTTCTGCTAATAACACACCTTCCACCCCATGTCCAACATGCCATCCCACTCTGTCCCACATGCCAACCCGCCCTCTGCAGGGGTGTAGCCAGCCTTTTGGATTGGGGGATCACAGAGGGGAAATGAGGGAAACATTTGGACCTTTTAGCATATTTTCTGAACCTTTTTACCATTACCATTTTGCTTTAAGGAGGGTGGGGGGAGGGGGTGTCAAAAGACTCTGTCGACCTCCCCTGGCTACACCCATGTTCTCCCATCCTACAGATTAAGTCTGGGATAGAAATACCCAAAACTAACTTTTGTTTGGAACAAAATACTGCTAAAATTGTAAAGAATCTGGAATTTTCTCCTTTCAAACATGCCACAGTAAAGAAATGTTCTAATTGTTATTTATGTACTTTATGTACCAATCCCCCCCTCCCCATCCCCGTCACCCTTACCCTCCACACCAAACATCAATGAACTATAAGAAACCTTAAAAGATAGAAACTGAAAATTAAAGGAGCTCACAGTCATAAAGCGAGGGCATGTTTTTATACTAAGTCACGGGAGTATTGAAATAACACCTGGGTCTAATTTTTGATACTAGTGTCATTGAAAAATGATGCATGTATTCATTAACAAATGTGTTTGAATATTCTAGAGACTCTAGTATAATATGCCCTCATTTTTCAACCAAGTGCTCCATTTTTTCCATAGAGACTTTATAAAGCACCGATGAAGCCAAAATGGGAAAGAAGTAACGTACAGAAAGTAATTAATTGCCCACCATAGAGGGAGGATTGAGTTTTGAAACAGAATCATCCTCACCCTCACAGGTTAGGTTTAGGGTTAGGCTTCAAAACCATCCCTGTATGTTGGGTAATATATCTAAAACAAATCACATGATTATTGCCTTATGCTCATCCCTGGAAACCGTATCTTATATCTTTGATGATATTCTTAATTATTCTAAATATGTAAATAATTACAGATTCAAAAAAATACTCTCAAATATACTGGTGGTGTCCATGATGATTGCACAATTATTGGCCTTTGGCAAATAAAGGTGGTTAAAGTGGCAACGGTCACGACTTAGGGTTCATCTGTTGGAGGTAGGCAGTGTGCAGCTTGGAGACAAACTCATCGTCATTCTGAAGAAGAACAAAAAAAAAAGATTTGTCAGAGTGCACTCTAAAGATTAAACTTCCTCAAGTCAAACTGAATTAAAGGATTAGTTCAGAGGTCAAGCATTTCTATCAGATATGACAGAGGACTTCAAAAGAAACAAAATAGTGAAGAAAGCATTGAAAAATCTTATTCCATTGAGGAGATATTCAAGTTTAAAGTTTGTATCATTTGTGTAGAAACAGCTGAATTCAGACTAGTTGTGATATCATAGCCTCAGATTCTTCAAAGTCTTTATGTATTCTATCATATTTTGTCCTGAGATTTTGTGGCTTTAAAACAATTGGACATGTCAAAAAAGTAGTTAAACTGAATCTAGGAAGGGTATTTTAATATATCACCTGAAGAAAATTTAAGGAAAAATTATTTAAATAGTAAAAAAATTAAACAAACTTTCTTTAAAATACATTAACAATTGTTAAGAATGTGAGGATAAAGATGCCACCTTTCCATAATAGACTTACGACACCAGTCATTTCTACACAGATATCACAGAGCTTTAAACTTGAATATCTCATTATAAATATCTCATTAATAATATTTTTAAACGCTTTCTTTACAATTTTGTTTCTTTTGAAGTCCTCTTTCATATAGGATGGACATGTCTGACCACTGAAGTAATCCTTTAAACAAAAACAGATCATTATAGCTCACAATTATTTTATCTTGGAGCTGCTATCAAGAGGTTTTTTTAAATAATTGATATTACACATTTACGACTTTTTCAGTGATTAGGAGGAAAAAGAACCTTAAATTAAAGTCTTTTATATATTTAAGCACTTTGTCCTTCATCACTCATTCATGGGAATCTTTCCTGTTAAATCAACAAATCACACAAGCAACCAGAGCATCACTGATGCAGATGCTCAAACCCTATCAATTTTGAGAAAGATTTTGAGTGTCCTGCCAAGATGGCATGAGGGTTATTGATATCAAGTCCCCAGTCTAAATGTACCATGTTTTTATTCAGAAGGTATTGATTGTTTGTAGTTAAGAATTTTTGAATACAATTCTTTATATTTCTGTCCTAAATTTCAGTCGCTGAAAATCATTAATCTGAACAGTCTCTCATGCTATACTTCGATTGAGCTTAGCAAGAGCTTCTATTTTCAAAATGGATTTCTATTGTCAAAATGGACTGGAATAACGCCTTCACATTACAATTATACTCCTTTTTTGGTACTTAATCAACTCTGTACCAGAGTAGCAAACAAAAAATTTGCTAGCTATTCTGGTACAAAGTTCATGAAGTACCAAACAAGGGGTATAATGGTAATGTGAAGGCTTTATTCCAGTATGTTTTGACGATAGAAATCCATTTTGAAAATAGAAGCTGTTTAGCATACATGATGGAGATCATAGTTCAAAACTTCTGTCAAATTCAACTGCTCCCATTCAAATAACATTGGTGGAGATTTGAAAAACAAAAAGTTGACAACTTAACATAAGGAGATTGATAGGCTTTGTCACATAATTTATATAAAATTTCCATTGTTTACTACAACAAGGCATAAAAATTAAAACTATATCAATTGGTCAATTTTTCACTGCTTTTGATGAAAAGGTTGATTATTTTCATGTTTTGCAGCTTATTTTCTTCCAGTAAAACTCAAGTCAAAAGGTCAATCTACCCGTCCATATAGATTTTTTTCATTTTCCATGAAAATTCATACAAAGCTGCACTTGTAAATGAAACAAGAATAAGTATCAGTACTGAAACAATGTCTATTGAAAATTTAAGGATTTCCCTAAAATGTATCTGTTTCAAATTAGCCATGGGCCATATATAATGCTGGTTAATTTCCTGATGTCTATTCATGCACAATGGGCAGTGTCATCATAAAAGCTGCTTAATTACCTTATGTCTATTCATGCACAATGGGCAGTTTGATCGAGAAAGAAAATACCTGAGGGGAGCTTGTGTTAAACATACCATAGAATATCTCAAAAAATCTCTAAAAGTATGAACATTTAGTACCTTTTTATTAGCCTTAACTACAAATTTACAATGATTTACACCTAACAAAATACAAGGATTAGAATTGAAGATAACATCTTGTATGAGCCAAAATTTCAAGACCAGAGGTGTCAGAAAACAAATATTTGTTTTAAACATTTGAAAACCCAAAATGTGAATTTACTGTTCGATAATATCGGGCGCGTGGTAGAGTAAGGGTTAATTTTAAAACTGTCTTAACCAAACACTCTTGTGTTGATCTTTTGAACAGCTCGGGAGGCGGGGCCAAAGGCAGGGCACCCAAAAAAATTGAAACAAATGATAAGTGAGATTTCCTTCGTGAATAATGGAGTCCAAATTAAGTAATTAAAAAACAATAAAGAAAAAACCAGTTGCTGCTACATACTTTTAGGACAATATGTTCATATTCAGGAACCACTACACTACTGGTAGGACTTTGAATAAATTGCAATCAAACATGTTAAAAATTCTTGGTTAAATCTGGAAACCTTTTGACTGAAATTTGTTATAGAATCAAAGTCTTTTAGATTCTTATATTCCTTCTTCCTTTACTCCATTTTATTCCCAATTTTGAATTTTCAATCCCCGTGGAATGAGTATTTCCACTTTTAAATCTGTGTCAGCCAACGGTTAGATCCACCAGCTAGCCATAAACATCTCTCATTTGGTCTTCCTGATGTTTAACCAGGCTAATCATGCATGCATATTACGACCGTTGCTTAATAATTATCCTCTCAATACTTGTGATTACAAAAGTGTTGTAAGAGTGATATCCAGTTAGTTCTTAAATCTGCTTCTGAAATTGCAATGGAGTATTTGCATTGTCATGACCCTTGCATTAAATTCCCCACATGCATGACCTTGATTATTTGGTTTAGTCCATTTTCACAATAGGTGAATTTCTGAACAAAGTGACAAAATGTATATAAATTTTGTTTTATTTTTTATTTTCCATTCTTTAGAAGAAAAAAAAATGAAATTTAAGCAATCAAACACAGAAATTTTACGAAAAGATTAGTGTTTTGGCATCGTGTTTATATGCGTAATTAATGCATCATGGTTCAAAGGACTTTGCACTGGCGAATGACCCTCCTAAAGTCGAGCCATTCCACTAAAGTCAAAGTCCTTTTCCCCGTGCATTAAATACGCATATAAACACTCCGCCTCAACGTTAATCTTTAATTAGAACATGTATATGGTATTTTGACTTGCAGTTTTCAGAGACCGAAACTCTTAAACAAGAAAATAATCTAATGTAAATATAGAAAAAGTTTGATTCTCAAAAATCAGCATTTACCCAAACTTCTGGATTTACATATCAAAGTGGAAAGAGGGGTCACTTCTGCAGAATCATCAATCTCTTAATTTGCACCTTCATCAGAATGAATGCATTTTGGTTAAATTCATCATGTATTACCACAGGAACATTCCATTAAGTTATGCATAAATATGCAAGAAACACCATTCATCATATGTTACCACAGTTACCACAGAAACATTCCATTAAAGGATTAGTTCAGGGGTCATGCAAGTCTATCAATAATGAAAGAGGACTTCAAAAGAAACAAATTAGTGAAAAAAGTATTCAAAAATCTTATTCCGTTAAGGATATATTTAAGTTTAAAGTTTGGTATCATTTGTATAGAAATGACTGAATTCAGACCAGTTGTGATGTCATAGCCTCTGATTCCTCAAAGTCTTTATGTATTCTATCATAAATTGTCCTGCGATTTTGTGGCTTATAGACCATTAGACATGTCAAAAAAGTAAAAACTTAAAAAAACTTTCTTTAAAATACATAAAGACTTTGAGGAATCTGATGCTGTGACATCACAACTAGTCTGATTCCAGTCGTTTCTACAGAAATCATACCAAACTTTAAACTTGAATATTTCCTTAAAGGAATAAAATATTTGAATGTGTTCTTCACCATTTTGTTTCTTTGAAGTCCTCTTTCATATAAGATAAACTTGCTTGACCACTGAACTAATTTGTTAATTAATGCATAAATATGCAACAAACACCATTCATCATGAGTTACCACAGGAACATTCCATTAATTCATGTACAAATATTCACAAAAAAAGAAGAAAAACACCAAAGATATTACCTGAAGTAAATGGACATATGCTGCCCTGAACTGCTCTTTATTAAGAGAGGTAACAGTTTTACTGATATCACCCCCTGAGGAAAATGGTAAGGTCCTACTCTCTGAGGCGTAAGCATCCAGGGACATTCCACTGACAGCAGAGGGGAGTAGGAGCCCCGAGGAGGATGGAATAGATGCAACTTGCATCTGGATGAGGGAAGGAGTGAGTAGCGTCGGAGGAGCTACAGAGGCAGGAATTCGTTGTGGTGAGGTAGGCTGCAAAAAAAAAAAAAAAAAAAAAACTTCAGTAATTGCTCACCACATCTGATTGACATAATAAATAATAAGAAATATCAAACAAATACACTGGAAAATATAACAGAAATATACAAGTAAAATTATCTTCAAATTAAGAAATGCATGAGCAGATTTAAAAATGATTATCCCTTTAGATGAAAAACAACACCTGAGGGCATAATTCTTCTAGGCTGCTTTTCAGAAAGAAGAGTCTTTTAATATTTCCAGGAGTGAATATTTTTGGCAAAAAAATTGTCACCTTCAGGATATGGCTCATCCAAGTGCTTGATTAAGCATGCAAAATATATGATGCTGTAGAATGAAGCCAACACAAAACCACTATGGAATTTTTCCATATAAATGCAACAAAAATAATCATTTCCATGGTAGTTTTAAAAATAAAAGTTTACCAAAAAATCTATTTGAGCAAAAGTGCTTGCATTAAAAAAAATCTTTTCACAGGACATTTTTTGTTATTTTCCTGAAATTCAGCTCTTGTACTTTACTTCAGGTAATAGGTACAGCAAGAAATGTTGATGTACAATTCATAATCAATGTGGCTTTTGTTTTTGTTTAAACCATCCAAATTGAAATTGTATTCAATTTTAGCAATAGAGTATGTGCATAAGATGTTATACTTGCTTTCACAGCCCCTTGTATCGTGGTCTCTAGAAGTTACGTTCTTATATCAGGCCCACAGAACATGAACTACTTTTATCGACAGTGTGAAAGGCAATCAATAATAAAAGCCTTTTGTTTTTAAAAACTGGAAACTGGAAATAAAAGGAATTCTATTTAGAAATGTTCACTTCGAGCATACACAGGATATTTTGCCACCTGCTATTCATTTATCTATTCCTTAACCGGTAATTGGACGATTTCTTACACCATAGGTCATTAACTTTGGTGCACATCAGTGGCATGGTAGGTCATGTTTCACTGGGCATTTTGGTGCCCACACCTCCAAAAAATGCTCATAAGATTAAAACGTTGAGAACACAGATCTAAATCAGCATGCAATTTTTAGATGACAGATAAATTCATCAAATTGATTAGTTGGTGGTAGTAAATTTATGATTTCTCTTATAGGCCGTTGTAGGGGCCTCGGGAAGCCGTGTTTCTTGTTATTTTGGTACAGCAATTTTTTTTCTTAAAATCGTGACAAAAATTCCGGGAGCAAAGCCCTACATTTCTCGTGATTTTGGTTGCAGTAAATTGCTTAAAATCAGTGTTTTAAATCTAGAGGCAAAATCCTGGTAGGGGTCCAGGGGGAAAAACCCCTGGAAGCCCTGTGTTTTACATGTATTTGACTACAGAATATTGCTTAATATTGTGTCAAGTCCATTGTCTAAGTCTTGCTTTTCTCGTTATTTTTGTAGAAGAAAATTGCTTAAAATTGTGTCAAATCTAGGTGACGAAGCCCCTGGAAGGCTAAAAGCCATTTTTGCAATTTTGAGAGCAGAAAATAGCTTAATACTGCATCAACTCCAAGGTTGAATCCGTGTAAGGGGCCTAAGGGGCAAAAACCCTAGGAAGTACTGCATTTCTCGTGATTTTGATAACAGAAAAATGCTTAAACTCTTGTAAAATCTAGGGAAAAATCCTGCGCTTTTGGTAGCAAAAAAAAAAAAGGCTTCTAATTGTGTCAAATCTAGGGGTGAAGCCCTGGTAGGGACACAGGGAGCGAAGCCCCTAAAAGCCCTAGGTTGCTCGTGATTTTGATAGTAGAAAAGCGCTTCAAAATGTAGGGGTGAAACCCCAGAAAGTAGCTACAATTCTCACGATTTTGATCGCAGAAGATTGCTTAATATTGTGTCAAATCCAGAGTTGAAGTCCTGGCAGACATGCTCAATTGCAGGGGGCAAAGCCCCCGGAAGTGTAGCATTTTTTTGGCATGATTTTGGTATCAGAAATTGCTTCAAATCATGTCACTTTCACACTTTATACGTTAGCCAAAAGGAATATACATTTTTGATCAAAATAAATGTAGGATCCCATAGACTACAATATGTGTCTTAATTTGGGGACCAGGGATGATTTTCATGTTTTAAATGTAAGATTAAAGCTTTGAGAGAAAACGTAAAACGTTAATTGCTTTGTAAATAATACAAATTACAGAAGTTAAGAATAAAAGGTATATGAAAAAATATATTCTCAGGACAATTTTGAGCCCCTGTGATCATTTGGCACCCTCTCAGAAAGCTTCACTGGGGGGCAGTTTCCCACTGCCACTGGTGCACATACTTTATAGACATATGAAAGGAGCTGGCCGGCAAAAAGTAATGGTGTATTTTTCTTGAGTCCCACGATAAATCAAATACCTTTCTTGCATCCAGCAATACAGAATTTCAGAAACACTACTAAATCTCGACCAAAGTATTCAAAATTTGTAAGAGATTTTTCATTGATTTTTTAATTTCATCGTATGTGTGCGATGGATGAACATTTTCTGTAGTATCCAAAACTAGTCATAAACAGACAGTATGATACAACTTCTATTGATTAAAATCTACATAAATTGGAAAAACTAAGGCCCTCACTGTTTGACCTCCAGCTCCTATCAACTTTGTATGATAGACACCTGTCAAAATCACATGTAAAAAACTGAACAAAAAAAATGAAAAAAGTCTTACAACTAGTAAAGAATCATCAACACCCTCTGCACTTCCAATGTCCTTCCTACTAATAGATAGCCTCAGCCCTGCATCACCACTTCCACCCATGTCCTGAAAGGCAGCCACAGGGTCAGTTTCTCTTGTAGCACCAAAACTACCTGGAAGTAATCTTGGACTCGATGGTATCCCACATGATGATGAGGACGACGACAAAGGGAATTGCTCCTGCCCTTTTGGCGCGACCAACGACTGCGTCAGTCCCTTCGAGGCTATTCTGTGAGGCGCTTCGTGGGAAATCAGATACGGGTCCGAGTGACTGTGGTGCAACTCTCCTGCCACTTTTGCAGTAGGAAACTGCTTCAGAGACTGCGGTGTCACTTTGGAAATACTCATCGGATTATATGAAGATTCCGGTGAAAGTTGGGGCCTTTGTGCGGCTCCTTGCTGTTGCTGGTCTTGTTGATGCTGTTCAGCAGCAGAGGTCAACATATCAAGCACGTTCACCGATTTGGATGGTTTCCCTACAACATTTTCACCCTCCAGTATATTCAACCTTTCCAAACTTTCGACAGTTTTTAGCTCTTCGGAAGATGGTTGGACGACGTCGCTTCCGTCCCCCAGGTGTGAAAACATTTTCTGTAATAATGGTGGGACAGTACTCCCAGCTGCTTCAGATTGTGAAGCTTGAGAGGAACGGTTGGTTGTCCCAGACGTTTCTTGCACAGAGGTTGACCTTAAAAGCCTTGGTGGACCCTGATGAACTTTTGGATGCACTGGATAATCATGAGGTTGACCCCTGACCTCTACAACATTAGATTGTTGACCCATAGGGACTCTTGATTGTGACCCTGTTCTAGATGGTGCCTCTGATTGTGATTCCACTTTCACAGGAACAGGCCTCACCACCTGAGGTGTATTAGAGATGGAACTTCCTGCAATTGATTTGGGTTCAGTTTGAGACTGTTGAAAAATTAAAAGAAAAGGAAAAACATTAATGCGTCTCATATTTGCCAATATTTTTTAGGATTATTGAGTTGCATAACTACCAGGGAAATCAGCATATAATATATAATATAAAATATAAGATATTTAAACAAAACCTGATTACTAAGATGCTACGAATGAGCATATGGTATGCATCAGAGCATTGTGAAACATGTACTTAAAACTGCTTTTCTTGATTCAAGCAAGTACTGTCTTTAAAAAGATTAGTTCAGTGGTCAAGCAAGTCCATCTTATGCGAAAGAGGACTTCAAAAGAAACAAAATGGTGAAGAAAGCATTTACAAATCTTATTCCGTAACGTGTCATTTGTATGGAAATGGCTGAAATCAGACTATTTGTGAAGTCACATCCTCAGCTTCCTTAAAATCTTCAAGTTTTCTATCATTACTTTGTCTTACAATTTTATGGCTTGAAAACCATTTGATAAGTAGTAAAACATAATCTAGTAAGGGTAATTATAACTTATCACCTGAAGAAATTTTTAGGAAATCAAATTCAAATAGTAAAAAAAGTTTAAATATATTTTCTTAGAAATACATCAAACATTCTTAAGAAAGGAAAAGGGCGCCATTCTTCCACAGTGTGACTTTACCACACCAATCATTTCTACACAGATAACACAAAACTTTAAACTTATATCTCCCCGGAATAAGATATTGAAGTAGTTTCTTAATCTTTTCTTTCTATTGAAGTCCTCTTTCATAGAACTTGACCACTGAACTAATCTTTTAAAGAAGGAAGACACCTAGAGGCAGTGGTGGAGCCAGGGTGGGGTCTGGGGACGGGGAACAGGACTACATGTCAGCAGACCTGGACCCCCGTCAGGACTTTGAGATAAAATTCCTTGAGGAATCTCAACTTAAAAAAGAGGTACTTCAATTTTCCCCAATGAGCAATGCAGGGAAAACCATTTCTCAAACCTCTTAACTTTCCCTAAATTGTGTCTTATATGGCCCTCCGGATGTCGAGAGAGAACTCCGGTGAAGGGAGAAGGGGGGGGGAGGGGGGGGGGAAGGGGGTCCCCTCTCTTAGACTCATACCATGCACTGCTACAGACCCCCTGTCAGGGGCCTCTTGCCCACTGTCTAAATGCAACATAAGCGAGACTGTTTTAAATCTATATGATGGATGGTTGGTTGGTGGGCTTTAACAGCGCTGCAACAGTGATGGTCAAGTTGTGCCGGAGAGATTAGAATATAGTTGAGAGGAGATAATGAGGTGAGCAGCTGTTAAAGGAGAGGTTCAGGTGCCGATACAGTAGGTGATGTGATGCAAGGAGGAGGGGAATTTTAGGAGAATCATTGCAGAAGAGCTTGGTTATGGGAGTTGAAGGAGGGCAAGATTAGCTCTGTGGAGGGTCTTTGAAGAGTAGCAGTCCATAAGGATCTATTCAAAATGATGATATAAATTTGATAAAGTATTGATCAATGTGCACTCCAACTGTTTAAGAAAATATGCAAATGTTTTGTAATTATGTTGTTTTTTATTCCTCCAGTACGAAATTTTGACAGAGGGAAGCGGTACCTAAGTTTCTGTAACTTGGTCACACCCCCAGTCAATGCAAAGATATCCAAGAATTCATTAAAGCCTTGTTTTGTAAAACACAATCCTGGATATACCTTCAACTTGCTTCATTCTTCAATATTTTGTCAACCCATCAATCAAATTAAGCATTTAAAAAATATTTGAAGTGTTTCAGAATTTTATGTTTTTCACATACACCTTTGTCCCTCAAAGGGCTTAGGGCTAGACCAACTGTAAGTCTAATATATGCAGAGATATCTGATTGACCCCTCTACTTTTTTGGGTGCAGAACATCAGTTGACAGGTAACTTTGCTTTTAAAGTTTGCATGATGTATGTGACAGGCATGAGAAGAGAAGGAAGGAGACAAGCAGATGCAATGAATAAACGACAGCTGTTCATGTTCTGATAACCACTGAAGCTACAAGGCCATAGATCATTAAATATTGTGACATATATGTAATAATGAAGTCATAACACAAAAGCATAGGGAAATGAAACAGTAAATCTTTTCTCCATTCCCCCAATATCTTATCTCAATTGCCCAATAATTTTCCCCCATACTCCATACTTTCTTGCCCATTCCAAAATATTCTCTTCTGCTGAAAAATTACTCCACAATCAACTGACTTATTTCTTTACACAGGATGTATAGCATAAGGTTACCAACAACAATTAAATCCTGATTATGACCAAAAGTTTCTGAGTCTTTGCAATGCCCCCAATAAATTTTTAGCAAGAAAAGAAATTAAAAAAATTGCATACATATTTTGACCTGTCCGCCCAGCCATACATGACAAATTTCTCATGAACTAAAAACTGATAGCAAAAAGTTTGTACAACTGTAAGATATTTCTGAAAAGTTATTTCCAACTTAACCTATATAAAACCTATCTCCTGCAGGCATTAAATCATTCTGTAGTGCATCAATACTTGATATGCTAAGTTTTCAAGTTTCCACTTTGATTCAAGTTTTCAGTATATCAAAATAAAAACACACCCTTTATAAGAATCATATCCTCCAATCACATCAATGCACAGAGGTAAGACAGAAGCTAACCAAAGTTTGTTTCTAATTATCATTATGGAGAGGCTGCTTTCACTCATGACGAATAACAAAAACTAAAATACTATCATGAACTTGGAAACCCATTGGAGTAAGATTTTAAATTGCCTGCGGAATAAACACAGACAAGGACAGACAAATGTGAGTGATTCGCTTTCTATATCTTCAAAATCAAATGGGGGAGAAAAACTCAAACATGTAACCACACACATGACAGGATGGTACATAGCTACGACAAGAACGTAATGATGGTTTGTTTGAACTAACGTCAGAATAACTGATAAACACAGATATTTATGTGCACAAATCCTCTTCTGCATGATACACACATGGACAAGACTGACTAATACGACTGTCTTTTTTGCAGTTTACACACACAAAGAATATATATATATCTGGTGTCTGTTATTTCTAGATGCTCCTAAAAGTCAATATATGAGTGAGTACTCAATCACTTTCATTTCTTAATTTCATGATTTATGGGGTCATGTAGACAAAAAATGTTTCTCATAAAATATCCTTTTTTCATTAACTCCCTAATCATGCAGTTGAATGATTTGTGTATTCCAAAGGAAGATTACATCTAATGTATAAAAATAACAAAATCAAACTTTGTAAGAGCAATCAAACTGAAACAATTCATGAGTAGACTTTAGAATGAACATAAAATAGGCCATACTGCAGGCATAAAATGACTATGACGTACAGCATAGAAAATGGGTTAGATTTCTAAAAAGAGGACTGAAAAACTTGAGTGAATTAAAATGTAGAACGCTGCCGCGCTTTATGTGAAGCCCAGGGATGTTTAGTATTGTATGAATATTCAAGTCTGAATAAAGAATGAATTTTATGTCCAAAAATAGAATAAATGAAGTTTTGTTGAAAAAATGCTCTAAGGGATAATAATGACAACCTTTTCAATACATTGGATATGCGTGGAAATGCAAGGCTTTCCAAAACTTATGTTCCAACTGTTCTGCTGATAACAGGACAAATTCCTCGATTCAAAATGAGCTTAATTTACATTTTACAACTACTTTATTGGTTGATATGTGCAAACATGTATGCAAATATGTATGTAGGTTATTAATATTTACATGATGCAACATCCAGTTGTGTACAGTCGTACTCATGCAAGCAGCCTTGCAAAGGTATATTTATGATTCAGTGTGCTGACAATTAAGCTTTCCAGGTTTCCAAATAGGCCACGCCCACCAGAGCAACGCGGTAACTATGTGGGGCAAACCAACCTCAAATCCGCAATCGTGCATTACCAATGCATTGATATTCAGAAGTTTGTGAGGCCTACTGCAAGCTTTGATTCATTTATGAAACTTCTCTGGATTTAGATCAAACAAAATTCAGTTTGCTAACTGTTCTGAGTAACAGCAATCAGATTTACAAAGCCCTTAGCGGCCCAGTAAGCGCAATTTTTGTTAACCACTTTACTGTCACTCAGTCTGTGTGTGCAGAAATTTGTTTTGTACAGTAGGCTGCATTGACTACATGCGCGCATGCCGTTAGCTACTTACGCAGATTTTGTTGCTAGGCAACTTGTGCAGTGATCAATCATCAAACCCAGAAAGGTTAATTTCAGTGCAGGCAAGGTGGGGAAAAACCTTTTCTTACCGGAAGAAATTATTTCTCTGATAATCTTGTTTTAAAAACATGCATTATTTTTTTGAGCAGAAATCAAGTTATTGATCATTAATGCTTCTGAAAAGAACACTGTTCCATCAGAAAAAGTGAAATTCACTGTTCGTGCATAAAAAGCACTGTTCTTCGAACAGTGGAACAATGGGAAATTAGACCCCTGCACTAAGCAATGAATAACGTTAATAAGTTGTGCAGAGCATCTAGACATGTGACAGATTGTGAGTGATGTGAAGCCTAATTATGTAGTTTATAAATCAATTTGGAAAAAATCTTGATTCTCATAGGGAGACATAAGTATATCATTTTCGTCGTTTTCATCAAATAATTTTTGAGGCAAACCTGGAAAAAATCTAGCTCCAGCAGTTAATAATCGCAGGAAGAATTTTACTGACTTATATTTTTTTCTCCAAAGATTTCTTGACAAAGCAACAGAAGAGAGGGATTTCATCACATGACTCTAACTCAACTGGGAGCCATTTTGCAGGGCAGAGCTTTGCGCGTTGAGTATTTCACACGTCTGATCATGACTTGTCCTTTTCCTTAAAAATTTGTTTCAGTAAATTATGACCACAAACTTACTGTAGCAAATAATGAGACCACTTATCTTACTTAGAATAACTGCTTAATCAGGAGAACGAATGCAATGGGGCCATTGATAAGGGAATTTGATTCGAATTACTTCTGGTTTTCAGAATAAAGAAAATAAAGAGGAAAAGTCTGACCCGACCTGCTTATTTATCAGGTCGGGTCTGACTGTTTGAAATTTTAAGAAGCACAACAACTAGTGTCTTCACACAGCTTAGTCACTTTCCACGTAAAACAAACAGACTCGGTCTAAAACACGCACTAGCAAGCGCTGGTAATGAAAACATGCGCTGGGCATGTAAAACATGTGCTGGGCATATAAACACTGGTTGCTTAAAATGAACTGGCCAGATAAATTGATTTTATAATATAAAATGTTCTTTAAAAAATAATCTTAATCAGTGGATTATAAACACGTCTTTTAGTTAGTAGAACTAGCAGCACAGCGCGATTCCGGCATGCTACTTACAAAAGTAATCTTATATAACGACACACAAAGGTATGTAAGTGTACATCAGATGGCAGTCTGTTCTACATGTGACCTCATGACGCAGCTGAAAGATCCTTATATGTGATAAATGTGAGGTCTAAAAATGTACCCCGTGTAAATGTGCGATAAATAGTGCTTTAAACACCAAATAAAGATTTTTTTACTACATTACTATTATTTGTCACAATTTTTCGCAGGAAAATTTTGCGACACATTTATTCAGAACCGTGGAAACTTTTATAATTAATTAAAACTCTGCTCTGAGGGCAAAAGAGCCAATCTGTCACCAATATGTATTAGGCCACCGCAGTCCATCCCAAACTAGAGTTATTAAACGAGGTCATTTACTTCGAGTTGTAATTTCGTTTTGGAACAGATACTTTAATTTCTGCAGTCCATAAAAGGAAATCAATTCCGAACAATTGTTTTGGTAGTCTTCCTAGGTTTGTTATTGTGTTAATTTTGGTAATATATCAACTTGAAATATATTTTTTGATCTTCTTTGGGATAATTTGGCCATCAAAAAGAGTACATTGATTTAAAAAAATTCTAAAATAGGTTAAAACTTGCCGTGCTCCTGACTGTTTTGGCAGGTTTTGAAACTTAGGTGAGATTTATTCTGAAAGATTATAAGATGCCCCACATTTTGATATCAAATACAGTTTGTTGTGAAAACGTTCAAGGAGGGTGGGTAAAAACAGATTGAAAAGTGTACCTTATGTTTTTCATCGTTTCAAGGAGTCTAGTGTGGGTCTAGAGTTACTTCACAGCATTGGAAATATTTTATGCTTTAAATGGTCATTTCTGGCCCAAAAAAAATTAAAAAATTGGGAAAGTTTCACAGTAACATAAGTTAGAGCCTAACGGATTCCATTTTAAAGTTTGAGTTCAAACTGCGCTGCCAGCAGGGCTAGACCTTGGCCTAAGTAAGGTTGTGAATTGTGTATAGTTTTAAATGTATAACAGATTTTGACGATTAACTAGCTATATTTTGTATATGTAAGAAAAGTAGTAAAACAGAATATGGTAAGGGCATACATCACTGAAGAAAGTTCAAGGAAAAGTTTGTTCTCCATGTTCTTCCTGTTCTTACAAGTTTGTTCTCCATGTTCTTCCTGTTCTTATAAGTTTGCTCTCCATGTTCTTCCTGTTCTTACAAGTTTGTTCTCCCTGTTCTTCTAAGTTTGTTCTCCATGTTCTTCCTGTTCTTACAAGTTTGTTCTCCATATTCTTCCTGTTCTTACAAGTTTGTTCTCCATGTTCTTCCTGTTCTTACAAGTTTGTTCTCCATGTTCTTCCTGTTCTTACAAGTTTGTTCTCCATGTTCTTCCTGTTCTTACAAGTTTGTTCTCCATGTTCTTCCTGTTCTTACAAGTTTGTTCTCCATATTCTTCCTGTTCTTACAAGTTTGTTCTCCATGTTCTTCCTGTTCTTATAAGTTTGCTCTCCATCTTCTTCCTGTTCTTATGTGTCATCATGAAGTTTCAATGATATGCAGGTGCTTACATGCAAAATGATGATTTGATTCCAAATGCATCCTGCAGATTTTGTAATATTTGTTAGCAATCTATGACGAGGTTTAAGCAGGGAACACAATACCAAGAGAGTATAAGAACATCAGAATCCCACTTGGCCGCACTTTTGGATCCCTATAAAGTATTTGAGTGTCAAACATTAGCCGATTGTGATGCATATGCAGTTGCCAGGTCTCCTATTTGTTGGTAAGCATCTTCAAGACAAAGCTATTTTGCTACAGTCTGTGTTTGATATGTACACTGATACATTTAAGTCAAGTGTCGCAAAATTTTCTTGTAGCAGTACATCCTCCACACCACCAACAAAAAAATCAACCCCAGTTTTTAGCAGTGGTAAGAGCAACTATTGGTGAATGCTTGATTTCTTCACACATAAGTGATGAAAAATGGCTTGGTACTCTATTATGGAGCTACGGTTGTGACATTATCACTTGGCTTCACAGGACATAATGAAGCAAACCCAACAGTTTGAGCCTCATACTAGATCACATTTACCAAATTTTAGGGCTTCAAATTGCAGCAAAAGACATTAATAATGGTGTCTTTCCAGTTACAAAGTCTTTGGTGAAAAGACCCCCATAAACATCTGTTTGTGATTTTGATCTAGAAAAGGAAATCAAGCAACTGCCGCCATTGCTTTGGAATTTTGTGTTACACTGTACCCTTACAGATTCAGAAAAAGGCAACTTCTTAAATTTGGCTACTTTTTATGGGGTTTGCACTTTCTTTTGCCTCTTCACCTATCTAGTGAAGTACATCATCAAAAAACTTTAAAGTGTTTTTCATTTGTACATCATTGTTATTTTCAACTAACGACAACTGTTTTTCCTCAATTCATTTAGTGTTGGCTGATGTCATTGATAGGTTTTCAGGTTCGTCCTCATCTTGCTTTCAAATTTTGTCATCTTTTGGTATAACCGTCAGTAAATCAACCTATCAAAGATTCCAATACAAGTTGCCAAGGAAGAGATAGGTTTGAAGCCTTCAGTCCTTTCTGCTAGTTTTGCTGTTGCTTCTATTGATAACATAGATAGTGCAAGCTATGCAGCTGTAAAAGCCTCTGATGTTGGTAGAGGTTTTCATGGTACCTCCGTACAGGCAGTACAGCCATCAATCTGATCCAGCTCTTAAATCTGCATCAACTTTTGTGTCCAACTGCCTGTCAACCTACAACTTCAGTCGAAGGACCAAAAGGAGCCACAACAGTAGATTCTGCTACAATTGACAGGTACCACAATGTAGCAACATGTTTTTCTGACCAACCAAACACATCCTTTTCACTTTCACAAAGTGAGAGTGACACTTTATCTAAAATAAAGTGCCAATTTATTTTTATTCATGCTAACCAAATATGTTTCTTTCAAGGAAAACTTACAGATTGTGCTTCCAGATTTAAAAACAGCTATGACACATTTTGTACCTGCTGCAGTCCAAAGTCTACATTACCCATTTATCCTTGCAGAACCAGCAGACAATGCTGAAACAATCAGACATGCTATTGATTTGCTTTTTACGACAAGCATAGGGTTGGTAAAGATATTGATCACCTTGTTGTGGCTGGTGATGCAAAAACATATGAGTACATGATTGAAGCCAAAAAGATGTACAGGGAAGATTTAGACTGGCTTCTTCCTTACCTTGGTGAGTGGCATTTACTTAAAAACACTCAGCCTCCATTGATGAAAATTTACAGCTGCTAGGTTTATTTCATAGGGGGCAACCCATACAGCTGTAGCATCTGCCAGTGGGTTTCGGTAGACTCATGTCTTTCTTAAGCAGGTGTGGAAGGCACTGTACAGGTATTAACTTGCTTTTATTGATAATGGGCCAGACAATTTGTGTTTCCAAGGTTTGATGAATGTTGTATCTGAACAGCTTCGTTCCCACGGGGCTGATGTATACAAACATTTGAAATCTATTTCCGAGAATCATGATATTGCCACTATACTTCAGTCTATATCCAGCCAAACATCTGATGTCACTTATCAGTTCTGGCACAACTTCATTCATAGGGACATGCTTCACTATGCCACTTTGTTCCTGGCTGTTCGATTGCGTAAATTTAAATTGTGTACTGCTTCAGTCCAAATAATAGCACCGATATTTCATGCTTTAGATAGGCCAACTTTTTTCAAACCTGTCCCCCATCATTTGGCACAGGTAAAGCAGCTTGTCCCCGATCATTTGGCACATTTAAAGCAGCTCCCATCAGACATTCTGTCCAATTTCCAGAAGAGAGCATTTACAGTGAGTATTGCTGGATTAGATGGATGTTGCATTGCACTTGACGGGGCACAAGAAATGGTCATAAACAAACAAAAATGTCTATGATACAACTGGTATGGGAAGTTGGGCACGCTTGGTTTTCTACTTGCCATTTCGGGCCCAGGTGCTAAAAGATATGAAGGAGCAATTGAAACACTCAAAAACACTTTCTCAAAATTGCTCTGTAGCTTCCTTCAGAAGTCATGAAGATAACATCAGAGTGTACCTTAACGAACTTACAAGCAGCTCTCTGTTCAAGGCAACACAACATCCAAATTCAATTAACCACATATTTTCAGGGCAAACTGCTTCGGAATGTAATCACTGAAGATTTACAGACATTTTATGAAAAGGAGAAGGTGACCTTAAATCATATGTGAATTGTGTCATCTTAAACTTTAAGGGAGAGAAACACACAAAGAGATCTAGGAGAAACTTTTAAACTTTTCTGCAAAATGAAAGAGCCCATGAGCAGAAATTGGAAATCAAAGACCACAAACTCCAGATTGCATCTCTGAGAAGACAAACTGTCCTATCTAAATCATTTAATCAACCAGTAGATTCCCTATTACACTTTGTATCCCTACCCAGAGCAATTTGCTCTGCTGATGGACTTACAGACAAAGGTACCAAATCATTAACTGCTTCTGTGTATCAAAAGAAATACTCAAATGTGTTTTTAGAACAGGTTATCCCCATTTCAAGTGATTTGAAAACATGTTTTATTGTTGAAGGTATGTTTCTTATTAACTGCCCCCCTCTCAGAGTTCACAAAACGTTAAGAGATTATGCTTCTTTTTTTTCTTCGAAGGTGGGTACAAAAGTCTGTGAGGGAACTGCGGGCACATGAAGTCCACATAGTGTTCGATCACCCTTACAAACATAGTGCAGGTCCTAAAGAGATTGAAAGAGAATGCTGAGATGGGACCACTAGAGTTTACTACCATCCTTTCAGATTTAAAATGTCCCCCTCAGTACCAAATGGAGAAATTTGCTAGCAGTTCGAAGCCAAAAAGGCTGCTAGATAATTTTCTATCTTTCAGAAGTTTTGAGATTGGCTCAAGAATTGGATGGCGGTCCTGATGTTTTAGTTATTTCTGGTGGTTTTAATGGCAAAGACAGTGATAAAGCATTTTGTGTTTC
The DNA here is from genome assembly GCA_020152595.1 of Chiridota heheva. Taxonomy (NCBI): domain Eukaryota; kingdom Metazoa; phylum Echinodermata; class Holothuroidea; order Apodida; family Chiridotidae; genus Chiridota; species Chiridota heheva. Next base: position 264,437 of record JAIGNY010002190.1, read on the forward strand.
TAATTCTTGTCTTTTCATAAATGCCTCATTTGTGATCCAATCATGAAGAGGGCGATTCTAGGGTTTGGTTCCATGCCCTAAAATCGACCTACCACAGGGCAGTAATTTACTCACCTGACCGTGACACATTTCATGTTGTTTTGCCTCTCATGGTGCAACTCAACTCGAAAGATGTGTATGTGCAGAGCAGCCAAGTCTGATAATCTTTATTTGCACATGAATTGCTTCATTGAATCCATCAAATCTGACATGGCTTTACAGAAAGATGAAGATCTTTAACTCATTCCCCTTTTTGTGCAGATTGTGTACATTTGCAGCAGATGTGACTAAACATCATTTTTCAAAGGAGAGTCCAAAAAGGCATTTATTGATGTTTTTTACAGGGACCGTGAATTCATTTCATGACCTCAAAGTGTTAGGGGTTTAAACGACTTTGATGCATCCTTGTGGGAGAATGGGTTGCTTGCTTTTTATCGCCTTGTGGCTTCTATTTATTTCAGGAAACACTGTAGTGCTTTTAATGATGACAACCCCTGTGAATTGTTTCTTGATTTATCTTCACTGATAAATCAGCCCTGGAGAATCACATCAATTTTCATATGCTGTAAAGGATGGGCATTTTCATTGTATTTCAGTGAATCTGAGTGGATGCCATCAGTAGATACAACAGTCTCACTGATGATAAGGATGATGATGAGGAGGATGAAGATGAGGATGATGAGGATGATGATGATTATGGTGTGGATGATTATGGTGTGGATGATTATGGTGTGGATGATGATGAGGATGAGGATGATGATGATGATGATGATGATGATGATGATGATGAGGATGGGGATGATGATGAGAATGATGATGATGATGAGGATGAGGATGAGGATGAGGATGATGACGACGACGACGACGACGATGATGAGGATGATGACGATAATGATGACGACGATGATGATGATGAGGATGATGATGATGATGATGATGATGATGATGATGATGATGATGATGATGATGATGATGATGATGATGATGATGATGAGGATGATGATGAGGATGAGGATGAGGATGATGATGACGATAATGATGACGACGATGATGATGATGATGACGACGATGATGATGACGATGATGATGACGATGATGACAATGATAATGACGATGATGATGATTACTGATTTGCTAATGCACACATGTGATTTTTTTTTTCTTCCCCTGTTTATCATTTTGCAGGAGGAAACATACAAGCTTCATACTGAATAAGCAAAACTGTGTCAGTTTACCTCTGCCGAAATACTAAATTATCTTTATGGCATATCTCAAATGTGAAAGTGATAAATTACTCTTTTACATATCAGTGCAGTGAGTCTCATGGAATTATGTACATATTCAGTATGAAGCTTTAATATCTGTGATCAACTTGGTTTTGATCTAAACACCCTGTGGGCACTGGTTGGAAAAGGTTTGTATTATTCAGGCTTTGACACACCCTCACACTTGCCAACTTTTAGAATCTACAAGAAAAGATTCAGTAAAATGTTTTATACAAATAGTCAGTTTTATATCCATCTGTTTTCTTGCCAATTTTTTGTCAAAGCTTGGAACATAAGAGTGACAGATTGTAAATTGAGCAAAATGTTACTTTATTTTTTTTTTTTTTTTTGAAAGGTGTCAATTTTTAATTTATTATTTTTAAAAATTTTAAGATAAAAAAACAGTATTCACTTTACTGAACCTTAAATTTACAGTATCCTTTGGAAGGCCTTAAACTTGCCTGCTTTGTCAACTGTATTCTACAAAAAATAGTCAGGGATTAAAGAAGCCCAAAGAAGTGTTTATTCCTCTAAAACTCTTGCTTTCCATTTAGTGCAGACAAATCCTATACAAATACAATGTAAGTAATATTTACAGTTTAATACATGTATAACATATATGAGTGCTGATAAGTTTTCTGAAGTGAAAGTGCACTTTTTGTACTTTTCAAATGCACTTTTGTGCTTGTCAAATGTTCTTGCCATTTTTCTCCTTGATTTTGAAGCACTGTTAGCCAGAACTGATTTGTGAAGTTCTACCTCCTTAAATAGTCTTTGTTTAGTGTAAAAAGGACTTTGTTTCATCTTAAACTCTAAAAGATAGTCTATGTAAAAAAATGACATATTTTGGGTACATACATTACTAATTGATGTTTTTGTTTTTCTAACATGAACTTTGAGAAGTGTATTTTTACACTTTTTACATTTTCACTTCTTTTTTATATATTTTTTGCAAGTATGCATAGGTTACTGTGTGGTTTTCCACATTAATTGTTTGTAAAATATGTTTAGCAGTTTTGTTTTGTAAATACATGAATATGGCACAAGTACAGAACATACTTTACAGAGAGTGAGGGTATTTTGAAGCAGCTATGATTGTGTAAATATGTTTAATTTGTTGTTCAAAGCCTTGTACAGAGTAAAGGTGTACAAATAGTACAATGTTTAAGTGCTAATTCATGTATTAGGCAGGATAATTTTTCATTTCCACTCAAACAAGTGTATTGTATCTATTTCGATGTAGCTGTGAAACCAAATGTGTTATGTGGTTGGTTGTTAAAATCTTCCAAATTATTTCTCATGTGCCCATTTTTCTGACTTTCTTGTAATTGTCCCCAACACAAGGACTGCTGAGAGGATTGCATGGGCCCGGGCCATAGTCACATTTCAGGGCCCCAAAAGTTCTGATATGGGGAGAAAAAAAAAAAAAAAAAAGGTCCTCAGCAGCTGAATCCCCCTAAACCGATTCCTCGATCTTGGTCCCCTAAGCTATCCGAGCAAGCCTGGCTGCATGTCCACTACACCACTTGCCTAGGTGCCATTATTAAAAGCTAGGGCTTTGCACCTCCACTGAAAATATTTAGGAGGCCCACCCTCCCTAAAGTCGCATGCCTCTCCCCTTCCCTCCCCCTCCCTCCCTTCTCTATACCCCAACATCTGGTACCTCTGACAGTTTTCAAATTGGGAAATATTTAGGTAAAGTTTAAGGAAGGTTAAATTTTGGGTATCTCATTCTTTCCCTTTTTTGAAGTTCAAAACAAAATCTGCAACCAGGAAGCCAAGAGCACCCATATTGTGACTGCTATAGAAAAAGATTCAGGATAATCTTATTGCTGGAACCCTTGCTGTGAGCCCACGGAAATACTCTCTTGACATTTAGATTCTTGCAATTATCATTTAAATACTGCCTCCAGAATTCTTCAGTGGCTACAAATGCTTTGGGAAATGGAAATTTAAGTTGCATTCCTATAACGAGGACGTCTTATGCTTATTCAACATTATGTCCTTATTTGGCATGTGACATCATTATGTTATGAATATTCAGAAAGTGTACGTCATTAAAAAAGATGGCGGCCATTCCATGTAAACACGCCACACAAATAACCTGTTACAGAGCGTATTGGAAGTGTCATTGATATATTTTCTAGCTAAAGTTGTTTCAAATTCCCATATCAATAGTCATGCAAAAGCTCATTCAAGTTCATGAATAAATTCTGTATTACCGACCAATTTTATCGCAGTTTTTTGCTCCCATATGTTTAAGCACACACATGAAGTCTTGAGGTTTGAGGCTCAGTACAGAGCAAATTCTTAATACCTGACTTAAATAATTTGTAACAGCGTAAATGAACTTTTCAGCTATCACAGAGAGAAAGTTTCACCTAGATATTTCTATGTTTAAGGTATAAATTTCTTGGAAAAAATTTAGATCAACAGATAAGTTAGAAAATTACAAATCAGTTTTTTGCGGACGCCCTAATTTGAATGAAAATCCGAGGTCAGATTTCCGACTGCTAATCCATTAAAAACAAATGCATTTAATCTGTAATCATGTCAAGTGTCACAGTTTGATATAATGCACTCATAAAGAAGACTTTCTAAACAAGTTACTAACAAGCTTGTGTTATATTTCTGAAATGGAAAAGTCCTATCATAGAGGTAAATTGCTATGTAGAGTTTAATGAAATAAGTTTATTCTGTATTTCTTAGTTTACTAAACTTTTTAATCATTCCTTCATTCTTAGACTAGAAGCTTCCTTTTTAACACAAAAATTAGCAAAATAATTTTCAGTTATAATTACTTTAACAAAAGTGATAAAATCATCAACTTCTTTTTTTATTTTCAGTTCTTTTACTAATGGAATGAAATTAAATTACACAAAACTCATTTTGCCAAACCTGCACCACTATACTAGGATTTGACTGAAACTATGCATTTCCTGAATGGTAGTTATTTTAAGGAGATATAAAGTCAAATATTTTAGCATGATATATGATAGAGAATTAAAAAATAAAAGACAACTAAAAATACAAAAATTTCCAAGTTATTCAAGTTTGAAGTTGTGTAATGGATGCTGCCATATTTTGTCTAATTTTGTGTTGAAATCATGCCCATGATGACATAATTTGCCCACGCTGCCATTTTGTGTTGAAATCATGCCCATGATGACATAATTTGCCAACGCTGCCATTTTGTGTTGAAACCATGCCCATGACATAATTTGCCCACGCTGCCATTTTGTATTGAAATCATGCCCATGATGACATAATTTGCCTATGCTGCCATTTTGTATTGGAATCATGCCCATGATGACATAATTTACCCATGCTGTCATTTTGTGTTAAAATCATACCTATGATGATGACATAATCTGCCCTATGTGCTAACAGACGTGCATTTCTGTAGAATTCTCTTTTAAATTTTCTTTCCAAAATGCTTTGACATGAAGTTCTAAGGGCTTTATTCATTAACATCAAATACAAATACAAATTAATAGACCCATGCTTGGAAAAATTATTATAGAAGTCAGAAAATTTGAAATAAATTATAAAGAAATATCTGTACTGGGCATATAACATCATTTTTTAGAGGGCGTATGAACAAAATGGCAGCTCCCATGTAAGTTAACATTGACAAAATAATGTTGTTTTTTCCCTTCTTTTTTTCTAAATTATATATTTTTGTGTCCCCTTTTCTTTTAACTTATCTATTATCCACGGATAAGAGTGGGGTGGTATGGCTGGGATGGGATTGTTAGGATAAGAGTCAGTGTTTGGGTTCTTTATTTCTCTCCTTCGTATTTTCTTTTCTCTCTATTGTTGTATAGAGACATGCATGTATATAGTTATAGTAAATTTAGTATTATAATCTAGATATTAAGAGGGAGTGTTCTACTCATTAAGCTGTTAAGGTTTCTTAGAGCACTTCCTTTTATAACATTTGTATTGTTATTATATGTATTTTCCTATTGTTATAATGTTAATATGAATTAAAAACGTTGTGATAAAACAAATAATAAATGAAATGAAATGTTTTAATAAATTAGAAAATATATGCTATATTGTTTTGTACAATGTAAATTTTCTTCAGATGACTTATAATTATCATTAATATAATGTTAAAGGAGCACTAGATCGAAAAGTGGGGGCGCTCGTTTTTGAAATTTCACAGATATATCATCCACAACAGATCCATAAACTTTATGCCTCCATAGCCCACAGACGATATAAAGGCAAAGATTACTCGAATATCTATATTAACTAGAAATTGCTATACTCTTGCGTGCTAGATAAGCATTCCATTTGGTTTGGTTTGATGTTTAACGGCACCGCAACAGTGATTTTTGGGGGGCCCTAAAATACTCTCACTTTTCAGTCTAGTGCGCCTTTAAATGAAGAAAAAGCCAGACTTTGCCTCCTTCAGGTAGGTTTTCACAACCCTATTCTCTTGTTGTTTCACGCATGATAGACACATGTCTCACCATTAAATTTGTCCACTTGTTCAAAAGCTGGAGAGCCTCATCGAACCTTTCAGCACGTCACAAAATCTGCCTCCAAACAAACTGACCAAGAAGAACAGAAACCTGAATTGCATACCCCATAAAAGGTCAAATATAGATTGTTTATACAAAACTATATTCATATGTCTTCCATTGAAACTTAAACGCCTCTTATAGGTTTCTTGTGCTTGTAGTCCGTGCCTCCAAAAACCTCTTAAATATCCCAAAGCAAAGGACTGCAGTTCCCAATCAAGTATGTCAAATTGAGCTTTTTGTATTTCTTTCAAGAGGAATTTAATGGGAACAAAACCAGAAGTTGAGATGTCGTTCCCTTTTCCACTTTGAAGCCAGAGTATAAATCACAACACCATTCTGCATACTTTAGTCATGTTAAAGAAAAAGATTATTATTGGAGGGCAAGATAGTCAGGGGCACTATGGTGAAAAAAAAACAAAAAAACATGTTCACTTCAATGTTTTGAAAATTTGTAAAACTATACATATTCAGAAAGCTTATAATGCAGCGAATTGAAAAACCAATGTTTACATTTTGTCACGTGATCCTGTGGCAGCCATTTTGAATTTCAAAATGGCCACCAAAAATTGTCCTTTTATTTTGCTGTGATTTCTTGGGCTGAATATTTAGATTTTGTGCCAAAATTTCAATACTAACAGTCACAAACCTTGTAAAATGATAATATTTAGTGCTGGGCCTTATAAAATCATGTGTTTAGCTTTTCTATGTAAAAATTGAATAATTAAGGTGCATAAAGTGTTGGAAATGTGGGTACAGATACTGAGCTTATATAGGCCTAAACATAGAATTGTTCTGAGTTGTTCTTAATACATAATTCTCCTAAATAAAAACATCAATGATAAAAATAATACTAATGATTTTAACAAAAAAATAGGTCATACTAAGATCTTTCAGGCTTCAATAAACCGTAAATATCTTTGCCCGAACTTATGTGATTTTGTATGTTCATTTAAATCAATGCTAGAAATTAAGACCATAGCTTTATCTTTCAGGGTCTGATAATTCTATCACTTAATTCAAAATTCTGCTAGCCTAACAAGTTTGTTGGCTTATATATTGCTATAAATTGAATGCTTATGAAATGTATTTTGCAACTCATATATGTTGAAGGAATACTATCCACAAACAGAATGCCGATTGACTCTCCAGAACTGAAAGGGATAGATGTTAGGCATCATATATGATAATTTAATCCCTGCAAATACATGTTATTAAGGTATATGTCACCTGACCATGCACCTATAGTATTCAGTCTGTTGAAAATGCTGAAATTATCATGCTAACAATAGTGTAACTTTAGTCAAACTAAAATCCAATAAGTAATCAAAATCAAATTCATCTTCCAGATCATAAATAGCGGTTTTCATCGCTTTTTTATTGTGTGCTACAAACAGCAGTAAGGAAAGTTTAATGTGAGGCGGCATATCCCTTGCGACTCACAAGGACATCTCGCTGATAAGAGTTTGTTTTACATTGGCATTGTTTTGCATAGCTGGTTGAGGAACATGAGTTTGACCCCATATTCTTACCTCCATACTGCCATATGTGCTCTGTAGATGTGCTGTGTTGAAGCTCCAACAGATGGTGGCAGCTTTTCACTCTCAGCCAAATATTTGAAAAAGAGGCACCACCTCAACTGAGGGAAAATGCATATTTCAAGTCCGTTTTGACTATACACAATACGTGGTCAAATTAATATATACTGTCAAAAACCTTGATAACATCATAATCTGCCTCAAAGTACTTCTCCAATCATGTTGCCTTGCCTATTCACGAAAACCGACCACTATTATTAGAGAAAGCATAAGGCATGTAAAGGTTTAGCACCTTTCTTTACCAAGTGCAGTCCAAATATGATTGATCTGTATTAATTAGTAATGAAGGTATTTCGGAGAAGAAGATGTTGTCTGGGGAGTAGATTGCCAGCTCGGAATCAGGAGTCTGGGAGTAGATTTCCTAGCTAGGAATCATGTGTATTTTGTTGATATGCAGAAGTAATTTCGTATATCATCAGTGTATCTGCCTTTTAATGATTTTTGTTGCCCTTTGTGTATCCACATGCAGATACCACTTGCAGGATTCTTTGTTGTATTCAAGAATTTTATGTGCAAGGTAATTTGTCATCAGAGATAGATGTCTCGTTTATGACCAACTGAACAACACCATGAGAATCATTACTGGTACAGTTCACTGTACAAGGACTTATTGGTTCCTCATTTCTGAGTTTAACATTGCCCCTCCAGACATCTAAAGACAGGTTGCCTCATCAAGGCTTAAGATAAGGTCCAATCCTGAGCTCCTTCTGCTCAGTAATATCAACTTCCACCCAAGGCCTAAACTCAATTCCAGAAACCCAATCTGGTCCAATATCCCAATAGCACGGCAACTGTAGAAGACCTGTGGCGCAAACAGTGGGACCAATTTGATGTCCCGCACAAGTTCCTAGTCATAGACCGTAACATCCAGACCCTCGGCGGGTATGGACCTCCCCCGAGGTAAATGGAGCCTGCTTTACCGGTTCCTCACTGAACATGTGGGGCCATGCCGCAGCAGCCTTTACAAGTGGGGACATGTTGCATCACTCTGCAACTGTGGCGAACCCCAGACAATGCAGCACATGGTGGACAACTGCCTACTCTCTTGTCTTTAATGGTGGCATTGCAGTCGTTCACCAGGCTGAGGGCCTGGTTGTCAACTGGCTTATGGACTAAACTAAGAGATCACCATAGCATACAAAATCATCATCAGAGCTAGTTTGTTCATGTGATAAACTGGCTCATGCTGATCATGCCAAAAAGTATCATCTTTGATTGGTATTGCACTGGATCTTTCCGTAGGGCCTTCTTTCACATGTCGAAGATTTAAGAGAATCTGTTTTGTATATGTCGAACATCAGGACTGTTTCCTTGTATTATTTTCTTCTTGACATGAGCTTCTTATTAAAGTACTTTTACTGATATCCTTCACTATCTTTACATTTGATGGTTTCTTTGTCATTTGTTGGACAAGCACCATGTCATCTACAACTATAATTCTATGTCTTGAGTGTGAGTCCACTGATGGTGTAACTATCTTTTGCTCATCTTCCGGGTATTTATATGTTACTAACATCTGCAGAGCATGGACCAACTTAGCCTTATCTTTACATGGCAGCAGAATCCTTTGGGTGAAAGTAAGCCCTTGGTGTAAGTGTATAATTCCTAATTGCCAATTACATTTTTCAGGTTCTTTAAAAGTTAATCATCTGCCATACAAAGAATGTGACCAGTCCACCTCAGCTGAGCCTTCTAGAGCAGTGTGAATATAATAAGAAGGCCTGATCTTGCAAGGACTTCAGTTTCAGGTAACCGGTCCTTTCAGTGAATGGCTCTGGATAGAGTGCTGCTGAGCAAATGTATGTAAAGTTTCATATCACATGATCTAACACTTTGGTTTTGGCAGTCTGCGAGGTTAGAACACTTACCGTCTCTACGGAATCTAATGTGTACGCCAGTCCTGCTATTCCTGAAGGCATCTGAGAGCATAGCTGTAACATCATGCTTAAGAGTATTTGCAAGAATGCAGCCTTTTTTAAACAGTTGGTCCTTTCAATGGGTGCAGAGGCTATTTCCTTCATCTCAGACATGAGCTTGCCTGACAAGAGCAATTAATTTGTCAGAGCAGCCTAATTTTGCCATTATATTTCACAAACCCTTAGGACTCACAGTATCAAGCGCCTTCCTCAGTTCAAAGAATGTTGTGTGTAGAGGTTACAGTTTGGATCCTGATAAGTTTTACTGCAGTTGGCGAGCAGCAAAAAACATACTGGGTGTTCCACGGCTGGCTCTAAATCCACACTGACTCTCAATAAATGATGAGACGGTTCAGCAAGACTCCATCAAAAGACTTCCCAGCAATAGTGAGCAGGGATACTCCTTTGTAGTTGTCATAGCTTTGATGATTGCCCTTTCTTTTATTGATGTGAACAATGGTGGTATCATTAAACGAAAGCCTCTGCATCCGGTAATCTTCCTTGTAAGACTTATTCATGCTGCCTTGTAAACTTTAGCTGGTATAGCATCAGCTCCAGGAGCCTTTCCAGGTGGAAACAGCTTAACTGCACCAGACTAAGTGATTGGGGCTTCCACAGATATATCTACCAGAGGCACTTACTGGATGGCTTCTCCATTGATAGATGGATGATTCAGCATATTGCATAAGCGTTCTGCCCTTCTCTACAGTATCTGGGGCTTGTCAGAAAACAGGGTGGATCCTTCTGCTCCAAAATTCTGGGAACTTCTGGCAATACAATGTCCTCAAGGCCTAATTAAAATGCTTGGCTTGAAATCATGCAAAGCCCTCGATCTCATCAGCTTTCTGGTCTTCCATACCTCTGAGCTTTGTTGTTTGAGGGGGAGGGGTGGGGGGGAGGTGGGGGAGGGTAATGCATGAGCGTGCTTGAAGGCAACTTCCTTGGCCTGGGAGATCCTGTCATCTTGGTACACTCTGAACAGGTGGGTCTTTGTAAGTAATTTATAAATTTCCGCTATCAGGTTGCCAAAGTCTTCATCAACTTTTCCTTCACGTCATCAGGATTTGTCATTGCTGGAGCATAAGGGCTGATGGTTGTAGCATGCCTCTACCTGGCAAGCAGGAGACAAATTGTCACAAGGTGGTCATTGACAGTGACCTTTGGTAGACTATCAAGCTTGCTCACTAGGCTGGTTTCCGCGGTGACACCATCTTGGAACCGGGTATTGCTCTGGTCTGTAAGGCTGATGTTGAATTTGGACAAATCCCTAGTAATTAAAGCTGTTCTCCTCTCTGGCCTGTTGGCACTGGAGTTGTCTAGTTGAGTAATAGCAATTGTTGCATAAAACATAAGTATACATGTCAATATTTGCAACGAAGGCCAAAATACCCCATTCACTCCAACCTCTCTACAACCTAACCCACCCCTGTTGATACACCAATGCATACGGCAAGGGAATGGTCATCAAATTAACTCCATTAAAACCATATTATCTTGGTCAGGGTAACAGACCACCTCAACTATTGGAAGTAAAAGACTAAAGTAGAGTTTTGCCAAGATTGCAAATGAGGACCAGACTAACTCACACCCCTCCCTGCCCCTCTCCATCCACTTCATTGACAATTACCCTTGTGTATACCTGGGGGTGCTACCACCCCAAAAATCCCATCATAAATTCATGTCATATTGCTATGACAATAATTCATTTTAGGTGGTCAGAGGGTATCTTCAAATAGTGGGGGTTAAACATAAGCACCCTACCCATCCTAAAAAATGAAGTTTAGAATTCCATTCTTGGGCATTGTAAGCTCTTTATAGTACGCAGATAACGTCCAAATATAAAAACACTGCATAATATTGAAAAATAATGACAGCCATTTTGAAATCAAAAATGGCCGCCATAGGGTCACGCGACAAAATGCAAACATTAGTTTTCGAATTCCCTGCATCAAGAACTTTTAGAAAATGTAAACGTTTACTAATCCCCAATTTATTTTAGCAAAATGACAAAGTATCCCTGACTAGATATAATTGTTAAAGTAGATTAAAATGGGAAAGTAGTATTTGTTTTTGGTAATGGAAGAAGGGAGGTGGACAACATCATTATATGGTAAGACAGAAATTAGAATGTGCGTGGTGAGGGAGAGGTCCTGGTCTTCATGACGGAGAACGATGTGACAATGGGAGGGGGCAGAAGGAGAGGTCCAGGTCTTCATGACGGAGAATGATGTGACAATAGGAGGGGGCAGAAGGAGAGGTCCAGGTCTTCTTGACGGAGAACGATGTGACAATGGGGAAGGGGGCAGAAGGAGAGGTCCAGGTCTTCTTGATGGAGAACAATGTGACAATGGAAGGGGGGCAGAAGGAGAAGTCCAGGTCTTCATGATGGAGAACGATGTGACAATGGGAGGGGGCAGGAGAGGTCCAGGTCTTCATGACGGAGAACGATGTGACAATGGGAGGGGGCAGGACAGGTCCAGGTCTTCATGATGAAGAACAATGTGACAATGGAAGGAAGCAGAAGAAAAATGCGTTTAAACATTCAAATTCCTTAAACCATATATGACCTCTTTCTAAAAGCTTCTTGTCTTGTTGTTAAGTTGTTGTCTGGTTGTTGGCTCATAAGTGTTGCTAGTTCTGTATTGTTCTCTTGCGTGTGTGTGTGTGTGTGTGTGTATTTTAATGCTTATATGAAGCAGAAATCAGGAAGATTTTGCAATGGCTTTTAATAGATTACAACTCCACAGAATAATTTAGCCAATTCTATTTTAATCTTTTCAGTACACCTCTTTCTGTCTATACTTTATTATATAACAGCAATAAGGACTCCCTAACTCCCCCATCATCCAAATAAAATTGTATAATTCGGTTTTCTCAAAATAACACTACACAAGTTACATCTTGTTTGAACTAAAATCTACAAGTATTACCTGGTTATATTCATGCTGCGCTTTAGAAAGCATCTGCATGATGTCGATGGACCCTTGACTTGTAGCACTGAGTGATTGTTGTTGCATAGAGATGTCCCCGAGGGATTTTGTACGATGCTTGGCCCCACCATACTGTTCCTTCACTCTTACTTTCTGAACCAACCTGAAAGAGCAATCATGAAATTACAAACAAATTAAAATTTGAGTTCTACCAATACCACCAAACATTTGTAAATTGTTACTTAAGAGTGACTACAATATTTCCTGGACAAGTCTTAACCCTTTTTTCCCCCATTCTACCCCGTTTTAATGTTGGGACATAACTAGGACCTGCAACTTTTAACATTCACACTTCCAACATTGAAATGGGGTGGAAGGGTGTAGAAAGTGGATCAAACACTTTTGTCCAGGGTCTACCCCTTCAAATGGCAAAAAAAATAACTGAACAGAACTGAGCTGATTTTAATGAGATTTTATCGGCAAAGTGATTTGATTCCCTTTTTACCAGTTAACTGGGTTTTTTTGGGGGGGGAGGGGGTTGCGCCAAATTTCACTTTACACTGGAAAAATGATAAACTGTAAATATTTACTATAACAATGTATTATAATAATCTTTTTCTTGGTTTTGTTCAAAATAAATAAAGTAAATGAAACTTTTTGTAGCTTTTATTTGCATTGTTTTTGCTCAGCTCTCACAAAGTTTCCATTCAAACTTATTCCACATTTGCAGAAACATCAAGCTTGTGTGATAAATTTCAAAGCAAGGTGAAGTACAAAGTGGTTTCTTACAGATCCTGCACTCATAGATAACCTTCTTCCTCTTCCCTCTAGAGGCACACACATGACATCTACGACAAGAAATAACAGCCACGTGGCCCATACACAAGCAACAGAAACTTGTGAGTGATTGTAACAAAGTGTAATAACACAGCCAACAATCTTCCTGTGATTCCACAGATCTTGCGTCATTTTGTAACTTGATAAATGCATGAAGTAGAAAGATGTATATGTCTGTCCTATGCATTAGCATATCGGTAATAGGCAACTAGCATGTTAGCTGTGCACAGTGAACGGTTTTTTCAGGTATTCCCCGGGTTTTATGTGACGTAGTTCGGTGCATAAATTATAAGACGGATATGTCCGTTTCCACAGTAGTGTAAAAATAACTGGTATATTGTTCTCTTTTTAATCAAATTTCTATGAGATTTGTCACTGCTTTTACAAGTTTCAAATCTTTCAAGTTGATGTGTTGAGGTTCCTATGCTGGTCCTTTAATAATTTTTTTCAGGATTAAAATTGTTGAAGAGCCTTCCTCTATTTCCAACCCTATAACGTGAAGAATGCATTCTATAATGCATTGTTCTCATCCTCAGACAGTCCGTCTCAAATGGTTTAAAATGTAAAACAAGAAAACAATTGGTTAAGAGTCATTGACAACTTAAAAGTTTTAATAAAAATACTACTACATCATACTAAAATCAGACATACTGCAATGAACATAAAAGCAATGCAAACAGCTTCACACATGTTAATAAAATCCACAATTCACTTGTGTATAAAATCCTACATCTAAGGAAGCCCTACACTAATATACAACACACTTGTCTTTACCATGGCAGCCATTATTACTACATGACACTCATCAAATCTATGTGTACCATGATACCTTTGACGCTTTGGTGAAGGCTCCACGATGGGGGTTTTCCACCAGACGGTCTTCGATTTTGCAGAACCAGAACACATACTTGTTTTCTTTTCCAGACACAAAACATCACACGATTCACTATTCAACGAATGTGTAACGTTGAACAACACAACGAATGTACAATCAATTTTATGCCACCTACTACGAGTCGACTGAAAAATTTCATTTTACCGCTTGTTGTGAGTTGTTGTAGTGGATTGAGCGGTGACCAGATTAATGATGAAGAGAGGGGAAAATGAATTCATTATCTACTTGTGGTTTCTTAAATGCATGACATGTTTTTCATAATTTTGACTCTTTTTATCAGCTGTTTATCAGGGGAGTGAACACAGAAAAAATAAGTTAAATATGCTTCTATGAACTTCTGCAAGGAAACAAGATTTACATAAAAACATGAGATTGTAAGTTTAATAGCGAGAAATTCTTGTAAATGAAAATGAAAATTAAAGATGATTTAATGCTCATTTATTTAGTTCATGGGAAACTAGTTCAATATTAATGCACACATGGATTCCTTTTTTTTTTTGCAAGGGGAGGGGAGGTTTACTGCTTTTTACATGCAGGGGGTACCGTTTGGGGGATTAACTCTCCCCATGTTCCCCAATCCAAACGTTTGTAATGGATTGAACGGTGACCAGATTAAAGGCAAAAAAGGGGAAAATGAATTCATTAGCTACTTGCGGTTTCTAGATGCATGCCATGTTTTTCATAAAGTTTGACTCTTTTAAATCAGGTGTTTTCATAAAAGGGGAAGTAAACACAGAAAAAAAAAATAAGTTAAATATGCTTCTATAAACTTCTGCAAGAAAACAGATTTATATTTAAAAAAAATTACAATTACATGAGACTGCAACTTTTGATTGCTAGAAATTCTTGTAAATGAAAAATAAAATTAAAGATGATTTAATGCAAATTTATTTAGTTCATTGAAACTAGTTCAATATTAGTGCACACATGTATTCTAGGGGAGAGGGAAGGTTCTACTCTCTTTACATGCAGGGGAGTACCAATCAGGGGTGTCACCCCCTTCCCCCCCTTCCCTTCCATACCCCATTTAAATTGCTTGTACTGGATTGAGCGGTGACCAGATTAATGGTGAAGAAAGGGAAAAATGAATTCATTAGCTTTTTGCGGGTCCTTTAGATGCATTTTTTTTTAAATTTTAACTATTAATCAGCTGTCACATCAGGGCAGTGAACAAGTTCAAGCATGTATGAACTTCTGCAGGGAAACAGGTTTACATAAAATTATTACAACTTGATGAAATACATCATTAAAACTGCATGTCATTTTCATTGATAGAAATTCTTCTAAATAAAAAATAAAGTGAAAATGTTTTAATCATAAATTTTTACTATTTTTAAAATCATAGTTACTTTTATAGTTTATGGGAAACTATAGTTCAATGCACACAGCAATTCATTGATATATATTTCCATTTTTTTTGAGGGGGGGATTAATACATATTTTTTTTTTCATGCAGCATCCCTAGTGCATGATTTCTTAATTCAGTGATTGTTACCAATTAATCTACTAATACTACTAACGTTAATTAATCTAAGTTTCGTTAAGACTTACTTTTTACGCATTGTTAATCATCGATAAGGGAAGTCAACCCCCTCATTAAAAAAGATCTAAAAAATATGCTAAAAAGGCTAGTTGAGGCATCTTTTGTGCTCTTCATTAATATTCATTCTCCTTACAGTGTCATACACTCTTATTTTGACCAATTGTTTTTTTTTTGACAAAAACAAATTTGGAAAATATTTTCGACAAAACAATTTTTCTTTGCTCAGCGAAAAATTTGTTACCAGTTATGCTGATCAACTTTTGCTTGTTTAAATTTTTATTAAGATAAAAGAATCGCCACAAAAATTATCACATGCTATAATATGTATGTGTATAATTTGTATACACAAATAACAAATAATAATAAATAATAATAGTAATAATAATAATGATAATAATCATAGTAATAATAATCATAGTAATAATAATAATAGTAATAATAATAATATGATAATTATTAATATACTACTACTACTACTACTACTAATTTAAAATAATAATAATAATATTAATAATAATAATAATAATATTAATAATAATAATAATGATAATCTAAAATAATAATAATAATAATAATGATAGTAATAATAATATGATAATACTTAATACTACTACTACTACTACTACTACTACTACAATAACAATAACAGTAGTAGTAGCAGTAATAATAATAATAATTTAAAAGTAAGCAGTAATAGTAGCAGCAAGTAAGCAGTAGCAGTAGCAGTAGCAGTAGCAGTAATAATAATAATAATAATAATAATAATAATAATAATAATAATAATAAATAATAATAATAATAATAATAATAATAATAATAATAATAATAATAATAATAATAATAATAATAATAATAATAATAATAATAATAATAATAATAATAATAATAATAATAATAATAATAATAATAATAATAATAATAATAATAATAATAATAACTGTATAATTTGAGGGGCATGAAGTCAGCCAACATTGACACTAATAACTGGGAAGCAGTTGCTTCTGACTGTGCTAAGTGGAGAGACGTGCAGTCCAGACAGGAATGCAGAGGGCGGAGACAAAGAGAGAAGAGCTCTGGAGACAGAAGAAGGATTGTAGGAAAGCAGGAGTCATCCCAACAAATCCACTGCATACAGCCATCAACTGCAGCAACTGCTACAAAGACCGTCATTCGAGAATTGGACTTAACAGTCATAGCCGTCACTACTAAACAACCATTTTATGACCAAATCCAAGAGCAGTCCATTGTCTTCCAAGACAGACAGAGCCGATGAGATAATAATTTGTATCCACCCACTTTTCAGATAGTTTATTTCATAAACATGCTTGTATAATGGATGCAAGGTGGCAACACTAGCTTATCCCTTTTCACAACTGATAATTAAAGGGTTAGTTCAGTGGTCAAGCAAGTTTATTTTACATGAAAGAGGACTTCAATAAAAACAAAATGGTGAAGAAACTACTTCAATACATTTCATAAAGACTTTCAGGAATCTCCGGTTGTTTGATGTCACAACTAGTCTGAATTCCGTCTAGTACACAAATGATGCAGAACTTTAAACCCAACAAAACAAGCTTTTGGAATGGTTTCTTTACCATTTTAATTCTTTTGAAGTCCTCTTTCACTTAAACCAAAACTTGCTTGACCACTGATCTAATCCTTTTTCAAAATTTATGGGATTCTGGAAAAACACCTACCTGCCCAAGGTGTTGGCAACCTTCCCACACTGTTCTTTGTTGTAGAACCAGATGCCATGAATTGCTAGGGAGAGTGGAAGAAGAAAAAACGTACTTAAATAAAATCGTCTATAATATCCATATAAGATGTGAGGTAAAATGCATAAGTTGAGCTTTCTCAACACAGGCCCAAAGACTGATCCAAACCTTATTTCCAGGGCAAAGCTTGTCATTTATAGGACCTTTCAAAGAAAACATTGTAGTTAGACCCTACTACTGGTAAGGAGAATAACCTATCAACTCATACAAATGGTGAACAGCTTTATACAAACAGTGGCAGGCATAAACATCACTCTTCCCTAACAGTAGTGCATGGCCCAATACTAACCTTTATCCATCTTAAACAGTGGTAGATAGCCTTCTAATTTACAAACTTACAGAAAGACAGACAGTTTGTTTGTTGGGGTTTAATGGCATACAGACATAGATAATATCCTTTCATTACTGAATAATGGTATAGAGCCTACCAATTAACAATGCTACAGAAAAATAGCATAGCTATTTTTAGGAAATCTGGAGTGGAAGAGGGGAACATGCAGAAGGGATATATTTTCTCCACACAATTGATCAGGTCTGTGCATTAATTGAATGTTATGTTTTCATACATTTAAAAGTACTTTCCAGTGGCGTAGGAAGATATTTGACATTGCTTGGAGGAGGGGATGCAGATTTGATCAATTGTCCAAAAACCTACAAAAATATCGAGTCTCCTATAACAATGGGGGAGGAGGGGGCAGATTTGATCAATTGTCCCAACAACCCACAAAAATATATGAGTCTCTTATTACAGTCCAAAAACCATTTATGAAGGGAGTGGGAGCGTGTGTGTAAAATTATTGGAAATTTTTATAAAATTTGGCAACATTTCCTAAAAATTGAAGAAAATTTGTCAAAATGAAGAAAACTTCTCAAAAATTGAAGAAATTTCCTGAAAATGAAGGATATTGTGCAAAAATTGCAGCAAATTTTATAAAAATGAAAGAAATTTTACAAAATTGAAGACAACTTCTTCCAAAATTAAACAAAAATTAGAGCAAATTGCACAAAATTTTTTTAAATGAAGGATATTTTACAAAAATTGAGGGAATTTCCTGAAAATTGAAGATAATTTTTCCAAAAATGAAGAAAATTGCACTAAAATTGAAGCAATTTTCATCAAAATGAAGGAATTTTTTTACAAAAATTAATTTCTTTTATACAAAAATCAAGAATTTTTATACAAAAATTGAATGAGATTTCGAAAATTGAATGAGATTTCGAAAATTGAAGATTTCAGAAGAAAATTTGCCAATATAGTGTCTGACTTATTTTTTATTTATTTACCTTAGTTTATTTCATAGGGATATTTTTCTAGAGTCAAAAAGCTCACCACTGGGGGAAGGGGGGGGGGGGTAGGAGGAATCAAACGGAATGGGGGAAGTTTCCCCCAGTTAGTATGTTAAAAAAGGCTATGAAAAAATAGACAAACAGGCATAGAGACAGGTAATATATCCTTTCATCATTGAGAAATGGTATATAGCCTACCAACTAACAAACCTACAGAAAATAGGACACAAGAGGCATACAGACAATGGTAAAAGCTAATTATCATGACTTGAACAGTGGTAGATAGCATTCAAAATAATAAACTTACAAAGGTCAGACAGACAAACAGGCATACAAACAAAGATAACAATTTTATCTTGATCATTGGTACATAGCCTACAAAGAAACAAACTTACAGAAAGATAGACAGACAGACAGACAGACAGATAAAGAGACGTAGAGGCAAAGATAACATCTTCACACCTTGAGAACTGGTGGATATCCTACAAACAGAAGAACAAGTCTAATAATTTAACCTTCTCTGTAACCTTCTATAACTGTGAAATAAATGACACCTTCAACGCAGAATGCCCTTTACTTATTACGAATGCTGCAGACAAAACTAAACTTTACTATAGGAGTCTGTACGCTCTTTTACCATTCCTGAGGCTATTGGTGAAACCTGTAAAACATTTAATCTTCTAATGCATTAACGATGCTTTTTTGACATTTAAGGTGTGAGAATCTGTAGGAAGTTTGCAGCGCTGGCTCGAGGGTCACAACTGGTTTTCGATCAATCTGATTACTGGCATGTCAACATGTTTCCACCTTGTAGACTTTACTTATCTACTGGTGTAACTATAATCAATGATAGGAATAGTGTACAAATACTTGAAGGTCAGATACCGTATTAACGTCCGGATATAAAACTAATACAATACAATCTAATGGTTCTGATTGGTGGAAATATTTACAATCATCGACAAGCTGATCAATTAGCGTAGCGTTAAAGTGATGGTTACTGGTATGCATTAGGTTTATTGGAGATGAGTCAAGCAAATTTCTTTAGATAAGATCACCTCTTAACACTTCAGTGTGACAAATAATATATTTTCTTTCATGTTATTCGGTTATGAAAGAGTAAAATATACATATTCACAATAATAGGTTAACAAAACTCTGAAAATGGTGACAATTAAATGGAAGAAAATTAAGATGACAAACAAGAAACCAGAACAAAAACGTTTTTGTGGTTCCGATGCTTGTTTTCATGCTGATTGATTTCGTATTACCTGTTATGTCATTGCATATCGTAAAATATTTGAGATATCATATTTACAAGCTCTTTCAGCATAATTATTTTAGGCCCGCCCACTATGCATATTAAAAGATATTCAACGTTTTTTATAAAATGAACATGTACAAACTAGCTAAAATCATAATATGAAACAAAACATACATGTGACTGTTAAAATATGAGTATTTCAAGATTTTCACATTAAGCCCTGCTTACTAATTAACATGTATGACATCACCAAAAACAATAGGGCACTTCTACAGACCATGGACTATTTGTGTACCAGTCCATATAGCATTTCATTTTTTATATTAAGCCCCGCCTACTCATTAATTTGCATGACATCACCACCAAAAACAATAGGGCATATCTACAGACAATGGGCTATCTGTATACAAAATATGACACAAATCCAGTTTACAATTCTTATGATACCATGCTTACAAGCTCTTTTAAACAAAATCATGTTAAGCCTCGCCCACTATGCATATTAATGGTTATGGTCATTGGCTTCGCTGATAAACTTAAGACATTTGAGAACTCTGAACTCTGTCCTCTTTAAGTCCAAAATTACCCATCCTGGGCAAATATTATTTAACTTTGAAGTTTCTGTTTTTCCCTTGCCATCCCTAGTCATCTTTACAATTTTTATGAATAATCTTTCTGTTCCTTTATCTGGAACCCGGATCATTTCTTGGGTAACATAATGGTTTTGTTTTTTAGTGCCTGATATCAGATATTAATTACCTTCACTTAATTTACTTACTCTTATCTGTCTGACAATATTCAATGGTTAATAATGAGTGTGTTTTATTTCTATATACATGTTCATGATGTAAAAACGTTGAATTTCGTTAATATTCAGTGGGTGAGGCTTAATATGGTTTTGTTAAAAAAGAGCTTGTAAACACAGTATCTCAAGAATGGTAAACTCATATTTGGTACAAAAATAACTCATGGTCTGTAGATGTGCCACATTTAAAAAAATAAATTTCTTTTTGGTGGTGGTGATATCATGCATATTAATAAGTAGGCGGGGCTTAAAGTGATAATATTGAAAAAGTGATAACTGAGCAACTGTATATCCATTTTGTGTCATATTGGGCATGATAATTTTGTTGGTTATTGTGTATATGCTTATGTTATCAGCAGATGTCATTAATATGCATAGTGGGCATGGCTTATTGTGAAAGTTCTAAATGATGTAAATACCATACTGTATCTCATGAACGATATACAGATTTATGCTATATCAGGTACACAGATGGGTCATGGTCTGTACATACAGTATGTTCCAATGTTGTGGTAGTGATGTCATGAATATAAATGAGTAGGTGGATTAGGTGGGGTTTACTGACAAATTTTGAAATAGAATAAATGAGCAACCTTTTTTGCATCATACGTGCTATGGCAATGTTGTTAATTTTTGTGCAAATGCTAATGTTGTCAACATTTTTATTAATCTGCATGGTGGGTGTGGCTTAAGAATACATATCATGGAACAAATATTTCATGATTGCAATAATGTGAAAGTTAATACAAATTTTTGAAATCAATCAGCTTGAGAAAAAGCATCGGAACCACAAAACCTTTTGGTTCTGGTTAATATATGAAATGAATATAAAGGGAACATCAACACAACAAAAGAAGAGTTTCAGTTTGAATTGTCATTTTTATGCATTACATGAAAAACTACAGAAATATTCTTTTAATTACAGAATCATATGACCTTCCTGAATAACCCACCCACAGAAACAGTCCATATAAAACATTCACTTTTATCTGTCCTGGTTTTTAGGAAAAAAATGAATTACTTTGCTCAGGTTAGTGCTATGTCAGAGCTCTTCAACAACCTTCATCATAGCCCCATTTTTAACAAGACATCTGAGTTATCATTATTTGCCCTTTATGAATGGCTATGGAATGTCACTCATCTCATTATGATTTATTTTCATGCCTATTACTGATTGAATGATTGCAGAAACAATTTGACCTTATATTTTATTATAGAAACTAATTTAGAGAAAAAGGAGGTTCATACATGCACAATAGCTGACAATTTGAACATGCAAGATTGATGCGAACAAACATACGGTTCAATAAATTGATCATTTTCTAGATTTTCTTTTACATTTATTCCCCTACCTCAGCCAATGATATGCATGACATTACCACCAACAGAACACACAAATGTACCATGGGTTATCTGTGTACCACATATGTCCTGTATCCAATGTATTGTCCTTGAGTTACGGTCTTTACAAGCTCTTTTTAGCAAAATCATATTAAGCCCCGCCCACTATGCATGTTAATGAAATTCAACTAAGGTCATACCAGCTAACAACATATTCATATCACATATCAAACAAAGCGGATGTAATTGTTAAAATATGAGCATTTGAAGATTTCAAACTTAAGCCCTGCCTACTCATTAATATGTATGACATCGCCACCAAAATCAATAGGGCACACCTACAGACCATGGACTATCTGTGTACCACATTTGACATAAAAACAGAATATTGATCTTCAGATATTGAATTGGGCTTACAAGCTTTTATCAGCTAAATCATATGAAGCTTCGCCAACTATGCATATTAATGATATTAAACGATTTCATACAATGAACACATACACACTGGCTAACAACATAATTTTACTGAATATAAAACAAAACAGATATGTGATTGTCAAAATAAGAGTATTTCTAGATTTTGTAGATTAAGCCACTCCTACTCATTAATATGTATGATATCACTACCAAAAACAAAGGGGCACATCTACAGACCATGAGCTATCTGTGAACCAAATATGACATGAATCCAGTTTACCGTGCTTATAAGCTCTTCTCAACAAAATCATGTTAAGCCCTGCCCACTACGCATATTAGTGAAATTAAACATTTTTGTACCATGAAGACATACACACTAGCTAACATTATAATTACATTCAATATGAAACAAAGCAAACATACACTTGTCAAAATGTGAGCATATCAAGATATTTACATTAAGCCCCACATACTCATTAATATGCATGGCGTTGCCACCAAAAACAATAAGGCACATCTATGAACCATGGGCTATCTGTGTACCATATATGACATAAATCCAGTGTATCCTTCTTGAGATACCGTGCTTACGAGCTTGCTGTCACAGATGCACATACACACATACATACACAAAAAACCACATACATACATACATACAGACGTATGTATGTATGTATGTATGTACATACATACAGACGTATGTACGTATGTATGTACACACATATATACATACATACACATACATACATACATACATACATCCATACATGCGCACATACATACACATGCCAGCATGACTGCATAGGTTCCTTATGCTATTAGCATCCGAACCAAAAATAATGAGTACTAAAGACCTACTCAGCTCAAAAGGATATCACTCCTGTATGACTTCCAAAAGAGATGAAACACTGGTATACAAGAAACAAACACGCACCTGTCAGTATTTAGGTAAGAAAGTTGGATCAACTTCTAAAATTATTACAGGGACTGAAATCTTTTCTGTTTAATAAATGCAAACTTTCCAATGATCCAAGGAATAATAATTGAAAGGTGAGAGGATTCAGTACCAAGACTAAAAGTAGAAGAAGAGTACCACGGACTAATTGTTTGTCAAAATCCAGAATTTGTCTACCCCACCTGTGCAGGGTTCAGAATCCCCCTACCAAATTTTTTTGAACTTAAAATAGGCTAACTGCAAGCAGGGCATTACTAAGTAATTCTGATGGGGAAAAGGGGGGTGGGGAGGGGGTGGGGGAGGGGCAGGATAGGGGGTGATTGTAGAGGAATCAGTTTTCAACTAGGTAAATTTGTAGTACAACAGAATCTAGTAAGGGTAATTATAATATACCACACAAAGAAAGTTAGAGGAAAAAAATTCAAATAGTACAAAAGTTATATCAATTTTCTATCAAATTAATTGACATTTGTTACAAATGTGAGGATGAAAGCATCAACCATCCATTGTAGACTTACTACACAAGTCATTTCTACACAGATATAAGACAGAGCTTTAAGCCTTACTCTACCACGCGGCGAAAGTATTGCCGTTTTCAAACCACCTTTTTCTAAAAATAAAATCAGGACTTTACCACAGTCCTATAGGAGTAATCTTGGTATCATTTCAAAGTACTCGCATATTTCTTTCACAAAATGAAACTTTTTGATAGGGGTCATATTACATAATTTTTTGAAAAAGTATATCAAAAAAGGGTAAAACTCACAAATTGCTAAAAAATTTACATTTTTTTTTTCTTTCTATTTTAAATCTTACAATAACTTTAAGATCACATTTTTGCTTCAAAATCAAACTCGCAAGTCCCAAGACATGATAGTATTGATTTCTGGTATAATTTTTATAATCCCTAGGTGAAATCTTTTGTTCTGGAGAAATTTCTTCATAACTTCAAGATCACATTTTTGCTTCAAAATCAAACACGTAAGTCCTAAGACATGATAGTATTGGTTTCTGGTATAACTTTTATAATCCCTATGTGAAATCTTTTGTTCTGGAGAAACTTCTTCAAAAATTTCATGAATTTCTGCCATTTTTGACCCGTTTTGATCGTTTGACTTTTATGATTTTTGATGTGTTTTAATCTTTCCTTTCTTTCTAAAAATTATAGATTAGTATCATTGGAAAGGAAATTTAAAAAAGAATCTAAATATGTAACACAAATCTCTGTTTTCAAAACTGACAAGAAGTTATACTTCTGCAAACAATGACCATTTGTTGACCAAATTTAGCCAAAAATTGTTTTATTTGCATAATTTTGTAAAATATTTCATAAATTGGTTTTAATTACTCAAAAGATAAATATCTTAGCATCTATTCCAACCAAACTTGTAACGAAAGAAAATAAAAGGAAAGTTTTTAAAAAAATGAAAAAAATGTTAAAAATTGATTTTTCAAAGCCCTGGTAGAGTAAGGGTTAAAATTGAATATCTCCTTGACAGAATAAGATATTGAAGAAGTTTCTTCCACATTGTGTTCATATTAAAGTCATCTGTCATATAAAATAAATTTGCTTGACCACTGAACTAATCCTTTAAAACGTTGTTTTGTTGGTGGTATTAAGCATTCATTTACACATTTGTGAGAGTAAAAGACTATGGCTTAAACTTGTGTTTCATCCCTTAATTACTTCTAAGGGAGCTATTCTTAAGAATGTGAATGTTTTCTTCAATTTATTTTTGCAACAGCCAATCACACCTAACCTGACTTTTAGGCAAGTTCACACACAAAATCCTTCTGAATTATTTGCAAGTATTTGAAGGTTAAAAACATTATATCAACACTAAAAATTCAAACTTTTGAGTTCTTTGCCACAGGCACAGTGCATAATTTCCAAAATTTACACAAAAATGAAAATTGCCTGCAAGCCTCAGCCAGAACTAAAAGGTTTTGGGGTTCCAATGCTGTTATTTTTCATGCTGATTAATTTAAACTAATTTAACTCTTATGGCTTTGCATACCATGAAATACCTGACATGACATGAATCGTTCTTGAGATATTGTATTTACAAGCTCTTTTCACCAAAATCATATTAAGCCCCACCCACTATGCATATTAATGAAATTCAATGTTTTTATAAAATGAACACATACAAACTAGCTAACATCATAATTGTACAAAATATGAAACACAACAGACATGTGATTCTTACAATATGAGCATTTAGAGATTCATACATTAAGCTGCGCCTAATAATTTATATGCATGACATCACCACCAAAAACATTGGGCACATCTACAGACCATGGGCTATCTGTGTACCGTACATGACGTAAATCCAGTTTGTCCTTTTTGAGATACCATGTTTACAAAGTCTTTTTAGCATAACCATAATAAGCCCCGCCTACTACTCATGTTAATGATATTCAACGTTTTATACAATAAACAAATACACACATACACACTATACTTCTAAACAAACAACATGATTATACTGAATATAAAACAAATCAGATACATGATTGTTAAAATATGAGCATTTCAAGAAGTTACGTGTTTCAACGATACTTACAAAGCTGTTATTACTATTTACATTATTTTTCCTCCAACTTTCTTCAGGTGATTTATTATAAATACCCTTCCTAGATTCAGTTTTACTTTTTTTGACATATCCCGTAGTTTCTAAGCAACAAAATCGCAGGACAAAATATGACAGAAAACATAAAGACTTTGAGGAATCTGAGGCTATGACATCACAACTAGTCTGATTTCAGTTGTTTTTACACAAATGACACCAAACTTTAAACTTAGATAACTCCTTAACAGGTTAAGATTTTTTTGAAAGCTTTTTTCACCATTTTGTTTCTGTTGAAGTCCTCGTTTATAGAAGATAGACTTGATTAACCCCTAAACTAATTAATCCATTAAAATATATAACTTTATAAACAATAACTTCAATATCTTTTTTGTATGATGGAGGGCAACACCACAAAACAGAACTGCAGTGAAGAAACTACCTGAATATCTGATCTTATTCACGACTTTTCAGTTGCAACAAATTTGTATGAAAATGACTAGTATAGAAAAGCTAGCTTCTTCAGAAAAGTGATGTCACATCCTCACTTTCTTAAAGGGGCACAGACCATAAGTGAAGGTGTGTTTTTAACCCCCTCCTTCCTCCAATCCAATCAATCCAATCTGGCACTCAACAGAATAGCAATTTTTTGGTTAATATGAATATTCAATGACCTTTGCCCTCATATCGCCTGTGGGCTATGGAGGCATGAAGTTTATCGATCTGTTGTGGATGATATATCTTTGAAATTTAAAAAACTGAGCGCTCACACGTTTCAGTCTAGTGCTCCTTTAAAGGATTAGTTCAGTAGTAAAACAAGTTTATCTTATATGAACGAGGACTTTAAAAGAAACTTAAATGTGAAGAAATTACTTTCAATATCATATTCCGTTAAAGAGATATTCAAGTTTAAAAGTATTTTCTATGTAAAATAAATGGTGTAGTAAGTCTACCATGAAAGGTTGGTGCTCTCATCCCCACATGCTTATCAAGTGTATTTCAAAGAAAATTTATTAAAACTTTTTTTACTACTTGAATTATATTTCCTCAAACTTTCTGCAAGTGGTAAAGTATAAATACCCTTACAAGATTCTGAAGACGATTCTATTGAAGTAGTTCCTCCACCATTTTGTTTCTTTTGAAATTTGTTTGTTTGTTTGATAAGAGTTTAACGGCACAACAACAGCAAGGATCAAATTGTGCCTGAGAGGTTAGATCATTCCAGAGGTAGGAAGGGGAGTAAACAGGGGGAGATTGAGAGAAACAAGAGAACTAAAAACCAGAAAACTGGGATCGAGAGAGGAGGTGTATGGGTGGAAATATAATGTAGAGTTGGGAAGGAGGAGTAAATATGGTTGTAGAGGGAAGCATGATGAAGGAAATCCTCTTTCATATAAGATGGACATGCTTCACCCCTGAACTAATTGTTTAACACGGGTAATGTATTTGCATTAATAATTATTTAAAATTCACCTTTCAGAAAATGTTTGTTCTAAATCTCTTCAGGTTATAAAGCATAGTTTACTTTATAGATTTTGATCAAGTACTTTCCAGATATATCCACCAAGTTGGAATTTTCCAAAGTTGTGTTAAATTCTTTTTTTTGAAAGTGTCAAAAATTTCCCCAAAAAATTGTGACAGAAATAATATTAATGTAGTAAATACATCTTTAAATGTTCAAACTTTACCACACATGTTCCCTCTTTTGCAATTGAATGTACTATTGATCACACAATTATACAGGGAGGACATTTTCAGAGCAATTAATCCAATCATCATTACGCCCAATTCTCCCTATAAATTTTCAGCTTTTTCACCCGCAAGAACCTCCATTTCTGTGGGTATGACTTTTAGACTCCGCAAGCAGCAATTAAGAAACTCATCACAAATAACCTAGTGATTTTACGCATCAGTTATTATACACTGTACGCAAACAAAAGAAGTGTTACTGCCGGGCCAAACCAAGAGTGTAACTTGTGGCAGAGGATTGCTTTGGATTGTGAAAGGATGTTTTAATCAGTGAGTTATTTAAACTCTGGTGATTTCAAGGGCAATTGACGGAAAATTTATAGCCGGAATTATTCATCATGATTGTGGCTGAAACTGTAACTTTTTACCAGATACTGTTGCTTACTCGAGAAATCAATTTTATTTGTTATTTATTTATTTGATAAATTCTTCCTGCTCTTCCTCTGGATACAACCACCGGAACCATAGCTTTTTTCCAGGTCTCCAATGGTTTGTAAGCCAACAACTGTTTGCCAAGAAATGCAATAAAATACAGAAAGACTTTCAGGGAATGCGATGATGTAATGTCACAACTAACCTGAGTTCAACTATTTCTGTACAAACGTACTTTAAATTTGAATATCTTCTTATTGAAATAATATCATAAAATGCTTCCTTTTCTCGTATCCCCTTTCATATAAGACGAACATGCTAGACGAACATGCTAGACGAACATGCTAGACGAACATGCTAGACGAACATGCTAGACGAACATGCTAGACGAACATGCTAGAGGAACATGCTAGACGAACATGCTAGACGAACATGCTAGACGAACATGCTAGAGGAACATGCTAGACGAACATGCTAGACGAACATGCTAGACGAACATGCTAGATGAACATGCTAGACAACCATGCTAGACGAACATGCTAGACGAACATGCTAGATGAACATGCTAGATGACCATGCTAAACAACCATGCTAGACGAACATGCTAGACGAACATGCTAGACAAACATGCTAGACAACCATGCTAGACGAACATGCTAGATGACCATGCTAAACAACCATGCTAGACGAACATGCTAGACAAACATGCTAGATGAACATGCTAGATGACCATGCTAAACAACCATGCTAGACGAACATGCTAGACGAACATGCTAGATGAACATGCTAGACGGACATGCTAGACGAACATGCTAAAAGAACATGCTAGATGAACATGCTAGACAAATATGCTGGACAACCATGCTAGACGAACATGCTAGATGACCATGCTAAACAACCATGCTAGACGAACATGCTAGATGAACATGCTAGACGAACATGCTAGACAAACATGCTAAAAGAACATGCTAGATGAACATGCTAGACAAATATGCTGGATAACCATGCTAGACGAACATGCTAGACAAACATGCTAGACAACCATGCTAGACGAACATGCTAGATGACCATGCTAAACAACCATGCTAGACGAACATGCTAGACAAACATGCTAGACAACCATGCTAGACGAACATGCTAGAGGACCATGCTAAACAACCATGCTAGACGAACATGCTAGACAAACATTCTAGACAACCATGCTAGACGAACATGCTAGAGGACCATGCTAAACAACCATGCTAGATGAACATGCTAGACAAACATGCTAGACAACCATGCTAGACGAACATGCTAGAGGACCATGCTAAACAACCATGCTAGACGAACATGCTAGACAAACATGCTAGACAACCATGCTAGACGAACATGCTAGAGGACCATGCTAAACAACCATGCTAGACGAACATGCTAGACAAACATGCTAGACAACCATGCTAGACGAACATGCTAGAGGACCATGCTAAACAACCATGCTAGACTTAACATGCTAGACAAACATGCTAGACAACCATGCTAGACGAACATGCTAGAGGACCATGCTAAACAACCATGCTAGACGAACATGCTAGACAAACATGCTTGACGAACATGCTAGACGAACATGCTAGACGAACATGCAGATGAACATGCTAGACGAACATGCTAGACTACTAATATAACATAACAAGATTACGGGCTAAGAAGGTTTAGTCACACACACAAAAATCAAAGATGCCCAGAGTTAGTAAATAACTTATGAATGTTGACTTCGAAATTGTGAACAGAATTGGAGCTAACTACCCACTCAGGCAAATCATTCCAACAACTCTTTGCGAAAAGCTTAAACACCAAATATCTATCCGTGAGAACTCTTTGGTCAACTTCAAACTGTTACCACATGTCACATGAGGATTAGCTGAAACATGCAAGAAATAACAGGAGGTCTGTACTGAACCCATCCTTTAAAATGACGGGCTTTTGCTATTCATTTAATAGACTGAAAAATCATCGGGTAGGCAGGAATGGATAGAGTATGTGTACGTGACATCACACACACACACTCAGCTCTTGGGTACCAAAGTAAGTTGGGTACCAAAGTAAGTTGGGTACCAAAGTAAGTTCTTGGGCAATACCCACTGTACACGAATTATGCTGATTGGCAATGTGAAAACAGACAGACACTTCAGTAATTGAAACAAAATAAAAAATGGAAAATTAATATTTGTTCAATGCAAAATAACCAGAAATGAATTTTTTTATTTTTGACAACATTAAAGTTTCAATATGAAAGATGCCAACTAGTGGAGGCAAATTTTGATGTGTACCCTTTGTTTGTTTACTATTCCTTGACCACTGATGGATGATTTCCTGCACTGTACGCAGAGATGTCAGTGCACAAACTTTATCACAGTTGCAAGAGGAAACTCTACCAAAGTTCGAAGACCGCAAAATGTTTCTTGTAATTTCTTCGACTTATTTTGCCATCATTGCTGAAGCTACAATTCAACTCCTATTATGAAGGAATAAACACCCTCAACATGGATTATCTACAATAAAGCTGCACTGACACTATGAGGTGAATGATGAAGGGGGTCCCATGTCATGGTTTTTGACACATAATGGTCCCTCCTCATCTGTATGCATCACTAACATACTTTACCTAATTTTATCAACTTCCTATAGAGTATTTGCATTGTTATGACCCATGCATTAAATCCTGTTAATTGATGCAAGACCGTCATCATTTGGTTTATTCCATTTTCAAAACAGGTAATTTTTTTAATAAAGCAATAAAATGTATGTAAACTTTTCTCGTTTTTTTATTCTTTTTAGTTGTTTTTAATGCATTTTCAAACAATCTAACATGAAAATTGTATAAAATGATTAATGTTTTGACATCGTATTTATGTGCATATTTAATGCACTCACGAATGATCCTCCTATAGTCAGCCCATTCTACTAGTGTCAAAGTCAAAAGACCCGTGCATGCATTAAATACACATATATAAACACCCTGCTTCAACAGTAATCTGTAAATATTTATAAGTAAGAGATTGTATGTCATATTTTTGTGCAAAATTGTCTTTGGGGGTTTAAATGTGTTCCCACACAGAGGTCTAATACCCCATATAGTATCATCTGAAGTGGATAAACATTTTAAGACAATGGCTTTAAAATACCAAAGACGTAAATCTGGATTTTAAGTTAATTAGTGTTGTTAGGTTAAGTCATGCTGGAGGGTTTCTAATTGATACCCGACAGTATTACTGGTACAAATGTCTTATTGAGACCAGACAAAAAATATATAATTAACCAAATAGAAATTGAGTCTTGCTCGTATGCGAAAGGTACCGGGCTTGATTCCCGCCTGCATTATGTCCTTGAGCAAGACACTTAACTCTTCTTGCTCAAGTCCACTCAGCTGTAAATGAGTACCACCACAGTGATGGGAGTTAACATTGCAATGAACTGGCACCCTGTCTATAGTGGGAGTCATGTGCTCTTATTTGCGTATGACAAGGGAGCTGGGGATAAGCACCTGCCCTATTGGCCTAATGGCTCGGATGAATTTAACTAACTTTTAAGCCTACATGAGAAACACATCAGATTGAATGACATAGTCTCAGATACGTTACATTTTTTCTTTTTTGTAAGAAATGCTATGTTAATTCCACAATGGCCATGCTATGTTAATTCCACAATGGTCATGTACAGGCTATGTTGATTCCACAATGGCCATGTACAGCATGGAATAACAGCTTAAATAACAGCTTGAAACAACAAACCAAGGTAAATCAGGCACATAGTCAGACCTGACAATGTTTTTTTTTTTTTTTTTTTTTTTTTTGGAGGGGGAGGGGGCATATTTGGACGACAGCTCTGATAAATTATTACACTTGCTTTTGGATGTGCCAATGACACCATTAACCATGTGAATTTTGAATGTAACCAGAGATGTAGGAAATGGTAGGAGGCGGTTTGACTCCTGAGAAGATTTCACCTTCCCAGCTGAATATTTTTGTCCCAGTTGGGAGATAAAATTTGAAAATTCTTAACATCAAATTGAAAATTTAGGTCAAACTAAAGAAAATTAGGTACAATAAAATTAAAATAAATTAACTTGGTTTAATTTATAGAAAATTAGCAACATTTCCCAGAAATTTAAGAAAATTCCAGAAAATGAAGGAAAGTTCCAGAAAATTGAGAAAAATCCCCTAATTTTGTCTGAAAATGAAAGAAATTCCCGAAAATTGTCCGAAAATGAAAGAATTTTCCCGAAAAATGAAGGAAATTGCTCAAAATTGAGACAGATTTCACAAAAACTATAAAATCATCTCATGTACTTCCAATGTATCACATTACTGCTTTATTACCTTTAATTTACCTTGTTTTTTTGTGATAAATATTTTCCCCCCTCCCCTCCCCTTCTCTTTCTCCTCCCTACGTCCTCTAGGTCAATGAATGATCAAACATATGAAACTTACATTCAGCTGTTTTGTAGAGTAGAAAAGGATCCTTCCGTTGAAATTCCAGGTCTTTGGTGACTGGTTCAGTCAGATTCTCCATGCTCAGTCTGTTCATGATGATGAAACCATTGGTTGGAGATGCAGACCTGCAAGAACAATTAGAATCAAATTTAATTGGCTTAATGATTTACTGCAAACTTAATTTAGTTTTCCATTCAATTCTTAAATGGGAATAAACAGGTGTAGAATATAGATCTTGTTTTGAATTAAATGTTTTGGATGAATTTAATGACATTTCTTAAACTTCTGCCTTTGTGGTTCCCCTTATCCCTGGGAATTAAGGCCCTAAATTGTGATAAAACTAAAGCACGAATACATATATGGCAAAATCTTAGTCATTGAAAATGATGGAAAAGTCTATTTTGCTCAAATATTTTCAGGGGCATGGTATAGACTTTTGGTCAGTATTGAAGAATTGACCTCTCTATGAATTAATTGATTGACAGCTTTTTCAACCAAATTACCTCATGAATTTGCCGTGCAATAAAATCTGTGTAAATAAGTGGCCAAAATCCTTTCTGGTACTGGTACAGTACAGCAAGCTAGTGGAGCGCTCATGCAGTCATTGCAATATACTGCACAAAACTTATTTCTGCACACACAGAATGAGTGACAGCCAAGATGGTGAACAAAACTTGTGCCTACGGGCAGTGGCGTAGCCAGCATTAATAAAAAAAAAAGTGAGGGGTTTGAGAAGGTCCTAGACCCCCCTCCCAAGATGTTCAAATTAAGCCTACTTCTGAGGGCAATTTTGTTATTTTAAAGCAAAAATAAATATATAAAAAACAAAAATTATCCCAATTTTGGAAAACTTCCTTAAAAAGTGTGTGTGTGTGTATACCACGGGAGGGATCCAGACACCCTCCATTCCTACTACCTACAGGCCCGCTATGGGTTTTGTAAATTTAATTCCTATTACCCAGAATGGTTAGCAAACAGATCTGATTAAATTTCTTTTGCTTAAGTCTAAAGATCTGGAAAAGTGCCATAAATGGAAGAAAAAACTTGCAGCAGGCCACATGAACATCTAAATGTCAATGCATTGGTCATGCATGATTAGGGATTTGAGGTTTGTTTGCCCCACCTAGTAACCATGTTGCTATGGTGGGCATGGCCTACTTTGTTACTCAGAGTGATAAATTATGATAGACATACATAAAACAAAGGATTAACAAAAGAAAACACCAAGGTTGCTCTGTAATACATCACAAAATTACATAAAATATGCAAGTTGATGCTTACGATTTTTAGAATTGCTGTAGAATGGTCAATATTTAACTGATTTTGATGAAATATTTGCCGTTTTAAATACACTTTTAAAGTAATTTACCTAATGTTATCCTCTACATGTCCATATACTTTTAAGTATACAGTTAACATGCAAAACTAGTCTTGCAAACTATTTAAATTCAAATCCCATATGCAACTTGTTACATTAACTTATTCAAATTATTATCAAGACATACTCATATACAGAAGTTTCACCTCAACATATTAAATAAACCTGCTGAAAAATGCTGCACAAACTAATAAATATTCATGCCAACATGCAACACCCCAGTCTGTGCAAATAACTGAAATCCAGATCCCATATGCAACTTTAAACATTATCTATTGAGATTATCAAGACATATACACTTAAGTTTTACTTCAACACATAAAATAAACAGCAGTGCTGAAAGATACTTTACAAACTAATGAATATTCATGAGAACATGCAATACCCTAGTTTGTTCCAATAACTTAAATCCAGATCCCATATGCAACTTTAAAAATTATCTATTGAGATTATCAGGGTTTTTATTCATACACACAAGTTTCACTTCAACACATAAAATAAACCGCAGTGCTAAAAGCTACTTCACAAACTAATGAATATTCATGAGATTTGAAAGGTTTTTAAACTCAGTAATGCTATCAAGTTCTAGTTTAATTTCCCCTGATATTTACAGTAATTTTCAATTCAAATTGAAAAGGTGTAACGCAATACCTCCAGAGGGGAATGACAATGTATGTACAAAGACTGGTAATTTCTGAATGACATTTTGAAAGGCATTTTAAGTGATCTTATCTATTTGTCAATGTTGTTGCAGGAGGCAAAAGGAGACAGGCTAACGATCAATAAAATTAGGAGGAAATTGTGCTAATTAGTGTTCTGGAAACACTGGTGAAGAATTCAGGAGCAGTAGCTGAGGTAGCTACAATACACTTCATGTCATTGTGATAATTATTGAAAGCATAATGAGTATCAGGAAAAAGCAAAATAACTCGGGAAAATGCTCCTCCCCTACACATGCCCCACAGCCTCCCCCAACCCCCCCCATCCATGGTTTCATCTAGCGACCTGTGCAGCCAGTTTTTTATTTGGCCATGTTTCTTGCATTGCATTCGTTCAGTGGTCAAGCAAGTTTATCTTATATGAAATATGAAGGACTTTAAAGAACAAAATGGTGAAGAAAACATTCAAAAATCGTAATCCCTTTTGAAGACATTCAATTTAAGTCTTATGTAGAAATGACTGGTGTAGTAAGCCTACTATAGAAGGCTGGCACCCTTATCTTACATTCTTAACAATTGTTAATGTATTTTCAAGCAAATTAATTTCACTTTTTTATTATTTGAATTATGTTCCCTCAAACTTTCTTTAGATGCTAAACTATAATTACCCTTACAAGATTCTGTTTTAGTAATTTCCTGACATATCTTATCTGTGTAGAAATGACTGGTGTAGTAAATCTCCTAGACATATCTTATCTGTGTAGAAATGACTAGTGTAGTAAATCTCCTAAACATATCTTATCTGTGTAGAAATGACTGGTGTAGTAAGTCTTCTAGACATATCTTATCTGTGTAAAAATGACTGGTGTAGTAAGTCTCCTAGACATATCTTATCTGTGTAGAAATGACTCATGTAGTAAGTCTCCTAGACATATTTTATCTGTGTAGAAATGACTCGTGTAGTAAGTCTCCTAAACATATCTTATCTGTGTAGAAATGACTGGTGTAGTAAGTCTCCTAGACATATCTTATCTGTGTAGAAATGACTAGTGTAGTAAGTCTCCTAAACATATCTTATCTGTGTAGAAATGACTAGTGTAGTAAGTCTCCTAAACATATCTTATCTGTGTAGAAATGACGTGTAGTAAGTCTCCTAAACATATCTTATCTGTTTAGAAATGACTGGTGTAGTAAGTCTCCTAGACATATCTTATCTGTGTAGAAATGACTAGTGTAGTAAGTCTTCTAGACATATCTTATCTGTGTAGAAATGACTAGAGTAGTAAGTCTCCTAAACATATCTTATTTGTGTAGAAATGACTGGTGTAGTAAGTCTCCTAGACATATCTTATCTGTGTAGAAATGACTCGTGTAGTAAGTCTCCTAAACATATCTTATCTGTTTAGAAATGACTGGTGTAGTAAGTCTCCTAGACATATCTTATCTGTGTAGAAATGACTGGTGTAGTAAGTCTTCTAGACATATTTTATCTGTGTAGAAATGACTGGTGTAGTAAGTCTCCTAGACATATCTTATCTGTGTAGAAATGACTGGTGTAGTAAGTCTCCTAGACATATCTTATCTGTGTAGAAATGACTGGTGTAGTAGGTCTCCTATGTAAGGTTGGCAACCTCATCCTCACATTCTTAACAATTGCTAATGTATTTTAAAGAAAATGCATTTGACTGTTTCACTATTTTATCTATTTTCTCTCAAACTTTCTTCAGGTGGTAAATTATAATTATCTTTTCTAGTTTTACTACTTTCCTAACATATAGAATGCTTTTAAAGCCACAAATTCGTAAAATAAACTATAATAAAATACATATAATGACTATGAAGAATTTGAGGTTGTGACATCACAACTCGTATGATTTAAGTCCTTTCTGCACAAATGATACCAAACTTTAAACCTAAATATCTCCTTAATGAAAGAAGATTTTTGAATGCTTTCTTCACCATTTTTTTCTTCTTTTGAAATCCTCTTTCATTAAACGTTTTTCATTCCTAGCATAAACAATCACTGTTTCCATGGATTCTAGTAATTTAGCTCAGCAGCAACAAGTCACAGTTATCAAGTTATCCCAATAAACTACAACCCTAGGATTTTCCAAAATTTAAAAATACAACAAATTTTACTACTACATGAGCAATAACTGAGCAACAATACATTTCATTAATAAAGCAATGACACCAAGCTATTTAACTCCCATCATGCAACAACAACGATTGAATATCAAAAGAATATTTTCACATTTCTGATGGATTCAACATTCTGGGAGTATCTTTAAACAATAACGCAATAGTGATATCTTAGTTTGAGTTTGTCATTGGTAATTTTGCCAATAGGTCTGTCTAGTTGTACATTTGACCATTTTAAATGAATATACGGACAAATTTAAAAAGAAATATTAAAACTAATTAAAAAGTTTGAGGGATATCTAATTTCAACAGCTTATCTAAACACATGATGTGAATAAAAATCTTATTAGTAGAATTTGAAACACAACTTAACTTCTTCCAAAATTAGATTTGCATCTTATTTTTTACACATCTCCCAAAAAAACTGAAGAAATTTCTTTCAGACTAAAATAATTTGAATAAGATTAAGAAAATCATGATAGTTCTAAAGGTGTAGTAATGTATGTTCACTGCGATAAGGAAGCTTCTAAAAATGAACCATTTATAGAGAAGCTGGAAAAGATTCAGAATACAATCTCCTTAAGGGAAAAATATTTTTTGAGTTGTGTGCAGAACAATTTCCCTAATTTTCCCCAAAATTGGTTTCACAAAATGACACGGCATATTCAAAGAAAACATTTGAACACCTTGAGAAGTAAGTTTTTCTTATTGATAAAAAAAAAAAAAAAAAAAAACTTTTCCATGAAGTACAAAATCATACAGCAAATCATGGTTCACATCTGTCAAATCTACAACCCTGCAAAAACTTGGGGAAAATCTGAATCATTTCTCGAAAATAAATATACTTTCATTATTTTTTGCATGAAATTAGACGGAAAATAGAGGGATGCATCAGGGAATATGCAGAGGAAATTAAGCAGTTTATGCAAACAGGATGGATTCAATTGAAAATGCAGATATGTTTTGAACAATAATAACTTCAAACATTTTGTTTATGATTATTTACATTTTTGCTCAATCGATGATCATAAAAAACCAACCAAAATTTTAACACTCCAGAGTTTTTTCGTAAAATCTTAAAACTGATTGACAGGAAAGAGGGGAAAAAAGCATATCATAATCATTGCTCAGCTGAAAGTACTAATTATACAGTGGTTGGAGTTGAATAAGGCAAAAAGTAAATTTTAAACAAAGTAGTTAAAAGTGCAATAAATATTATTATTTTTTTTTTTAAATTTTATCACAATCAATTTTCATATACTGGATAATAAATGAGGATCAAGGAAATAAAAGTGCATTCCAAGTTCATCTTGTAGTTCAGTAATGCCCACAATTTGGATATACAATTGCACTGTGCAATATTATGACCCACAATGCAGCTTTACAACTTTAACTGACCTATATTTCTACTTTTCAATTTCATTGTCACAATTATCATTTATGTATTGCTTTAGGTTTCCCAGTGCATACTAGAATTTCAGCGACACAATTTCAAGATATATCTTTGCACAGTCCTAAATCAAAAAGAATTAAAATTAATAGAAATTTCAAAACATTTTCAAGAAAATTTTCATACAAATTTTTTTGTGAAAGATCGTTTCTAAATGGCAGTTATCAAAGTGTTGATTTTCATAACTGAAACCTGCTCAATGGCTGCAATATATATAGAAACACCTAAAAAAGCAATTACAGTGAGTGTGCTAGATTTACTCTTTTCATCATGGAATATCCTAATCGGACTGCCATACTACTGTAAAGCATTGTTTCATCATTTTGGCATGCCATTTGATTCCATAATTCTTTTCATACCATAGAATGTTCACTTGTTACAAGAGAGAACATATTTCACAATCATTCTTTCTCCTTGCGATATTAAACTTCACTAAAAGCTCCACATGCTACTTTTCCCTTCTCAAGCTGGTCTCCCAGACGTTAGTCCGACCGTTAACTTATTTATAAAGCATCAAAGATGTATATATTTCCAGAAAAGGTGGTAAAAGAAAGCAAATTTGAGATGAAAAGATGTTTGTTGTGAAGAAAACTTGTTACATAGTTTAAAGGAATATTCCAATTTTTTTGTAACCTTTCCCATAAAAAAAAAAAATATTAGAAACAAATTAGTACAAAAATCATGTTGATATGTTATTCCTACCAGGATATTAGGAAAGCTCAGTATGACATCACAGCAACACATTCCCCACAAAGTTTATGTATTTCATTAAAATCTATCATCCTTTAAAAAAAAAAAAAAAACTACTAGAAAAATAAATTGATGAAAGTTAGTATTGATATATTGCCAAATTGCCAATTGATATACCCTACTTCAATAACTTTTGGAAAATTGTTTCTAATCATACAGAAACAATCAATTAACGTTCAAAGAAATACATAAACATTTGCAATTGAATTGTCTCTATGACATCATCAAACACAAATTCATCATACTGTACAAAAACTTTAAAATGCAATTAAAAATCTTGAAAAGTCCATATCTCCTGAACGGAATATGATGTCAACCTGATTTTTGTACCAAATTGGCTCTAAAATTATGTTCTTTCAAATAAATTTGACAAAAAAATGGAATTATTCCTTAAACAACAATGGTGGTCACTTCAAGACAATGCTGTAAACTGTCTTCATTAAGGCCAGTTATGTTTAAAGGATCAGTTCAGTGGTCAAGCAAGTTGATCTTGTATGAAAGAGGACTTTCACTGAAACTAAATGGTTAAGAAAGCGTTCAAAAATCTTATTAATGAGATATTTATAATGAGATATTCAAGTTTAAAGCTCTGTGTAGAAATGGCTGGTGTAGTAAGTCTACTAAGGAAGGTTGGTGCCCTCATACTTACATTCTTAGCAATTGTTAATGTATTTTCAAGAAATTTTATGAACCATTTTTAGTATTTAAATTGGTTTTCCTTAAACTGTCTTCAGGTGGTATATTATAACTACCCTTACTAGGTTGATTCTCTTTTACTACTTTCTTGACAAATCCAATGGTTTTGAATCCACATAATTGTATAAAAAAATAATACATATAAAGAATTTGAGGTCACAACTAGTGTGATTTCAGTCATTTCTTACACAAATGAAACCAACCTTTAAACTTTATTATCTCCTCCACGGAATAAGATTTTGGAATGCTTTCTTCACCATTTTGTTTCTTTTGAAGTCCCCTTTTATAAAAGATGAACTTGCTTGACCCCTAAAATAGTCCTTTAACTGTCTTTATTTAAGACCAAGCAGGAGTTTTCCATGAAGTGATTCTAAAAGTAATGACCATCTTATATTCAAAAGCCAAGATCTAATACAAGGAGGTCACACCCAGAGACACTATAAACCTTTTCAAACCAAGTTTTGCCAAACGTTATTTCTTCAGTACTTTGACCAATCAAATGCTGGGGAACTTTTCCTTTGTTTCCCAATCAATCAGGTGCAGGTACGAGGAAAAAATGAAAGCAGCAATACGCACACGTATTTCCTTCATGTATAACCCACGTATGCGCTTGAAAACAATTTTTCATACGCTTGGTCCCATACCATGCGTGAATTGTGCAGACAGCCAAGATTCCTCCAGTAATTTTTTGGTCAATAAGATTCCTCAAATATACTATTGGTCCATTATGGACACGTGAATCTTGGCAATGTGGCATTAATTAATTAGTTATTTGGAAATTG
Source organism: Chiridota heheva (assembly GCA_020152595.1). Taxonomy (NCBI): domain Eukaryota; kingdom Metazoa; phylum Echinodermata; class Holothuroidea; order Apodida; family Chiridotidae; genus Chiridota; species Chiridota heheva. The sequence continues at coordinate 304,856 of JAIGNY010002190.1, forward strand.
CCGATTCAGATTTGAAAAGTCTCTTGACCAATTATCTTTATGTTAATATGTTCTTGCAATATTAATCACATACCTGTGATATGATATGGGATATGATGTTGAAAGAGGTGAGGTTTGTCTGATGACAGACATTGAGGAATATAAATATGTTATGTGGCCTGCCATAGAGTAGATTTATTATACTAATCTCATGCATGAATGTAAATTGTTGGCCATCATCACAGTAAGAAATTTTGAATACTTTCTTTACTTACTTTCCTCAAACTCAAATTTATACAAATTTTATACTTGAGCATCACCATATTTGAATGTAATTTTTCATTCATTTGTTTTTCTATTTGTCCTTTGTCAATAAAATGCACATGACTCAGCACTCTGCTAATCCATTATATAATTTAAGAAATTTGTCTATTTCTTGTTTTAAAATATCTACCTACTGTGGTGTAGCGGTTGTCATACCTGTCTACAGACCACGAGGTCCTGGGTTCAAGCCTGGGCTGGGTAGACACGCCAGTGTACCACAACTGCTTATCAAAGACCTGGACATTGATTTGGTTGTCGATGTTATGTCTGTCCGTACGTCATACCTGTGTTCTCGTCCGGGTCGTATTAAGCATTTCGTGATAGCATTGTTACTATCATAATACGCAGGCGACGACCCCGTCATTGTAATTGTGTGTTCACTCGTCGTCGTCGTTGTTTTAGAATAAGCCAAAATATACCCCCAAACCATCAATTTATAATGAACTCTCAAAATAAACAAAAAACAAATCTGTGATTTCCTTTGACTATAAATAATTTTGGCAAGAACAGAAATATCACTGAAGTATGAATGCAGTTCTTTAAAGGATTAGTTCAGTGGTCAAGCATGTTTATTTTATAAGAGGACTTCAAAAGAAACAAAATGGTGAAAAAGCATTCAAAAAATCTTATTCCGTTAAGAAGATATTTAAGTTTGAAGTTTGGTATCATTTGTAAAGAAACGATTGAAATCAGACTAGTTGTGATGTCATAGCCTCAGATTCCTCAGTCTTCATGTATTCTATCATATTTTGTCCTGCGATTTTGTGGTTAAAAAACCATAAGATATGTCAAAAAGTAGTAAAACTGAATCTAGGAATGGTATTTATAATATACCACTTGAGGAAAGTTTGAGGAAAAATATTTTAAATAGTGTGAAAAAAATTAAATAAAATTTCTTTAAAATACCTAAAGACTTTGAGAAATCTGAGGCTGTGACATCACAACTAGTCTGATTTCAGTCGTTTCTGCAGAAATGATACCAAACTTTTACCTAAAATATATCCTATCTTCTTTATGGAATGAGATTTTTGAATGCTTTCTTCACCATGTTTCTTTTGAAGTCCTCTTTCATATAAGATAAACATTCTTGACCACTGAACTAATCCTTTAAAAGTACATGAAACTCATCCTCAAATGCCCTTTAATTTGTTGCTTCTCTGCAGGATATGAAGTATGCAATTAATTAATAGCAAGAAATCCCAATCTCAAAGTCGTCTACATATTCATCTTGACACACACCCGACATCTTCAGACAAGACTCACGCTTTCTCTCCCATGCAGAGAATTCCAAAGCACCGTGGGAGATTTCTAAGACTGGAACATTGACAGCTTTTCAAAAAAAAATATATATATATCAAGGCAATTAGAATGACTAAGCAATATAAATACAAATTAACAAACCAAAACAAATCGTTTGATAGGTAACATATGGAATCATTAATATCCTTTCCTGATCAAAAGTCACATTCAGCGATGACTTTGTAGAAGCTGCAGATAAGGTGTTTGAATCTGAGACTGCAGATCAACACAGGATTGTGTGAGCCAAAGTTGCAGATGAAAGGAGACAACTTGAGTTACAGCTTTAGCTGATGTCATAATATATAATGCATAATATGATATGTCTTACATGAACAAGTAATCTAACCACAATTAGTAAAATATTGGCTCATTTTAAGGATTTAAAAACCTTTTTGATCTAATAACAATACGCTAGTTTATAATGTCATCAGGGGAATTCAACTTTCCATTTTCAAATGTAATTATATTGTTTTCAATACTTTCACAATAAATTGATTCCCATAATGAAGCTTGGCTAGTTAGCAGATCAATCCCCCTCCCCCTCTCCGACACACACACACACATAATCCTTAATACTCCTATCAACATACATCTCCTTCCAATATTGTTTTCTAGCAAAGCAAATATCTATCGCTATCACAATCATGAAGGATAATTATGAAAGTCTTACTTTCAGTAATAATGTTTAAAATTGATGGCAGTATCAATTATTTATAAAACTATTGAGGATAATATATGTGCTAAAAATGTCTTGATTAGTTTTTTATGATTCATCAATGCCTGAAGGCTCAATTATTGACCTGGTCTGTGCATGTAGACACTGCACATGAACTTAAATGGAATGGGGGATATCAAAAGACTGCAAAAAAACATCTAAAGAAGATGGGAAAGGGCATCAGAAATCCACAGATTATCAAAGTGCTTTGGTACATGAATTATCAACTGCGTGTGAAAACGACTGTAGAGGAAAAACAATATTACATCTTGGTTTTATTGAACCAAATGTTTTAGAAATCTGAAAAACAATCACAATAAAAGATTTGTAAAGAGAACAAATTAAATGATTTTATGAAACTCTAATTTCATATTAAGTTTTGAATTTTTTCAACTAAACCAACTTTTGAGGAGGTGGCACATCTCCCAACCATCAACTTTGCAACTGCAACTAAACTTATTGAGAGCATATAAAAAAGTTCCCCAAGCTCCTCAACCACCACTCCATTCAATGCAGCACAAGCCATTTACATTTCCACCCTACAATTAATTTCACTCTCGATGATTACATCTCAAAAACCTGCTTGAAAAGTTTCTTAACCCTTTGCAGCACTTGCCTATATTTCCTTTAAACTATTCTGGAAGTAACTCCTTTAATAATATTTATATTATTTCAATCTCTGCTCATAACTCTCCCTCCCCTCTCTTTCCCTCCCCTATCCCCTTCCTTCCCTCACCCACCCCCTGTCCTTCCCTCACCTATCCCCTCCTCCTTCCCTCCCCTATCCCCTATCCTTCCCCCCCTATCCTTCTCTCCCCTACCCCTCTCCCTACCCTCTCCCTACCCTCTCCCTACCCCCCTCTCCCCCCCTCTCCCTACCCCCCCTCCCTACCCCCTCCCTACCCCCTCTCCCTACCCCCCTCTCCCTGCCCCCTCCCCCCCCCTCTCCCTACCCCCTCTCCTGCCCCCTCTCCCTACCCCCTCTCCCTACCCCTCACCCTACCCCCTCCCCTCTCTCCCTCACCCTCCCCTCTCTCTCCCTCCTCCTCTCTCTCTCCCTCCCTCTCTCTCTCTCCCTCCCTCTCTCTCCCCCTCCCCCTCCCCTCTCTCCCTTCCTCCTCTCTCTCTCCCTCCCTCTCCTCTCTCTCCCCTCACCTCTCTCTCTCCCTCACCTCTCTCCCTCCCTCTCTCTCTCTCCCTCCCTCTCTCTCCTCCCTCTCTCTCCCTCCCCTCTCTCGCCCTCCCTCTCTCTCTCCCTCACCCTCTCTCCCTCACCTCTCTCTCCCTCCCCTCTCTCTCCCTCCCACCACTCTCTCCCTCCCCCCCTCTCTCTCCCTCCCTCCCCACTCTCTCCCTCCCCCTCTCTCCCTCCCCCCTCTCTCTCTCTCTCTCCCCCTCTCTCTCCCTCCCCTCTCTCTCCCCTCCCCCCCTCCTCTCCTCCTCCCCCTCTCTCTCTCTCATTTTTTCTTTACTATAATATAAGATAAAAAATGAGTGACAAGAACAGAATCATGGTTTTTGATTGACAGCACAGTGACTCTTTATTATGCAAATTAGACAAAATACTTAATCTAAATGTCTTAATAGAGAAACATTCCACAGGTGTAATACTTCCAGGATTACACAATACATAAGTTAAAATCCAGGGTCCACTCTGGATAATAAAAAATAATTTGTGCATGTGCCAAAAACAGTTACTACTGTTGGGGAAAAATGTAGGGGTAAACAAATTTCATAATTGCTTTATGGGTCTCACCAGTAATATAAACCTTGCACCTAATCTAAGGTCCATGAGCAAGAAGAGGATTTTTATGAATGGCACAAAATAAGACAATAAGAATTGCACAAATATGACAATTAATGAATCTGACAGTATAGTGTAACTACTAACATCTAAAAAACAGCTCCCTGATATACTGACTGCCTACCTGGAGACCAAAGTTCTCTTTTTTGCCTCCCTCCAATCCTCCACCAGTATTTCCCATAGGCGCTATTTGTTTCTGAACCTAACAATGCAATTTAATTGCATAGGCCAGATTAGGGGTGCACTGGGGCATTTCCCCTACACTTTTTTTCTTTCTCCATATTTATAAGTTTTGTAGGGTGATTTTGGTACTTTAGTGCGAGTTTATGATTTTGCCTAATCTTTAATCTCAGAATATTTGTAAGTCTCTTTTTAGCATCTTTTTACTGATCAATCAATTAATTTTATGATAATCATAATTAACATTACAGAAATACATCAGATTTTGTTTTGTTATTTTTCTGGTAAGTACTGAGACAAAAAGCAACCAGAGCATCACTGATGCAGATGATCAACCCTTTAAATTTTGAGAAAGGTTTTTGAGTGTCCAGCCTGTGGTGGTGATTTGTTGTCAATAAAAAAGAAAGATGGCATGATGAGGGTTATTGATGTCAAGTCTCCAGTCTTTTGAAGTAATGTGCCATGTTCTTATTAAGAAGATATTGATTGTTTGTAGTTGAGAGCTTTTTAATGCAACTTTTTTTAATTTCTGTCCTAAATTTTAGACACTGAAAATCATCAAACTGACCAGTTTCTCCTGCTATTCTTCGATTGAGCTAGCATACATGATGGAGATCAAATTCACAACTTCTTTGTCATATTCAACTGCTCCCATTCAAATAACATTGGTGGAGATTTAAAAAACAAAAAGTTAACGACTTAACATAAGAAGATTTAGAGGTTTTATGGTTGCTATGGCACACAATTTATATAAAATTTCCATTGTTTATTACAACAAGGCATAAAAATTAAAACTGAAGTAAAGTGGTCAAATGTTCACCGATTTTGCAAAGCTCAGGTCAAATTAAGCTCAATTTACTATACCTCTTCATATAGATTTTTCATTTTTCATGAAGTTTCATACAAAGCTGCACTTGCAATTGGAACAAGAATAAGTATCAGTACTGGAAAAAATATCTATTGAGATAAGGAAGTTAAGAATTTCCCAAATAGTATCTCTGTTTCAAATAAGCAATGGATCATATAAAGCTGGTTAATTTCCAGATATCTATTCATACATGATGGGCAGATTCATCATGAAATCTGCTTAATTAACTGATGTCTATTTCATGCACGATGGGCAGTTTGATCGTAAAAGAAAATGCCTGAAGGGAGCTTGTGAAAAGAAAAGGCCTGAAGGGAGCTTGTGTGAAATATTACACCATGGAATGTTTCAAAAAATCTCTATAAGTATGAAATTTTTGCACATTTTTTAGCCATAACTACAAAATTACAATGACTTACACCTAGCAAAATACAAGGATTAGAATTGAAGATAACATCTTCTATGAGCCAAAATTTCAAGACCAGAGGTGTCAAAACGAAAAAAAGTTTTAACATTTATAAGGCCAAAATGTGAATTTACAGTTCGATTTAATAACCTAGCTCAACCCAACACTGTTGGTTGAGTTAAAAACTTTTTAAAGCTACATAATAAATCCCTGCAACATTCACTTCTTCCCATACCTCAAGTCGAAAACAAAACTTATGAAAACACACCTCCTAAAATCAATACACCTTTAAAAAAATTGACCCATCAATTCACCCTACGGCAACTTGTTTTAGTCTAACCCCCCGCACCGCCACTTGGACATCAGCACAGAATCACAGCTGACTCTAAAACAAAGAAGACTTCAAAAAAAAACAATAATTGTTGGATATGTGTTTCAGTCCACGATAATGAGCACCATACCATTCAAATCACCACAGACAGTCCATCTTACCTGACATCTGTTCCATTCGTCAAAACTAGAAAGACCCAATTGGCTGCACGAAATTTTTGATTCATCACCAGTAGCCCTTACAGTCCCCTCATTCATTTTGCTATTAACTTGTCTGATGGCTCGTGTGTCTGTCTCGATAGGCAGTATGTGCGAAGACCGCAGTAATTGACTTAACATAACACACGGACTAAACTAAACGAGAGCACAGGGAAATTTGGTGATTGATTTGTTGAAGGATTAATTACAAGCTGGTACACCACTGGATACTGGAACTTCTTAACGTAAGTTATATAAACTGTGTTTGTTCTTCATATATCATTTAATGTATCATGTGTATACACACTGGATCCATAAGAGCAGCTGTGTACAAGACTGGGTTAACAATAAGTGCAAAATTTATGCAGAACTCTTGTTACAAAAATATTAAAATACAATGAAAAAGACTACTAAAAAATCTGTCATCTTTAAAATATGATTATTTTTCTCCAACCCTTATGAAAACTGTAATAGTTTTTTATGCAATCAATTGTCCTTTAAAATACATAATTACCAATGCACAATGTACTATCTATTACCATATACTTTTCCAAAAACTATGTCATTACATTAGATCATTCTGCATCTACAGAAGTACCTAGATTATCCATATAAGGAGAAAATTCATTGCACCATTAAGAATTATTCCCATTTATTTTCCAGGTCTTCAAATAATAATTCAATTCCAAGTATTTTCCAGGAACTATATAATCATACAGGTAAGAATCAGCAAATGAATGCATCACATTAATAGTAAGTGCATGGTGAATAATTTTCAAAGCAGGTATGTTTTGTATATTATCTAGTAAGCATTTTTAAAGTGAATACAAACTGCATTTACAAAAACACCCACAGATGATGAAAAGAATGTTGTAATTGATGTTAGGAATATTCATTTTCTCATAAGCTGCATTTGGGGGAGAATTTTTTTTTTATACAACGATTTTGTTTTTGGTATGGTAATGTGATTTTGCCACCCCTCCCCACTTTTGGATTCCCCCTCACACTTTCGGTAGGAAAACCCCCCTATGCATATTCTTTTTGTTAGAAATCAGTAAAAATCTATGATAAATTGTAAAACATCAACTTCAATAGTTGTGGAGAAAAATTGCTTAATCTACTTCAATAAATACTTTGAAACCAAAAGTCAACAAACTTATTAAACAGAAAAATCAGTTTCCTCTCAGATAGGGTATAGCCCTCCCCACCCTTGCAGAAAATCTGAGCATGTTTAAAGCTAACATTTCAGCTTGTGCAACCTTGCTGCAACCTGCAACCTTGCTGCAACCTGCAACCTTGCTGCAACCTGCAACCTGCTGCAACCTGCAACCTTGCTGCAACCTGCAACCTTGCTGCAACCTGCAACCCTGCTGCAACCTGCAACCCTGCTGCAACCTGCAACCTGCAACCCTGCTGTTCCTGTAACCTGCTGTTGCAACCTGCAACCTTTGCTGCAACCTGCAACCTTGATGCAACCTGCAACTTTGATACAACCTGCAACCTTGATGCGAGCTAGATGTTTCAGTAAGGGCATCCACGGAAAAGGATAGCCTCCACATGTGCAAGACTCTGACATAGGCTAATGGAGCTTCTTTTTTTCTTTCTAAAAACTATTACCTACATCTTCTGTATAGGTTTTACAAAACAGATTAATTATTTTTAAATTGAATGAAATATGATTCAAACTCAATCAACATGCTTTTAGTGCTGATAAGCTAAAACACAAGTTACCCCACCAGTTTTTCAATATCTTTCCAACTTAACAAATAATACACAGGGATAACTCTTTCTGCTGTACACCAAACCACTAAACTCTGATAACTTAGATTAACTTAAGATATGGTAACTGAAATTCTCTCTTCAAAATCTACAATTCACTAACAGTGAGTAAATTAAAATGCTATCAGACAGGGTAGGGATCTACAATGCACTAACAGTGAGTAAATTAAAATGCAATCAGACAGGGGTAGGGGCAAGTGGGGGCAATCTCCTCATCAATCAGATTACCCAATTATTCCATCCTATCTTTTTACAAAATACACTTTCTCCTTTAAATTTTAGCCACTAAGCTTTGTTTCCATTCACTCATTTAAAGAGGGAATCTCTTCACAAGAAAATTGCTTGTCACAGCACTGATATATTGCTTGTCACAGCGCCTATAAATTGCTTGTCACAGCACCGATATATTGCTTGTCACAGCGCCTATAAATTGCTTGTCACAGCACCGATATATTGCTTGTCACAGCACCGATATATTGCTTGTCACAGCGCCGATATATTGCTTGTCACAGCGCCTATAAATTGCTTGTCACAGCACCGATATATTGCTTGTCACAGCACCGGTATATTGCTTGTCACAGCACCAATATATTGCTTGTCACAGCGCCTATAAATTGCTTGTCACAGCACCGATATATTGCTTGTCACAGCGCCTATAAATTGCTTGTCACAGCACCGATATATTGCTTGTCACAGCACCGATATATTGCTTGTCACAGCACCGATATATTGCTTGTCACAGCACCGATATATTGCTTGTCACAGCACCAATATATTGCTTGTCACAGCACCAATATATTGCTTGTAACAGCACCAATATATTGCTTGTCACAGCACCAATATATATTGCTTGTCACAGCACCGATATATTGCTTGTCACAGCACCAATATATATTGCTTGTCACAGCACCAATATATTGCTTGTCACAGCACCAATATATATTGCTTGTCACAGCACCAATATATATTGCTTGTCACAGCACCGATATATTGCTTGTCACAGCACCGATATATTGCTTGTCACAGCACCGATATATTGCTTGTAACAGCACCAATATATTGCTTGTCACAGCACCAATATATATTGCTTGTCACAGCACCGATATATTGCTTGTCACAGCACCAATATATATTGCTTGTAACAGCACCAATATATTGCTTGTCACAGCACCAATATATATTGCTTGTCACAGCACCGATATATTGCTTGTCACAGCACCAATATATTGCTTGTCACAGCACCAATATATTGCTTGTAACAGCACCAATATATTGCTTGTCACAGCACCAATATATATTGCTTGTCACAGCACCGATATATTGCTTGTCACAGCACCAATATATTGCTTGTCACAGCACCAATATATTGCTTGTCACAGCACCGATATATTGCTTGTAACAGCACCAATATATTGCTTGTCACAGCACCGATATATTGCTTGTCACAGCACCAATATATTGCTTGTCACGGCACCGATATATTGCTTGTCACAGCACCAATATACCTGATACACACCAGCGTCACCACTTCCACAGCAGTTTTTGATTGGCGTGCCAGTATTTGTGTAAATATCTTTGCCAATCCGAAAGTTGAATTGTATCGCATTGTTTCTCCACATTCAGACATTAAAAGGATTAGTTCAGGAGTCAAGCATGTACATCTTATATGAAAGAAAACTTGAAAGGGAAAAAAATGGTAAAAGAAGCTTTCAAAAATCGTATTCTGTTAAGGAGATATTTATGTTAAAGCTGTCTTATCTGTGTAGAAATGACTGGTGTAGTGAGTCTACTATGAGTCTATTATCCACACATTGTTAACAATTGTAATGTAAAGTTTATCTCATTTTTTCACTATCTAATTATTTCCCCTTGAATTTTCTTCAGGTGGTACATTATAAATACTCTTCCTAGATTCAGTTTTACTACTTTTTGACATATCCCATGGTTTTAAGCCACAAAATAGAATACGTAAAGACTTTGAGGAATCTGAGGCTATGACATCACAACTAGTCTGATTTCAGTCATTTCTATAGAAATGATACCAAACTTTAAACTTGAATATCTTCTTAATGGAAGTAGGTTTTTAAATGTTTTCTTTACTATTTTGTTTGTTTTGAAGCCCTCATTTATGTAAGATAGACTTGTTTGACCACTAAACTAATCCTTTAACATGAGAACTAGTGTATATCAATTGATCTTACCAGAGAACAAATGATAATATTCCTACATTACAGTTCTGACAATGTCCATACAATGCGTACACAATCAGTAGAATGACCTACCCTGCCCATCAACTACTAAGAACATAATTTATCTGACCACACACTGGCCATCAACAACAACTTCAAAATATCAACAGATTGGTCGGATATTGTCCAGATTATTTACAACCTTCTACCATTTTAATTATCATCCTTTTGAAATTTAATGCAAGCCACAGCACCTATCATATCTTGCAAATGAAAGAATCCCGGGATTGATCTTATTGGTCTCTATAGCGTATAGAGATTGGTTATCAGTGGAAGGACATCAGATTGAACCATCTATTTATTGAGTGACAAAGTCGCAGATGACTAAGATATTGGAAGGCCTTATCATTTTTTTCGAGCGGCATAATCATACGTAGCTAGTTTCATATTTATCCACCTTAGTATTCAATAGATGTATAGCTAGGCCTCTGACAAGTATGTGGTTTTCTCATATGGATAGTTGATAGTAAAACTGGAAGGGTACACGGCTAATAGGAGTACAGGATGAGCTATAATGATTCCTAATTGCTCTTTATACAATATCAGTTGCAACCAGTCACTTGGCACTTCTGATCCATTCAGGTGTACTTTACAGATATGCATCACAGCATGCTACATAACCTGGTGCATTGTGGGTAAAGGTTGTTTTGGTTTGTTTATCAAACACTATATAAGCTTGTCCCTTAGCATGAATTTGTAACAAAATTTCAAATTTTATAATGTTGTACAAGAAACAAAGAAGAATAATTTGCATGGTAGGCTGGAGTTTCAACCACTTAAGGAACAAATTTGCTATTTTTTCCCAAAATGAAAACAATTTGAAAGTTCTGCAACTGACCTGAATTTCATCCACTGTGTGTTTAACATGCCGACTTACCCAACAGGTGTACCATTAAAACGTACAATGTTCGATTGTCGGTTAAAATCGAAATAAACTTGATAAATTGTTATTCTAAACTGCACAATCAGTTTATGAAGCATCTAATTAGTGAAAACAAAATGCAATTAATAATTGATAATCGCAAAAGTTTTGTCTGACTTGGCTAGGTGGGTAACATTAGGGGTGGTTGTAATTTGGGAGTGGTTGAAATTCGGGTTACTCACCATACCTCTAAAAGTTAGCATTATAGAATAGGAACAAACTGTTTTATGTGTTTTGCACAGATAGACAAAAGATTGTTGCAGAGTAAGACTTGATCTTATTTCCTGCATGATAATACTTCTGATATAATACACTGCTTATTAAAGGTGTGATATCGGCATACAGACATTGTTCTAATTTTCTGATTAGTTGAAATTTCAACCAATTGCAAAATGCGCCTCTTTCGATTATATTTCTCACTATATTATTAATGCAGCAACATTTTCTGATACATCGTTGATGTGGTCGATGTGATGGGCTTCAATTCGAGTGATTTGCTTTTGTGCCAAACGTAACTAGTTCAAATCTCTTCAAGGCAGAATTTGTTCTGTCTTTTACCCTCATTTGAACTAAAACATGAGAGCTATAAATGGGTTAATTTAGTTAATAGCTCCAATATTACACTAACGACAAATTTGCACAGCTCTGTTTAACTCGGCCATGTCATGTTACCACACATAAATACTGTACGTACATACGTACATGTACCAAATCTCCATACACACACTGTATAATATATGCTTCTCCTGTAATACGCTGATGACGTGTTTAAGTACATGCCATGTACTAATGTCATTGTCATTTGTTTTGAAACAACGACGCCTCTTTAAATACAAGTTACACCTTTTACAATTTACCAGATACACATTCTATGAGAATTGAAGTAAAATGGTTCTTAAATATGAAAAATTGAAATACAGCTTATCAAAGTTTCAATATATTCCAATATGTGCAAAACGTGTCCGGTATAATTTGTGTTCTTTAACATTAAAGAGGCAATAGATCGAAACATGAGAGCATGCAATAAACAGTAACATTTTATTAGCTTAGCAGGCAAATATCAGGTCAATGAATATTTGAAAAAGTTATCCTTTTAACCATTGACACGAAACTGTTTTAGGATGAGTATGTATGTTTAGTTTAATAGGATCAAAACACAGAAATATCTGAACCCACAAATGTTAATATGACTTACATAGCACTAATTATAGCACACATATCACTTATAAATCAATATTCACATCTTCTCCACATGTTTGCAGTCCCCAGTGATGTCATGCAGAACTTTAATGATAGCATTGGGGGTTGCAACCACTTAGAATGTTTGTCACAATATCTTCCCTAGGAGGGAGGGGGCCTTCCAAACTTAAGTGGTAGGTACTGTATGTGCCGCCCAGAATTTCAAAATTGGACTGCAGTATGAGAAATATTTCTGGTAACTGCAGTATAATAGTTTATGATTTTGATACCTGCAGTATGGAAATGGGTGATTTTTGATACTTGCAGTATGAAAATAAGTGATTTTGATACATGCAGTACAGAAATAGGTGATTTTTGATACTTGCAGTATGAAAATAAGTGATTTTGATACATGCAGTACAGAAATAGGTGATTTTTGATACTTGCAGTATGAAAATAAGTGATTTTTGATACCTGCAGTACGATAACAGGTGATCTTTAATTCTTGAAGTATGAAAATAAGTTATTTTTGATATCTACAGTATGAAAATATGTTATTTTTTTGAGACCAGCAGTATGAGAGATTGAATTTTTGATACCTGCACTACGAAAGTTCTGAAGAAGGCAACTGCTCGGGTGGCACATATGGAAGTGCCCTCCCCCCGCCCCTCCCCCTTCCCCCTCAATCAGGGCTATCTTTTCAAAGTGCTTATTCAATCAAATCAAATAATCCACTCTTTTCGTTTTACACTAGACGATAAACAGACAGAACCAATTGCTTCATTTTCTTCTCAAAGTGAAAAAGTTAATTTTAAATATATACAAACAAAGTATAACCTGCTTAATTCCTACTCCACTAGAAATTTTGTTGATTTCAACCTCAAAAGCTATATATGGTTACAACAAATGATTCAACATGAAAATAAAGTAAAACAATTTTGATAGATAACAAGCAATTTTGGTAGATAACAAAGCAATTTTGATAGATAACAAAGTAATTTTGATAGATAACAAACAATTTTGAAAAATAACAAGCAATTTTGATACAGTAGATAACAAGCAATTTTGATAAATAACAAAAAAATTGATAGATAACAAGCAATTTTGGTAGATAACAAGCAATTTTGGTAGATAACAAGAACTTTTGATAGATAACAAGCAATTTTGATAGATAACAAGCAATTTTTGATAGATAACAAGCAATTTTGATATGATAACAAGTAATTTTGATAGATAACAAGCAATTTTGATAAATAACAAGCAATGTTCATAGATAACAAGCAATTTTGATAGATAACAAGCAATTTTGATAGATAACAAGCAATTTTGGTAAATAACAAGCAATTTTGATAGATAACAAGCAATTTTGGTAGATAACAAACAATTTTGATAAATAACAAGCAATTTTGGTAGATAACAAACAATTTTGATAAATAACAAGCAATTTTGATAGATAACAAGGAATTTTGGTGAATAACAAACAATTTTGGTAGATAACAAACAATTTTGGTACAAGCAATTTTGGTAGATAACAAACAATTTTGGTACATAACAAGCAAATTTGGTAGATAACAAACAATTTTGATAGATAACAATCAATTTTGATAGATAACAAACAATTTTGAAGATAACAAGCAATTTTGATAGATAACAAGCAATTTTGATAGATAACAAGCAATTTTGATAGATAACAAACAATTTTGGTAGATAACAACAATTTTGGTAAATAACAATCAATTTTGATAGATAACAAGCAAATTTGGTAGATAACAAACAATTTTGATAGATAACAACAATTTTTAGATAACAAGCAAATTTGGTAGATAACAAACAATTTTGATAGATAACAAACAATTTTGATAGATAACAATCAATTTTGATAGATAACAAACAATTTTGATAGATAACAAACAATTTTGGTAGATAACAAACAATTTTGATAGATAACAAGCAAATTTGATAGATAACAAACAATTTTGATAGATAACAAACAATTTTGATAGATAACAATCAATTTTGATAGATAACAAACAATTTTGATAGATAACAAGCAATTTTGATAGATAACAAGCAATTTTGATAGATAACAAGCAATTTTGATAGATAACAAGCAATTTTGGTAGATAACAATCAATTTTGTAGATAACAAGCAATTTTGGTAAATAATAATCAATTTTGATATGATAACAAGCAATTTTGATAGATAACAAGCATTTTTGATAGATAACAAGCAATTTTTTCAACCAGGGTAACACTGCAGAAGCTGTTTTTGAAAACATTCCCTTCCCAGCAGTTTAGAACGCTTAATTGCTATCTTCAGACTCATATTTTCGGGCCTCGATAAACACAAAAATGTTATGATTTTGATGGAAATACCATTACACAGACAGCTGTCAAGTTTCAAAATAAAATGGTTCACAGGAAAAAATATAATACTGGTGAAAAAAAACCCCCATCAAATCTGCAAATTTAATTGGTCGGTTGATTACGAATATTTGTGCGTATAAAATGAAGTGTTGCAAAAAAAATGCACATATGTTAAAAACATTGCCTCTGTCTCAAAATCCCACAAATATTTCAACTAATTCGTAGTAGGCAACAGTTTTTCCACTTTTGGAATACTTTTTGTTTTAAAATCTTACAGTGAACCAATCATCTAATAGGGCTAAAAAAAAAGGCAGTTTCAGAATAATAATTCAGAAGGTAGAAATGCATCTAATCTAATCTCTGTTCTTAATCATTATATAATATTTTGCGGTTAAAAAATCGAGGGAAACAAACCCTCCAGGTTTTTAATATTTCAGACAACAAAGTTCCAAGAATATTTAAAAATGTATCGTGAAAATAGTCCCCATTTGCCAGCACAGAATAGGCAACCAAAAAATCGTAATTTCCATTCCCCAAAGTGCCTGCACATTTCAGCATTCCATCCCCAAACCACAACACTCTTGATGCCCATTCAATGACTTGTAGGATTAAAAGATTTATTTTCATCATCATTCCTCACAGGTTGATAACTGCTGTAACAGTGAAGGAGAATGGCTCATGCCAATTAATTAAGGACCCTACATCTTTTTAAAAATAATAAATCAAGTCTTGCCCTTGCAATATATTTACAACAGTCTCCTAAAGTGAAGGTAGAAATTTTGTCTGGCTAGAACTTCTCTCAAGCCTATTTCAAAACAAGTTCAAGCAAGAGTAATATTGCATTTTTTTCACTTACGAGAGTGGAAAAGACCGGATTACATGAAAAATGCATTCACAATATGTAATAAATCAGCAAACGCCACATGAATGAAGAGCGGAATGACTACAGTGGGTGCTAGAATGACCTCTTTCTTGTAAGAGAAGGAGAGGGAGAGCTTCCAGAAGGACAAATAAATATATGTAATACTCAAATTTGCTCATGACCTTTTCATTAATATTCAAGACTCTTATTTCAGCCACATATATATTATAAAATTATCACAATAAGCTCTCATTTGCATGTCCCTCCATAAAGAAAAAAATGTGGGAAGCCAAGGTGTATATATCTTCCCCACCCTTCACGCCACCCCTCCCCCTGACTTTCCATATTATGTTTTTATATATAAATAGGTTTTTATAAATTAAAGGGAAAAGGCATCGTCCCATAAATACATGTAAAAATCAACGCCGCCATGCTGGTAACGTCATTTCAAAGTTGACAATATTATTCTTAAGCTCTTTTACTTGTCAGTAATACAAAGTATGTTGACTTTCAGTATTATCTGTATATTTGAGCTGCTTACAAAAAATTCAACTAGTAAACTGGAGAAGATCGTAAGGGCCACAAGCCCTGTTGTTGGTGATGACAAATGTCTGAAGTCCATCTCTGATCTCTACAATAACATGATGCACCAAAAAATAACTAAAATATTGAATGACAAGCCACATCCGCTCTTCCCACTATATATTTTCTGCAGTTCACGGAAATGACTTCATAGGCCTCGGTCCAAGCATAACAGATTCAGGTTTTCATTTGTACCCAACTCTATTTCCCTGTTCAATTTGAAAGCAGTCTGATAGTTTACGTTTTTGTATTTTAAGTCAAATTTTTATATTTATACTTATATATAGCCCTATATATATATTTTTAAATCTCTTGTATGTTATTGTTTTTAAGCATTTAATAATATTTACCAAAATTTTAATTTTTCCTAATTTTCTGTTTTTTATATAACTTTTATGTAACTTTTATATTGATAACTTTTACATTTAAATATCTTTTAAAATATTTTTGCACGTTTTGCTACAGGGCGACAAATTTCCATATTTTGTTGTGGACGAAATAAATTGATCTTATCTGATCTTATTTCTGGTTTTCAATTTCCCCTATTAATCATGAGAAATCTGTGATGTTATCGATCACACATCTGGCTGACCGAACATAGGGGCCTACGTGTGTGATCGATAACATCACAGATTTCTCGGAATCAATAAGCAAACTTGAAAAACTAAAGTGACGTTACCGACACGGCGGCGTTTACTTCTGAATTCATTTATGGGACGATACCTTTCCTTTAATCAAAAAACACTTAAAATTTAAATTAGTTCTGCAAGTTCTTTAATGCTAGACATGTTGATTGAAGAATTTGAGTCAAAGGACTTTCTGCCAAAGAACTTTATTTGATTTAAACACAATCACTTGAAAGTTGTTAAAACAGAATTTAACACTAAAAGCAGATCATCCAGAAGACAAAATGAGCCCCTGAAAGTTCCCCATTACGCCCAATCCTCCGACAACTTTTCAGTCTTTTCACCCGCAAGAAACTTTATTTCGGCAGGTATGACTTTTAGACTCTATTAGAAACCCACTGCCGATAGTTTTGTGATTTTACGCATCAGTAATTACGCATCAGTAATTACACTCCCATTCAAGTATATGCACACAAAGGAACTTATTATGAAGAGCCAGGTATTGTGGATTTGCTTACTGCAGGCCAAGTCATGTGTGTAATGTGGGGCTGAGGATTTATTTGTACTTTTAAAAGGACGACTTCATCAGTGAGTTATACAGACTCTGATGACTTTGGATGCAGTGAACTGAAAATTTATAGCCAGAGTATTCATCATGCATTATTCTATGTCAAAACAAGATTCTGCTATGTCAAAACAAGATTCTGCAATGAACCATTATAAAATACTTCGGTCTGATTCTACACAACAAGATTTTTGATCCTTCAGACATATTATGGCTACCATTTGCCAGCCATATATGTAAAAAACAGTTTTCACTTACACAGCAGCAATTAGAGGGGCCACGGAGGAGAATTACCCTCAGGTCCATCAAAATGAAAACAATTATTTTCATATTTGACTTTAATGTAATGACTACATTCAGGTAAAGACCTACTTATTCCACGATTCTTGCAAACTTTGATATTTTCACCCAGACTATATCACCATCTAGGTCTGCCTAAATTGGAAGGAAATACTCTTCAGGTGGAGAGGTACATTAGGGGAGGGTAATTGTTGGAGGGGGGGAGGTTATTGTTGGGGAGGGTAATTGTTGGGGGTGAGTGGGGATAATCACATCCAAGAAAGCATCAAAAAGTGTTATCCCAGTATAATAGCCCAGCCCCCTCCCCATTTTCTCAAGGAAATTTCCAAAACTTGAGATAATTTTTGTTAGTGAAAAAAAAAAAAATCCCCTTTAGAAGTGGGCTAAATTTAAACACTTCAGCTTGAGAGGGGCCAGGTCTGGAGACCTTCTCGGACCCCCTCACTTTATCAGTATGGTTGCTTTCCTTTCAGTATGATCGAACTGACAAACAAACATTTCGCCCAATATTAATAATCCACTTTTGTTTTCCTTTGCCAGGGAATTCATAACTTTCAAATAAATACAGTTTCAACAATAAATAAGCAATCAATGGAAACAATATTCACAAATCCCAATGTTGAGCTCCATATCAAATTTATACTTTTTTTTTTTGGAAGGGTCAAACGAGCAGGGCATAACCAGGAGAAGAAGAATGGGGGTCAGCCCAAGGAATTCATTGGCCAGTGATCATGTCACGTGACTTCCATATTGCTTGTTAAAACAGTTTCTTTTAATACAAAATTGCAACAGGATCCTATGCCTTGAGGAATTTTCTTTTGTTTGACAATATTTAACAGGGGAGCCTGGGCACCCAAAATATCATTCCCGGATCTACATCTGATGATGTCCTTTGACTCATTTACAAATATCACAAACTTTCTTAACAAATACAATTTGACTCTACACACCGTATTTCGATGTATTAAGTGCCCTGCTCTAAGAAGCGCCCACCAAACATTTTTTGACTGATAAAATAATTTATTTGATTAATTTGAAAGCGTAATATAAGTTCTGTTACATTATTTGCTTATTTTGTGTCTGACACTCACAATGTTTTTGTGGCGGTTACTGTGGGGCTAGTACAGAACCAGTTCACACCATGCAGTTCAAATTAATAGTTCAAATACACAGCATACGCAGCCTGGGGCATGGGTGCTTATTTGGATGAAACTTTGGGTCTAAAGAGTGGTGCAATTTTATTTTTGTCGGCGCCCCGGGCGCTTATCACGTTGATTATGGTATTAAATTATATATTCTAGGGCAAGGCTTCTTAATTAAATTTTTCGAAGGGCCATCATTTCACAACAGCTTCAGGCCGTGGGCCAATCACGTGGCAAAACCAGTGTCTTGTGACAAACAAAACCCATCAAAATATTCCCTGAATACAAACAAGTTGAGAGCTTGCACGATTAGAGAATTTACATCAGATGTTGGCGGTTTTCTTATCCACCTTCCTTTGACAAGCCGTGAGCCCGATTTATAGGGGAACTAAAGATAACATTTGATTTAATAAGCAGCAATGTTTTAGTGGGCTGATCTGAGCGACAAAAATACCAAAATAAACACATATTTTTACTAATCTTACTTAAATTCATCTTACATGCAATGCACTGTATTGCATTATATAATCAAAATAAATAAGTATTTTGCAATTTTTACTGATTCATCGGATTGATCTTACATGCAATGCACTGTATTGCATTATATAATGACTATTGTTCACGGGCCGAAATGGATTGTTTGGCGGGTTGGCCCGCGGGCCGCTTATTAAGAATTGCGGTTCTAGGGCCTTTATTTGACCTAGCTTCCATGTGAACAGCCAGGTGTGCTACCCAAGAGGAAAGTAGCGACCAGGAGCTCAACACCTGGACTACAGGAGCATATATAGAATACTTTCAAAATTAAAGGAGCACTAGACTGAAAGTGAGGGCATATTATTAGGGGTCCCTAAAAAATCAAATGCTCATCTAGCACACAACGGTATAGCAATTTTCTGGTTAATATAAATATTCAAGTTACCTTTGCCCTCACGTCACCTGCAGGCTATGGAGGCATAAAGTTTATCAATCTTTTGTGGATAATATATCTGTGAAATTAGCCAAAACAAATGCCTTCACTTTTTGATCTAGTGCTCCTTTAAATTTGCTTAGAGCAAGAAGGCTTGTGTTAATTTTATCTGCACTATCAAATGACTGAAAAGTTTCTCAAAGCACTCACGCAAACCCATCGGACATGCTTATCACCTAGGCAAATCCCTTTCATTTTTTGTTTCAAAAAGCTGATGAAGAAGAAGATCAATTTGGAAAAAAACCTTTCGAAAAGCTACAGATATTTATCTTTTCTTTTTTCCCCTCCAAGCACTAGAAACAACTGCAATATAACCATAGCAACAACACATTAAGGACTATTTCATGACCCACTTTGAAGTGGTTTGGTAGCCAAACACAGATCTGACTATAAATTACAGATTAGCTTCTATGAAAATGTTTCACCCACAGTAATGCCATATATTTCAAACTGCATTCAGCATAGTGCCTAGCAACCAATGTCTTTCTCCATGCTAAAATTACTATTCGCCAACTCTTGAGAGAAAATTCCTTTTAGCTTCTCTAGTCAGAGCAAATTTTGTTTTAATTGTTTCTCCTCGCCTCGGAGGTTAGAATTTTAGCATGTCAGAAAAATTACCCCTAAAAACCTACACTGTGATACTGGGTCAAATTTCCCATGCCCTGCAAACAATTTCTCTTTTATTATGTCTACCTGTACATTCTACTTCAGAAAAACTCCTGAGTTATTTTCTGTTTCATCAAGAAAGAAAAGTGAATGCATACCTAATATCAATCAACCCTCTGGCAAAAGCCATGCATAATTCAATTAATCATAATTTGTTGTAAAGAACTCTTTGTGAGATGTGATATATCATGCATAGATCTACTCTACTCAAGTCTCTACCAGGAAGATCTTTTGAGCTATTACAATAAATAGTTGTACACGATATGCTGAAATTTATATTTTTGTTGCTCCATAATTTCAACGCAACACTGGCGCATAACTAATCCACATGGTTAATACAATGTTTGCACGCTTGAAAATATTTACTCCCTTCAAAATCTTTGTACAACTGTCTTTAATTGCGCCACTAAATATCTTCCTTAATTCATCAGAAACATCTACTAAATTCATCTACGGCAGGCAGAGATTACTTCATCTCCTGTCTTCTACTTTTAACACCAAATGTGCTCCCAAATATATACCAAATTAAATATCTGCCTCTATTGCCATAGTTATACCAAACACTCCTTATGATTGGTCAAATTTCTGGTAGTGTTCATGAATAAAACATGAATTTTGATTGGTAAAAAGCACCTGATGAAATGACAAGAGTCTCTCTGCTCTTCTGTAGTTGTAAAATTATTCAAAGACGAGGCGTATTCAATACTTTCTTTTTCCCCCCAATATTTTCTATCAACGAGCAATACACAGGTTGGATGATTAAAAAAACCTTTCTGGATAAATATACAGCAGTTTTATTAGTGTTATGGTGGTATATCTGTTGAGGAGAAATTTATTAGTGCATGGAATCAAATGTTTTCTTGTGGAATTTATTAATAACATGGGTTTCTATTGAAATCTTTCTTTCATAGATTTCATCTATACTGGATTAATATTTGAGACTTACTTTATTTCCAGTGGATGAAAAGAACAATTTCAACAATGGGGTAAGTTATAATGTGTGTTTTTTTTTTCTTTTCTTTTCTTCTTTGTTTCTTAAAAAGGTATTTTATAGCGGAAGATGTTCTCAAGTGGTGGCTTGTAAATCAATCAAATGGGGCATGAGTGAGATTTAATCTTGTTGAGAGTAATGGGTTTGCTTAATTGTATTTGTAATCTATTTGCAATAAAAAGGTCTTTTAAATAGGACTTTCAAGTAGAACTTTATGTCTTGAGGATACTTAATGTAACTGAGGATAATACAGTACCTTCTATTAAAAAAAGTTACAAGTATTTGGTATCTTTTTAAGGGCTAGGAAATATGGACAAATATCTCGTCTAAAGAAAGAAAAAAAATTTATTGTGCAATGACAAAAGTACTGGGTACTGAGACCTCTGTGGCAGAGTGGTTAAAACTTCAGCTTTCCATTCTGGCATCCAGATTCTCTGTGGGTCTCTAAACAGTACTCCACACATGGTAAATAAAACAAGTTGAAGTAAATACTTCAATGCAGGTCAGTCGAGTATAAAGAAAACCTGTAATTTTGTGGAAAAGCACTAGTAAGCTACTCTATTCGATAGAGGGGTTTCATCACGTAACTCCACCGGAAGTCATTTTGCAGGGCAGGGCGTAGTTGTGTTTTACGCATCTTCACACAACTCAGTCACGTCACACGTACAACAAACATAATGCAAACTAACCTACCTACCAGTTCAGCAAATTTTATTGATTGCAGTTTTTTTGTTGGGATTCCGATTTTACTTCATATTTTCTTTAAATTTTATATATTCACCGGGAATACAAAGAGAAACTTTTATGTGAACGCCATCTGATTGTTGTTATACTCAGACAAAGTCTACATACCTGATATAAAGTGCTCGCTGCAAATCCTTGTGTGAAGCTTAGGTTGAAAGCCATTGCATCGTACAGTAGAGACCGTTTTGAACGTCGATCAGGTCCAGATGGAAATCAAAAAAATGTCTTTTTATTCCCCAGCACATGTCTACTAGTGCAACCAAAAGCACAGTAAGATTCCTGCATAATCATCTTACAAAAATAATCTTATATCACATGCAAAAGTATGTAAATCTAATTAAGTGTACAGCAGACAACAGTGTTCCTCCCCTACAAAATGGTGATGTAAACGAGCCATGACATCAGCTGAAACACCCTTATACATTCTAGAATATATATATATAGCGTGATAATACCACTGACTGAAACCTGTACACATACACAGTGATCTCAACTGTATTTACTCTTGAGGCTTTTAGGGTGATTATCATTAGCAACATACATACCACCTCCCCTGACAGAAAATCATTACTGAATTCAAACATTGCTCTATGGGTAATATTTACAGTTAACCAGTTGTTTGATCACTGAATAACATTTTATGAACATCTTTTAGGAGCTGATAGAAGCAACTGAATGCACTGTAAAAAACATAAGACATTAACATTATTGGCTATAAGAACATTGTGGCTATTTATATCTTGTAAATTGTCCTTTGGCACAATAGCTGTGGGACATCAATGAGTCACATGGGACATCACTGAGTCACATGGGACATCGCTGGGTTGTTAAGGGCAAGGAGGGTCCAGTTTCGTCCTCCACCTCTTCATAATTTTCTTTAGTGTTACAAGCCCTTCCCCCCCCACCATTTTCTGGTTTCACCCAATATTGCAAGCACTTAAAATTCATTTCAAACACAGTTAGCCTTTTGCTTCTGGCTCTTTGCATAGATGAAATTTTTTTCTCAATACAATAACAAGCCAAAGTGTTGACTGCCATTGAATGTCAAGGCTTAAAAAGAAGATAAGTAGGCATAATTTTTTCATAAATGTTACAGGTTTTTTTTTTTGTGTGTCTATTTTGTGCTTTGAAGATTTTCTGCCAAAATATGTAACATTTAAGAATCCACTGTTGAAAATGGTTTCTCCCTCCGAACAAATGGCTCACACCTCCATGACTGCTTTGGCAATAACACAGATTCATAGCAGCCTCCTTTATACACCCACCTGAGAACAAAACCCTATTCACTCAGTTGGTGCCACCTCACATCAGGGAGAGGACGTCATTTGCTGCAGTGAAAACAAAACAAAGCCAAGTCCGTATGTGTTCACTGTGTGTGGTATGTATGGCATGAAAACAAACACAGCTGATCGCTTTGTTTTCACTCCAATGCGCGCAGTTACTATGCGGCCTGATGACCTCGAGTCACGAAGTTCCCGGATATCCAACGAAGTGAATACAGCTGACCTTTCAGACGCATCAATCTTCCCCAAATGAATCATTGCCAAAAGATTTTTAAATGAGCAAAAGGTCAATGCTTACATTTTAAATGAAATTTGATTATTGAATGTCACCTTAAAGGAATATTCCCATGGTTTTTTTTTGTAAAATTTTATTTGAAAGAGCATACTTTTAGAGTCAGTTTGGTACAAAAGTCAGGTTGATATCATATTCCATTCAGGAGATATGGATTTTTAAATATTTCCCATTGCACTTTAAAGTTTTTGTACAGTATGATGAATTCGTGTTTGATGATGGCATAGAGACAATTCCATTACAAATGTTTATGTGTTTCTTTGAACGTTAAATGTTAGAAACAATTTGAAGTAGGGTATATTTGGCAATGTATATAAATACCTAACTTTCCTCAATTATTTTTTTAACAGGTTTTACTAACAAAAAAGAAGATATATTTTAATAATATACATCAACTTTGTGGGAGAAAGTGTTGCTGTGATGTCATACTAAGCCTTTTCGTATTCGTTTATTGGTATTTTTTGTGAACCTTAAATTATGAATAACTCCTGGTAGGAATAACATATTAACATGATTTTTGAACTAAATTGTTTCCAATTTTTGTTCTCTTTCTTATGAAAGGTTACATAAAAACATGGAAAAATTCCTTTAAATTCCAGCAGCACTGGGGTCCCATACGATATTAAATCTGGGGCACATATATGTATCACGGGGCATGGAAAATATTACTTTGTTTATAACTAAACTGCAAGCATACCCAGGAGTGAGAAGCAAACGAATTGTGTACACTGTGCTCATAAATGTTTTTAGGTCCAAAGCATAATTACACAGTGGTACATATATAAATGCATGAATGTAACTATTAATGAAGTTTGTAACCATGTTATGTCTGTTCTTTATCTTTCAAATTTGGAGTTTGTTAATCCTTTAAAGGATTAGTTCAGGAGTCTATCAAGTCCATTATATATGACAGAAGACGGCAAACGAAACAAAATGGTAAAGAAAGCACCCAAAAATCTTATTCCGTTGAGAAGATATTTAAGTTTACAGTTTGGTAACCTTTTATACGTAGAAACGACTGAAACCAGACTAGTTGTGAATCACAGCCTCAGATCTCTCAAAGTCTTTATGTATTCTATCATATTTTGTCCTGTGATTTTGTGGCTTAAAAACCATTGGATATGCAGGAAATACTAAAACAGAATCTTGTAAGGGTAATTATAATTTACCACCTAAAAAAAGTTTGAGGGAAAATAATTCCAATTACAAAAAACTTAAATAAATTTTCTTTAAAATACATTAACAATATGTTAAGAATGTGAGGATGACGACGCCAACTTTACATAGTAGGTTTACTACACCAGTCATTTCTACACAGATAAGAGAGCTTAACTTTAATATCTCCTTAATGGAATAAGATTTTTGAACGCTTTCTTCACCATATTGTTTCTTTTGCAGTCCTCTTTCATATAAGATATGATTACTGAACTATTCATTTATTCATACAATAAAACACAAAAAACACCAGAGTCCGGCTTGGAAATATATAAAGTGAAAAATTGCAATTGGAGGGGTGCAAAGATTGCAAATACTTTCAGATCTGATGCTTGAAATTGTCTACATTATTATCTAGCTCTTTTATTATCTAACAAATTGATTAAAATAGCTTAAGCTGCATGGTCAGGACTGGGTAATTGTATTGAGAGTTGTCATAAATAATGCATACAGGTGCAAATCACCGAAATCAGTCTGTGAGTCTGACTATCAACTAGGGAGGCCATGCAATAAAAAATGTTATACAATTTCAATGGAGTATTTGCATTGTCATGACCCTTGCATTAAATTCACGTAATGCACGACCTTCATTATTTGGTTTAGTCCATTTTTACAATAGGTAAATTTCAAAACAAAGGAAAAAGATGTATGTAAACTTTTCTCAATTTTTCATTCTTTTTTTTGATTTTTTTTATGCATTTTAAACAATTTAACGCATAAATTTTATAAAAATATTAATGTTTTAACATCGTGTTTATATGCGTATTAAATGCACGGTGCAAAGGACTTTGCACTCGCAAATGACCCTCCTAAAGTCGAGTCCGGCATTCTACTCGGCTAAAGTCTTTTGTCCCCGTACATTAAATATGCAAATAAGCACTCCGCCTCAACATTAATCTTTAAATGTCGCATCTCAATCCTAGAAGTACAATTAACCAGAACCAAAAGGTTTTGTGGTTCCGATGTTTTTTTCTTTCTTCATAAGCTGATTGATTTGCAAATTTTGTATTAACTGTCTGTTAAGTCATTGAATAGGCCTATCATGAAATATATGTTCCATGATATCTATTTATAAGCCACACCCACCATGCAGATCAATACAAATTTTGACAACATTAGTTGCATTTGCACAATAACTAACAATATGATGCAAAAACGATTGCTTGTTTGTTTTATTTCAAGAATTGTCAGTAAGTCCTGCCTACTCATCAATATTCATGACATCAATACCGCAACATTAAAACATATATACAGACCATCACCCCTGATGTTGCATAAATCTGATACATCGTTCATGAGATGTAGTATGGTGTTAAGTTTACATTTAGGACATCAACTTAAGCCACGCCCACCATGCATACCAACGACATCTGGTAATAACAAAACCATGTACAAAATAACCAACAAAATTATCATGCCCAATATGACACAAAACGGACATACAGTTGCT
Source organism: Chiridota heheva (assembly GCA_020152595.1). Taxonomy (NCBI): domain Eukaryota; kingdom Metazoa; phylum Echinodermata; class Holothuroidea; order Apodida; family Chiridotidae; genus Chiridota; species Chiridota heheva. The sequence goes on from JAIGNY010002190.1 coordinate 331,137, forward strand.
CATCTATCACCTTTTTTTTTAAATTCACTGTAAGCCCCGCCCACTTATTAACCCTTACACTACCATGCAGCAATAGTATCACCGTTTTCAAACCACCTTTTTCTAAAAATAAAATCAAGACTTTACCAGTCCCATAGGAGTAATCTTGGTATCATTTTAAAAGTACTCGGATATTTCTTTCACAAAATGAATCTTTTTTACAGGAGTCATATTACATAATTTTGAGAAAAAGTACATCAAAAAAGGGTAAAAATGTACAAAAAATGTTTTTTTGTTTTTGTTCTCCTTTCAAATCTTACAATAACTTCAAGATCACAAGTCCTAAGACAGGATAGTATTGGTTTCCGGTCTAATTTTTATAATCCCTACCTGCAATCTTTTGTTCTGGAGAAATTTCTTCAAAATTTCATGAATTTCTGCCATTTTTGACCTGTTTTTTTTTTTTTTTTTCCTTCTCTTAAAAAATCGTGTACCCAAAATGTACATCACACATGCTTCGTTAAACCGCCGTTCAAAAGCGCTTGAAATTTCCTTTCATTTGATATATAAATAAAGGCATACCCCCTACATTTATAACCTGTCCCATAAGAAACATATTTCACCTCTTCAATTTGAATGACTACATGGTGCAGAAGAAATGTACGTGGCTAGCACACGAGCGCTCCAGGTTCGAGTCTCACTACTGTTTTCATTATTTTTCTGCAGCAGCTTTCATGGGTCTTTTGATGTTTTTTATCTTTCTTTTCTTTCTAAAAATTACAGATTAGTATCATTGGAAAAGAAATTTCATAAAGAATCTAAATATGTAACACAAATCTTTGGTTTCAATATTGACAAGATGTTAAACTTCTGCAAAGATTGACCATTTGTTGACCAAATTTAGCCAAAAAATGCTTAATTTGCATATTTTTACCCATTATTTCCTAAATTGGCTTTCAATTACTCAAAAGATAAATATATCAGCCTCTATTCCGACCAAACTCGTAATGAAAGACAATGAAAGAAAAGTTGTCAAAAAATAAGAAAATTGGTCTCACTTTTTTTAAAAGCCCTGGTAGAGTAAGGGTTAACATAAATGATATCCCCAACAAAACAATCGGGGACAACAACAGACCATAGGCTTTCTGTGTACCAAATATGACAGGAATTCAGTTGACAGTGTTTACAAATTCTATTCAGCAAAATCATATTAAGCCCAGCCCACTCAATATTTTTAATATCATAAACATGGACACACCAGCTAACATAATTATCCCAAATATGAAATAAAACAGATATGCAGTTGTTAATATATGAACATTTTCAAGATTTTTACATTAAGTCCCGCCTACTAATTAATATGCATGAAATCACCACCACAAACAATATGGCACACCATGGGCTATCTATGTACCACATACGACATGAATCTACTATACATACATACATACATACATACATACATACATACAAACATACATACAGTACATACATACAGTACATACATACATGCACACATACACCCACACATACATACGCACACACACCTGATGATATCGCATCGGAACCAAAAACCCTGTTCAACTTGAACTTATTCAAAAGTATACTTAAATGTAAAAAAACCATAGACCTTGAAAACAGAATTCACACTAACACTAGAAGTTTTGTAAATCCATGTTGACCATTCTATATATCAACAACGTCTCCATTACATGCGACATTCTCTTTGAGTACTTGCTTATTAATCATGGCACCTACACGCTTCCATTCTAAATGAACCTTGAATCATCAAACTTCATTACATCCTTCACACTAAGGTGAACATTAATCATCAAACAAAATAATTCTGATTGGTGTACATAATTAAACTAAAAATCACAAATGTACGGAGCAACATAAAATAAAATAATGAAATATTAGATGTCTATTGATCCAGGAGAAAATCAATCATAATCCAATTACATAGAAAGGCTTGAATGTTACGATTGAATTATGATCTGAGCTATAGCTACAGTTGTTGTTTCAATTTTCAAGACATTCCAGGAACGACACGTCATATTAATTCAGACATCATTGGCTTTGCCTCTTATTAGTTCCCTGTTTTGATGCAATCGCATTTCATAAGTATTATCCCTCTTTTCATTGTCAGAATGTCTTTCACACATTTTGTAAATTGGCAGAACATATATTCCTCAAACTTTTTAGAAATGTTTATTTTTCTTATGAAAGGGCAGAACAAGCATACAAGCCCGACTTTGCTGCTCGGAAGACAGAGGACCCTTCAATAATTAGCCTGTGCTTAACCCTTACTCTACCACGCAGCGATATTATCACCATTTTGGATGCCCTGTCTTTGACTCCGCCCCCCCCAGGTGCATTTTTAAAAAGGTGCTGGTAAAGTGGTGTTAATACATTTGATATACATCTACTTCAAAATTAAACCAGTGTCATATTTTATATTAGATGATGTATTTATACAAAAATATATTTATCCACAACACACCCAGGTGAATTTCTTACAGCAGTTGTTCTGTAATTCATGCTTTTGAAGCAAATAGAGCAAATTCGTCGCATCTTCTGGACTGTAAATTGAATGCTTGAATGACTAATTCACTGAATGCTGGAATTAATGAAGCAATTTCCGATTTCAATGTACAGATATGACAAAATTGTGACTGGACTACACATGAAACACAGTTAGGTTAGGAGTCAGGTACACGGAAGAGTCTTTTTGTTTAAAGTCACCATTTTGGTCTTTTCAACTTAAGGTATGAATTGTGAATTGCAAAATGAGAGGAAAGTACAATAACAAATAGTCCCAATTCATTCATAATATTTCTCAAAATAAATGTCAATATTGATTGTTTATCAAATTGATTTTTGCCCTTTTAACACAAAGCTAAACATATAACACGCTATTTTCTGGGCACTCACTTATGATTCACTCAACTTTGAGAACGCTTATTTAATAAACCTAACATGCATAGAAATACTCTGTGTGCATGTTACATGACAATAGCACTATAGTTTACCAGGACAAATATTATTTTATTATACCTATATTAAACTGTTACGGAGAATTGCAGTTGGAAAAACTAAATAAATATTTAGCTGTCAGTCTGTCTCCCAAAGGAACAATCAGCTCTTAAAAGATCATAAAGCCTAATTGTTACAGATGTATAAACCTTTTCATTTATATACTGGTATAGTGACAGCATTTTTTTATTATGATGATTATCAATATTGCCTTTTGTCTGATGTTAAAGGGAAGGTATCATTCCATACTAAATGCATTCAGAAGCGAGCTGGTAACGTAATTTCCTGCTTTCAATTTTCCCTAGTGATCGCAAAAAATCAACAATGTTATCAATCACACATCCGCCAGACCAAACATCTGAACATAGGGGGCTTCAGGTGTTATCGATAACATCACAGATTTCTCACACTGGGAATAAAAATAGGAAGTGATGTTGGCGGTGGTCAAGTCTGAATTTATTCATGGGACGATACCTTTCCTTTAAGTTTTCATAATTACCTTCTTTTCATTCAACATACACATATCCAAGTTAACCAGCATTTTACCAGTTCTTGGTAAAATGTATGATGAAATTCTAGTACAATCCTTTTCTCCTTAACACGCTGATATGATATTGAAAAGAGAAATTAACTTGTCTATTTATATGGTATCAACTGATGAAAATGTCACTCACGTTTTAGGAAAAAAATAGTTTTGTCTCATCTGAAAACTTTAAATGTAGCCATCCAGAGTATAAACAGGTGAAACAAATTATTCAGATTTAATGAACAATTTCTTGAAAAATAGTATTCGTATTGCAAAAACTAATGGCCCCAAACTGTCTTTACTTGACAAGTTCTTATAAATTCCTACAAATACATGAAAAATTCAATTTCTTATTTCATAAACCAAATTCCAAACTTATTTCTAAAGGAAAGGTAAATTGTCTCATAAATAACTTGAAGTGAGCGCTGTGTGCTGGTAATGACACTTCCATTTTTCAATTTTCCTTATTGATTGCGAGAAATCTGGAATGTTCTTGATAACACATGTAGGCCCCTGTGTGGGCCCTACAGTATGTTCAGTTCGGTGTGTGATCGATAACATTGCATATTTCTCACGATCAATAGACTAAATTAACAACCGGAAGTGACGTTACCAGCATAGTGGCATTACTTCTGAATGTATTTATTGGACGATACCTTTCCTTTAAAGTGGTCCTGCCATGCCTTCTAAAAAAAGAGATTTAACATGTTTTTAACCAGGTTTTTCATATCCCTAAATTCAATAATCCGTCAAGAAATCCTGGTTCTATGTCCATTTTCATGATGAAAACAGACTTAGAAATTGATCATTTATTGCTTGCTCTGAAAAAAGTTGAAAGGGATTTGTGACGTCATAACAGTTTGCTATGTCATTTCAGGGACTGCTGATCGTAAACAATGCATCACACACATACTAACCACGTACAAATAGCGTCTGATTACAAAAGGTTTTCGGGCTGTTCAGATATTAATTTGTCATTTTTATGTTCAAAGCTATGATGAAAATAATTTGGAAATAAATGAAGAACATTCTCATAATGAAGGGATGTCTTTCCTTTTAAATTTTGAAGCGCTTGCAGACGAGATAGAAGTATCAGGCTTACAACCCTCACCAGGACCTTTACACAGTCCTACAGTAAAAAGCCTGTGTAGTCTGCATGAAATTCTTCTTACTGTTTCGCAAGTAATATTTTGTTAAACATATTCAAATTGAAGTGTTTGTAACAACATCTACCTTTTTTCACTTCTAAAAGAAATATAAAGTTTATTTATCAATGTTCAAGTCTCTGCCGCTTGATGTTTTACAGTCAACACGTCTACGTGAGCTGAATAACTCATTCACACAACTCCGTTTGCGTTTTTGCACTTGAATTCAAAGTTTTTGAAGAAATTGTGAAAAGTTTGTTAGTTTATTTTTGTAAGTTTTAATATGCTTAAAGGGACGGCTTCGCATATGGACACAATGATTACAATTCAGTTCTAAATTATCTATTTTTTTTCCTTCGATCATATTCCACACTATATACTGTATGAAATAAATCATACAATTTTTTGACGGATGGAGTAGCCCAGTCGGTTACGGCTTCGTCTTTTGTGTGAGAGGTTATGAGTTTGAATCTCACCAAGTTTTTTTTTTTTTTTTTTTTCTCTGTTCCTCTCATTTGAATTTTTATTACTTGTGAAACAGTAAAATTTTCATGTCACAGACAGGTCAAGCTACTGTTTATAATCAAACAGAACAGGGTTAACAATCTGGTGTGAGCTGAATATGATACGGTACCCGGTAAGCCCCGGAAATTCGGTTTATGTCAAGGGCACAAAACATGTCCAGAATTGTCTCGTTTTGTTGCCCTTTGCCATTGAAAAACAACTTTTAGATTGAGAATTTCATTACTACATCCTTCAACTACACAACACTATGGCATTTTGTTTAATATTTGCTTAAAAAATGTAATATTTTAGAAGAACAAACAGAGATGCTATTGATACTAGTTATGAAATTTCAATGGCGGCCACACGTTATACGTGGCATCGATGCATTGTTTACATACAGTCGTTCCCAAAATGACATCATTGCGTACTGAGCCTTATTCTGGGTTTTTGCCTCAAGGAGACAAAAAAAAAAACATTTTTATTTTGAGATTTTCTCACAACTGATAGAGTTTTGTACAGAAAAGATTATATTTTTGCAAATCAAATAATCCAAATATATTTAATGTAAGATTTGACCCCCATGGCAGGACCACTTTAATGATTGCTCCAGATTCACAAACTCTATACCAAGAACACTTTGACCTTCTGGCCAAGAAAGAAAATGTAAGGAAAACAACAACAAATTACCAACTAAATTCTCCATAGGAGAAATAATCAATACTGCTGAAACCATGTCATGCAATAATTTCTTTTATATAGACAATATAGACGCTAACATTACAGTGACCTGATAAGCTTCGATCTTTAACTTGCAGTAATCTTACAACACTTATCACAGATGAGAAATCATTATTCTCCATGACAACGGCCCATTCTAGCATTAAAACAAACTTCTGTCAATTTTACCTGTGTAATTTTCAAACAATAAAAAACAAATAACTCCATATGACTTATGCAAATAAAACTAACAAATAGCAACAGAAAATTCAAACGTGATGTGCATACATACTTTCCCCACTTTTGTTGCACAGTCCACTTTGGTTTCTAGAAGTGCCTTTTACATCGACACGTTGTGATCCTGTTTTAGGAGCAATGCAATATCAAAACGTGGCAAAATGTATGCAAAACTGGATTTTGTATTTTTGTTCAGCGAAAAAAGGCTTTTAAAGAAGCAAATTTGAAACTGAATACCAAAATATTATCCCTATGTAAATGATACGGTAGAGAATTTTTTTGATTGTTATGAAACATATGGGAAAGAGAAGGAAAACAATTTATAAGTACCAAATAATGTCCGATACGCCTCCAGAATGGGCTAACAATTCACCAATTTTACATCTTATGGGGTAATATTGGTTTCTACAAAGTCAAAACAGTTTTGTGAAGAACAATGATTGTAATTTTGCAACATGCTCTTTGGATTGGTTGGCTTCTTGATATGACAGCACTTTGACAGTCTGTGTCATGTTTGCCACAGGTTTAGCAAGGAATTAATAAGGGCGTACTTTAGAAACAAACATATCAGTTTGTTAAAATGTGTTACATGATCAAAAGATGTGTGTACCCCTCTACCACGGCATATTCAAATTCTCAGGCGTTTACGTGCACCCATGCTTACTGTATATCAAAAAAAACTAAAGCACCCACCACAATGATCTGTTTCAAAACAAATTAGTTCCAATTTTTTCTTTCTTTTTAAATCTGTTTTAGTCGCATTTGATATCTTCATAATTTGTTTTAAGGCACAAAACGCGGACGTAGGCCTAGCGCCATAATGTATAGTGGCATATTGGCAAAGAAATTATTTCTAAAGCTCTTTCTCTGGGGGTCTCATTTGGTCCAGCACAGTGATTTACCATAAGTTTGTGTTTTTGCGGTGGTACAAGTCAAAAGTCTACAAAGCAATTAACATTATACATTCGATAGAAATGCTAAGTTTTAGTCAAATTTCCTGATGATTATTTTTGTATCATGATTTTTTCAATAAAGAAATAACATTACACGTTACATTTAAATCCTGATTTGTGATAACGTCCCTTGTACGCAAGGTGGGCGATTTATAGTCTTCCCGTAAATCGTATGTGCCCAAGTGCAAAATCAAAACATCGGAACAGACGTATTCAAAATTAGTTTTTCTTACCATGCCATGGGTATATTGAAGATGCAAATAATCAAAACATGTATTTTCATAAAGAATAAAAAACGCAAATATTGTAAAAATCCTAAGCATGTAAAAACAAAGTATCGGTATTAAAACCAGTGTTTCATTGCATGTAGGCCTCAACAAATTTGTATAATAAATACCTTGTTTCTTTTTCGATAGGTTACTTAATTTTTATATTCACTTTGTTACTAATTAATCTTATATTTTCTCCTGTTTTCGATATGTTACAGATAGGCCTAGACTAATGGTATTCAAAAGAAAAAACAATAGCATGTCTAAAAAAAATAATGAGTAAATAGTAACTGGTAAATACCTTATAGTTAAATTACAACAGCTTACTGATTCTTTTATCAACGAAACTTTAGACACATGAACTGACAATGAAGCTTATTTTCACCTTTCTGCTGAGGTGCTTGAATGAGGCGAATGGGACTTTGCACATTATGGGGCCTTATGGAAACTATTGCATTGTTGTGATGGGAAAACTTAAAGGTAAACTGTTTTGAGGTCAAAGTTAGAGTTGTGGGTGGGGCATACAGGTAGCACGGAACTAATTATTATCCCCATTGGAGCCTATGACGAAAGAGTCAAGTTCAGGGTCTTTTTGTACAAAAGTGTCATAGATTTGGGGTTCTTTTGTGATGTTTTTCAAAAAGTACCATCTAATATCTCTCGGATGAGGGTACTTTCAATAGGGGGTCACCAGAGGTTTTGGCCCTTTTTTTAGGCTGAAGTGAAGAGGTGTTATACACCCTCACTAAATCACTCAAATTTTAGTGTGGGTCCTTGGTAAAATAGTTTCCCATGAAACTTTTACTGAAACAAATCTCGTCAAGTTTGGATATGCATAGTCAAGTCCTATCCTTTCTCTACCATTCCTAAAATTTTCAACTTCTCAGCTTCCTGTCCCATGAAATGGGACCTCTTGAAAATATTTTTATTAGCCTTTTCTCTGAGGGTTCTCATTTTTGGATGGTGGAGTGATACCTTATTAGTTCCGTGCTACCTAAAGGGTATAGCAGTGTAACTTGTGATATGCATATGATAGTTTAGCTTTTGAAAAAGTCAAGAATCAAAGGTGAAATATTTGTTCAAAATGAAAAGATTTGAGCCAATATTAACATAAAAAGTACACGGCTGATTGTGATCCAAAGTGGTAACATGGTACCTTGTAAGGTGAAGGTGTGCCGCCCAGACTTTCGAGTACAAATATCAAGTGGTACTCTGGTAATAAACCTATTTTTCACATTTCTGCTGCAGTGTTTGAATGGGGTGGATGGGATTTTGCATTTATGGGGGCCTTATGGGAACTATTGCATTGTTGCTGTGATGGAAAAAGTCAAAGGTGACTGTTATGAGGTCAAAGTTTCAAGGCTGATATACAGAATGATTCACAATCATATGAAGGATAGGTCATTGCTAAGTGACAAGTGGTGATGAGATCAGCAACTACGTGGATTGCATTCTTGTTTATATTAATATTAACGTTAACTAGAGCTGTGACCGTTTAGCGTGTACTCGCTACACGCTCGCAAATCTTGTAAACGTTTACTAAATACTTCATTGCGAGTAATCGTTTTTCTTACATTATAGGCCTAGTGTCTTGCCGTTGAAAATCAATATTCATAATTCAAATCACACACACATTCGGCTGACAAAATTCCAATCAATGATTTTTTACAAACTGTAAACCCGATTAGCATAATCTTTTTTAAATGTGCGAATCACAAATGCGCAGTAATCACCAATGAATGGGGATATTGTGCACTTTAATTTCGCCGAAATCTGAGTAATCTAACTTGTAAAATGCACCGCGAATGTGCAGCAGTAAACAGTGAAACTAACAATAGGCCTAACGTTAGGCCATAAGGCTTTAAATCCCACGCAATCAAGGCCCGTTTCATCGACCAAAAAACACTTGAATCGTGACAATCAGTACATTTACATGTAAATATTACCTGATGTGTCAAATAAATTTTGCAAGAAAGAAAAAATATTGCATAATAAATAAACAGAAAAAGGTTTTAACAAAGCTGAAATTCTGCATGCTTCGCAAAGAAGGCGGCCATTTTTTCGAGAGGACTGTTATTTCAGAACTTCCTGGTGGTGGTGGCGTAGTTTTGAAATGTTTTACGGCGAGGTATATCATAGGCCTCAGTATTCAAGATTTTCACAGAACTTTGAAAGCCGTAGCGAATAGGACAAATAAGTTACGCGATGTTGAGTTTAAATGACATTGAAAGGAAATTATTTGTTCTTTCTAAACTGAATTTCCATGCATATTTTCCATAAAAATGATGATTTGTACCGTAGAAGTAAACTTTTTACGATTTTGAAAGCAAAACTCAGCGTCTATTTCGGCAATGCAGCCAGTACTTTTGCCATACTAGTTGCGCGATTTTTTTTACTTCGCCTTGTAGTTTTGGAGCAATTTTGGTGTATTTTTGAAAATTACGGTACTAAACTCGTGTACACGATACACGCTCGCTTTTTTTGGCGTGTACACGTTTACTAAAATCCCTAAACGTTCACAGCTCTAACGTTAACATGAAAACTGATCTTCAAACACATCAAAAGATTTGCTTTACTATAGAGGGTGGCCTGTTCAAATTTAAAAAAAAACACTAAAGATGCATAAACTAATAATACTAATACTACTACTACTACTACTACTACTACTACTACTACTACTACTACTAATACTATAATAATACTAACTAATAATAATAATAATAATAATAATAATAATAATAATAATAATAATACTAGTACCAATAATATTAATAATAATAATAATAATAATAATAATAATAATAATCTAAAATAAACTTATTAGTGCTAATATAGAATAATTACGATGTAAACTAGAGATGACTATATACACCAATCATTATCAACAAATGTTACACAAGCTGTCAAAGATATATATCAAAGTATTTCAATGATTTCAGCTTCGTCTTTCTTACCACTTAACTTATTCCTTTAAAAACAAATTCAACTTGATTCTGCTACATTGGACGTGCACCCAGTTCTAGCTGACAGCCAATTTAATATAAATATTCACACCTGGAACTAGCTTGCCCTATTTGCCCATAATTGCCTGCCAATCAGGCTACTGAATATTAAACCCTTTGGCAATAGCGTAATCAGTGAGTGATTATAATCCTTAACAAATTCATGAGAGATTTAAGACTTGACCAGCTATGTATGACGATAAAGGACAAGGCCTTCATTTTCTTTATTAGTAGTAAGTACATCTACGCAGATTCAAGATTTCTTTTCCCTCTTGAGTAAAGCTTGCATTTTTAACCAATAAAAACGGCAAACTGTACCAAATGTGCAAGAAATGGTGATCTTGTATGTGTAATTCCACTTGAATTTCGCTCTCAATTCGTATGCAATTTTGCACATTAATTATTCGTGTCAATTTCTCTGCCAGTGAGCAGTCACAAGTGTTTACTTTCTTCGACAGACCTTAATAATTTCACTAAGCTGTGTCGAAGATGAGAATTGTGACAAATGGCTCAAAATGAATGGAGGCTTCTATATAAACAATAGCTTCAGTCTTTATGTCCGACAGTAATCTTTCTCTTTAAATGCATGTTTAAGATACGTGCTAAGATGCTTGTCAATTTTCAAGGACTTAACTTTTCTTTGATTTGTTATTTCCAATGATGTATCTAGTTCTCACAAGACTATTTTCATCTTTACTAAGCAAATTTTTATGCTGTTTCTAATATTTCAATATTGATAGTTAAATTTAAAGTATAAGATAATAAATAGCAATACTGTTTGTTAAATTAGTAAATGTTAGGGGAGGGGGAATAATTTTATCATAATTTTGGATAATTTTCTGTTCAAATTGTGCTACAGATATAAAAATAAATCTAAAAAAAGTTGGCTTCTACGTATTTGGATATGAACAGAGATTCAGCGTGATACTATCCAGTATTAAACACTAATGTCTTATTTACATTTGAAAAACAAACTGTAATTTTGCCTGAAGTAAAACTTGTAAGCTAGCAAGGTGCATTTCCTAACAAAGAGGCCCATTTTTTTTTTGTGGGGTCAGCCACGCAGGGTCAGCCATGCAGGGTCAGCCATGCAGGGTCAGCCACGCAGGGTCAGCCATACAGGGTCAGCCACGCAGGGTCAGCCATGCAGGATTAATTGGTGAGGGGGAGGGGGTTCAGTCATATAGGGTTGATGGAGGTTCAGTCATTTAGGCTAGATGGGGTTTAGTTATAAAGGGTTGACAGGGGATAAGCTATGGAGGGTTGAGAGGAGTGGTGTGGGGTTGTCAGTCATGTAGGGTTAATAAGGAAGGATTCAGTCAAATGGGTTGACACCAGTAAGTTATGGAAGGTTAATTGGCATGCATGCCTAACAAATCAAATGTTGATCAATAACAATTTGTTTGTGTATTTACATGTCCTTTTTACCTATAAGCTAAATCATGTTTTTTTTGGCAATTACTAGTTAGTAAATCATCTATGATGTTAGTGGTCATTTAGTTTAATGCCAATTACCCCATACTTTATGGAAAATAGCTTAGATATGTGACTAAAGACAGTTGGTTGGTTTTATTAGCAACAAATCTAGAAAGTACTTCACTTTGTAAGATGATATTTACTTAAAGTTTTCGCTTTCTGAAAAGAGCTTCGTATGGGTAGACCAAGCATTATAATATATCACTGGGTTGGTTGTTTGGGTTCAACTGAAATAGTCATATGCCAAGTTGGAACTATACACAAACTTTCCAACAGTTCAAAATTAAAGGTGTTGAAAATTTTCCCACAAAAAAACTGTGACAGAAATAATATAAATGTAGTAAATACATCTTTATATGCTTTCCCTTTTCCTAATTTATTGTATTATTAATCACATGATTACATGGGGGATGTTTTAGAGCACATATTTACCACATATATAGTTGCTTATTCAAGAAATCTAAAAAAAAGAATACAAATTCTACTCACGAATTCCCGTTTTTTTTTCTCCGCAGTTCATAACCGCCGAAACCATATAATTTTTTGAGACTTTGTATGTGCCATTATTTTTTTTGTTAAGGCTGGCTTGGCCTAGTGGCAGCTAAATTACTTTATGGATTAATGAATCATATTTTCTTCATAGATATATAAGAATTAGCCTGTAAACCCAATTACTTACCACTGCATATATTATGGTTGAGGTCTATGAAAATCTGAACATACATTGGTTAATCGAAGGATTCTTACTTATCAAGCACTTTATAATCAGTCTAGTTAGCATAGCATAGCATAGCATAGCATACTGTAGCATAGCAAAGTTTAACGTTCCAGAAGCATTCAGTGCTGGACATTATATCAAGACGGCCACAGCTTTTGATAACCAGTTGTGAACTCACTGGTTGTAGACCCACCAGGATACAAACCCGGGACGTGCGGGTAAGAAGACAAAGCACTAACCACTACACCAAGGAGGTCTGTATAAACAGCTATAGCTGCAACAATTAAAACAAATTATGATCATTTCAAACACAACATACACGAAGTAGTATTGAAAAATTATGGTACAGTAACTATCTGCGTCTTCTTCCTTATAGATTACCAGGATATTTTAAGAAACTATAATTACGATTATGAACTCAACTCTCCTTGTACAGGCCCCTGGTTTTCTACATATTAATTACCAGATGTTCATGTATACTCTATATACATAATGCATTGCAAGAACCTATTGATTATCTGAAGTAAAGGAAATAGTACCTGCCTGTCAATCAAAGTTGTTATGTAAGCAACCGACCGACAAAGCTTCAAAGGCCAAATTGTAATCACTACAGCCGTTTGCTCTAAACACGTACTAAGCTTAATCTTTTTTCACTAATCTGCTGATTGTGAATTCTTGAAAATGTCCGATTTAATTAATTTAATGACTTTTTATCTCAAATTTGAACCTTTTGAAGGTTTGAATATAAGATTTTGCCTCAAGACATGCAAGAACCGAAAATCAAATGCAATTAAATTTGAACATTAACGCTAGGGCTATTGCTTGGCCTAACATTAAAACTAATTCCATGCAGCACAAAAATGGACACTTCCTCAGCCGTGACAATCTGGCACACAAATTAACGTTACTTGATACTTTTTTTCATTTTCCCATTCTAACGTTAAACTGAATGTTTTTGTCTAATAATAAGTAAGGGTTTAACGTTAATATGATTTCAATTAACAGTACAAAATTAGAGCCCTTTTTTTTTTGTAATCAGTTAGGCCTAGAATTAAAGCCTAAATGAAGTATCACAGAGCCCAAGCTGGTAAATATTTTGTTTGAGGGTTATTTGCACATTCTTATTATCCACTGAAACAATATTATGAATAAACATAGGCCCAAACCCATTCATTAATCCAAAACTTCCATTTTTTTTTTTTTTTTTTTGGGGTCCATTTTTTTTTTTTTTTGGGGGTCCATTTTTTTTTTTGGGAGGGGGTTATTACAATGTTAAGAGTAAGTTGGGTGAAATTCGACTATCAGGTGCCCCTTAAAAGTTTCAAAACAGCAATTTGTTGAACCCTTGCAAAATGATTGATTTTTAAGTTTAAATTTCATCGCATGCTGCATGCATAGGCCTAGTACGAATCTTCGTATTCGCTCTGAATCTCTGATTTAGCATAGGCCTATAGCTTAAGCCTACTTTGTGAATATCCCTGAAATGAATTGGCAAGCCTAATAGTGACAATTATCACAACTCACAGACCAATAATGTGAATAAAACGAGTGCACATACCCAAATAGAGCAGATCTCCAAATCCTACTGATAGGATAGACGTTAATGCAAGCACAGTGTTCCAAAACTGTACTTTCAGCGGGAAAGTAGGTGGTGTTTGGTAACAAATAATTCAAAACCTTTTTAAAAATCCTTGTTAGAAATGATTCACTTGTTAAATCCTGATAATTCTATTATAACTCAATTAGGCCTAGTCCATAGGCCTAGATAACTTGTAACTTCGATCAAAACAACACCTACATGCATATGCACACATGCTTCAGCCTAGTTATTATACACATCTCTCAGTACGGGTTGACATAAGAATTACCGAACAAGGTTCACTAATGGCAGCCATACTAACATGATTGGCATCAGTCCGACAGTGCTCCAGAGAGTACTGCGATAGCTTTAGCCTAGTCATCAGCCTACGTTACATGTTCAGTTGCTGTTTGTTTGTACGTACATGCAAAGATGAGTCATGACACGAACGTGCGTAGGCTAGCAATGTACATACATGCAAAACACTCTAAATTTTGTTGTGTAGGCTAGGCTAGGCCTAGCCTTCGAATTAGGAGATCACAGCAAAATCAATTTGACTGAGTTTCTTTCTTTTTTTCTTCAGCTTGTTGATTATATTAATTAATAAGTTACTATTGTTTTAGTAATTGAATTATATTTTGATAAGTACTTTTTTCCTTGATCTTATGCAAATATGAGCAATTTCAAAAAGTTTTCAATGATTTGTTTATTTTAGCTCACGTATTGCTATGTCATGCGTATCTTTAGCTTGTCACTATGCGGATGAATACTTCACACTGTAGCTGAGTCAATGTTATTGTATCTTGAAAAATGATTTTACAAATGTTAAAAGTTTTTGTTTCATAGGTTTTGGCTGAAATTTTTTAAATTTTCATTATATAATCTGTTATATATATGCGTTCAGTACAGGATAATGCATAGAAGCTGGTTGCAGATATCACTGGATGCACTCGGGCTCCACCATCGTGCATCATCGCTCAATCTGTGCCCAGCTTCTATGCATTATTCTGTACCGAATGCATAGCGCATCATTATTCATTAACCCTTTAATAATAAACCAGTCTGGCATTGATGCTAATTGTCCATATGTTGATGTTCACTGTATAGAAGCCTGCAAAGCACCTGGTTGCTATTCTATTTCAGATGAACTTTTTTGAACTGGCTGCATAATGATCATCTGGCACCTACAGTGGAGAGTTTGTTTTCCTCATGCCAAAATTTTACGCCATAATTTTTAGAAACATAGCTGTTTACGCCAGTTTTGTCCATGTCACTGTAAATTTAATGTAGGTCTCTATAAAATTGAGAGAAAAGTATGCCAAATGTTGTCAAACTAGCTCCATGCCGAGCATACTTTACAGACTCAGTGGTCCTTTTTCAACAACAAAATTATTGATATAATTTTACAACCATGAATAGATGACTTTGCATGATTTTTTTTTTTAATTAAAAAATGTTTCGGGAGACTTATGGACAGTTCTAAAACAAAATTGCAGTCTGGCACCTAATACACAGATATAAAACTTATATACACACTATTGCTCCCAGAATGGAATGGTAGAAAGCCCTTATCTAGCACTAAAATGCTGGAAAACCCTGAAAGGTAGTAAACCACCATTGTGTCTCTGTAATAAACTGCAGCACACATGTACATCAGAGTGCATCAAAACCAAGAAAACCATTCTATCATATCTTGTCATCTTAATGATTCTCAGTTCATGTTTTGAAGCACAGTCACTTAGTTTCTGGGTCTTCATTGCAGTGACTAACATTATGCATTTTAAGTACAGTAAAAGAAAGCCTTGATTTTAGTGATGAATAATACGTCATTAGCAATATTTCTCAATGTTACTGCACTTTCTTTGGTCTATTTTGTATGGTAAATTAATTTCCAATTTTCTCCCCTTTTTTTTTTTAACGTCAACTTTTTTCGAGTTCATCTACTGACTAGAAGATATGAAGGGAAAAAAAAATGGTATTCACATGCACCAGCCCCAGTTATGATCAGAATAAAATGAGCCAAAAATAATACAGTAGTACAGTGTTCACATTAAGGTGTGGAATTGCCGCACATATTATCAAATTCCCGCTTAATGATAATCAAAGGAAAGAAAATTCCAGCAAAAATATTGGCAGAAAAATGCCAATTTTGGTATACTTTCAGCCAAATTTGGGAATTTTGGCATGTTTAAAAAAAAAATTGATATTCCAAAAAGAAATTTCCCTTTAAAATTTTTTAAAAAACGCAAAAATTACACAAATTTTGAACTTTAGTGTGACCACTGGAGTAGTATCTCTATCATAACAATCAGCTCAAGTATTATCATGTACTCCCACAAACTAACATACCAGAAATTCCTTATATTACTTACAGTCTACATCAATAAGTACACCAACAATACTGGAAGGAATGCTGTCCCTAAGCCTAGATGCTTTACAGCCTGATCTATTTGCTCAATCCATATATACCTGATTATGTATTATTTGTACCCCAAGAGATAAACACACAAACCAATGGTCATCCACACACGATGACTGCTGGCACAGATAACTGGTTCTCCACCGTGTTCGCTTTCATTGGCTGTATTGATGAGTTTACGGGTTGTCAACAACTAAGGTCAATTAAAGCTGAGTATGACCTATCTTTATATACAAGTTGTGATGCGCTGTACGTACATTTTATGCAAGTTAATGAGGCAGAAATGGTCTTTGTTTTCTTTCTTGTATTCAATATCGATTCAGAAATATTGGGAGAGACACCTCAATGGAATGTAAGTACGTATTAACTCATGGCAGGCAGATACTGATTTTGCTATATTAGGACTAAAGAGATACTGATTTTGCTATACTGGTACTTGAGTTATATTTCAAATTTTCTACAAATTACATCAAATAATGTTATACAGGGAAATCAGTGAACAACTAAATAGGATGTCATAAAATTAATATTTATATAATGAGCCTATTTTCCCTTATTTTAGCTATATTTTAAAATCTTTAAACTTTTTACCACAAATAATTTGCATAGGTACTTCTTAAAGAATTCATTCAGTGGTCAACCAAGTTTATATTATGTAAAAGAGGACCTGAAAGGAAACAAAATGGTAAAAAAAAACATTTAAAAATTGTAATCCGCCAAGGAAATATTCAAGTTGAAAGCTCAGTTCAATGACTGGTATTTTTTGCTATGGAAAGTTGGCACCTCAATCCTCACTTTCTTATTACAATTGCTATTGTATTTTCAAAGAAAATTTATTCAACTGATTAACTTTTTGAATTATTTTCATTGACCTTCCTGCAGGTGATAAAATAATAATTCTCTTACTAGATTCTGTTTTACTATTTTCCTGACATATCTACTGGTTTTTAAGCCATAAAATTGCATAGAATACATAAAGACTTTGAGAATCTGAGGCTGTGACATCACAACTAGTCTGATTTCAGTTGTTTATAGTACACAAACATGCCAATGTTTGTTGTTTGATGAGGGCTTAACGGCCAACTGTAAACTTAATGAATGCTTTCTTCACCATTGTTTTTCTGTTGAGATCCTCTTTCATATAAGATGAACATGCTAGAGCCCTGAACTAATCCTTTAGGGATTAGATTAGGATTAGGTCTTTGGGGGTCTTCACATTTAATAAATATCATTTAAAAGAGACATACACCAAAGGGTCTAAAGAATCTTAACAACAAACTAACCAGCATACAGTAAAAGCTCATCTACATAACTTACTCAACATCCCAAGCGAGATTTGCCTACCAAAAGTAGAGGGCAAAGTCAACAGTGGATGGGGGTGGAGGGGGAGGGGGAGGGGGGGGAGGGGAGGCAAAATTACAAAATCATGCTAAGATGGTAAAAAATCACCATACAAAAAATTAAAATTCTGAAAAAAGTGGGGAGAAAAAAGCCCCCTTCAAATCCTACCAATGACATCCAATATATCGATGTTTAAAGTGTTAACTGCAGGAAGCGTAAAATTTATGAATAATTCGAAAAATAAGACTTATTAACAAATATATTGAAAAACTTATTCAAAAAATAAAGACTTCTGTTACTTCAAAATGAGCATAAATTAGACAAAAGTGGAAAGCTTTATCAAAATCAATTAAAAGGCCAGTTATCGTCTCTAACGTGGAGGTAAATATATTTCAATTTGTGTGTGTTGTTTGGTCAAAATACAAAGGTTTTGGAATCAAATGCATGTGCCGCCACATATCAATCATGACAGATGGCCTTTAAACTGACCATTTAACAGCATTTTCTTAATTAAAGCCTTATTATAGAACAAATCGTACAAATCTTTTTATTCAAATTTGTGAAATCAGAAACGAGAAAACCTATGAATTTCCGTATCTTTTAGTTAAAGTTTTTCAATCCTACACCAACACTCTTTGAAGGGAGCAGTTGCATATGACCAACAGGCATCATATCCAAATTAAGCAGCAGGAAATCAAATTTGAAGATTTTTAGTGAATGTGAATTAGAACGGAAAAAATAATAATTTTAAGCCGTCTTCTCTTTTATTCACTTGGTTGGTGCCGTGTCACTTCCAGGAGGAGCTGGAGTGAAAGCAAAGCTTTGCGCGTTAAGGCGAACATAAGTCCGTATGTGGTATGCAAAGTCCGACAAAATATATACGATTGCAATTTGTTAGCTAAACTCCATTTTCACTAATTAGATGCTTTGTTAGTTGATTGTGCAGTTAAGAATAACAATTAATTGAAGTTTATATTGATTTTTACAGACGATCGGACATTGTACGTTTTACTGGTACACCTGCTTGGTAGGCATGTTTAACACACTGTGGTTGAAATTCGGGTCAGTCATGGAAATTTTTTAATTTACCCAAAAACAGTGATATATTTTTACCAAAAACTCAACAAAGCAATGTCACATATCATCATATGTTGTCTGAAGGGCAAATTTGTGCCTTAAGTGATTGAAATTCGGGCCTACCAAGCTACGTATGATATGTAAACACAGCTTCTGATCGCTTTGTTTTCACTCCAGTGGCGCACGGTTACTATGTGGTCTGATGACCTCAGGTCAAGAATCCAAGCGAGTGAATACACCACAACATTTGCATATATTTAAATTTCCCCAAACTGTCACTGCAAAGCCATAACATGGAAACAACAATTGCTTATTTCATAACTCAAAGTTCAGAATTAAAAGCTCAGTCTGTTATATATAAATCTCTATCTGTTCATCATACTGTACCCTTAAAGGAGACATAAAGTCTGACATAATCCTTATTTCATATGATAGAATTAAAAATAACACATTTTTCTGACCAAGTTTCATACCCCCTTAAGCAATCTAACACAATTTGTATCATTATTAAAAACTTTAGTTCTACTACTAAATAGTACTATGGGAAGCCACCATTTTGATTTTAAAACATGCAGATTATGATGTCATCAGCCCAGCAGGATGTTGGAATGCTTTGTATTTCTTTAGAATTTGTTTTTCTTATGTAAGGGACAAGGAATTTTTTGTGTACACATGAAATTAACAAAACATTCTGTTAAACATTGTGTCACATCATTTTGGAATAAAAACTGTAATCACATTTATAAAGAAATACATTAAATTCCCTATGTCCCTATTATGGAAATTAAATCATCATGCACAATATTCTAATACAGAAATGAACAAAATGGCAGCCCCCATGTGTCAACTTCAAACATTAATAACTTGAGTTAAAAATAAGATTTTGACTTGCTGTTTGAGGTAGTTGGTTAAGATTTGTATATTCTATCATATGAAATAATGATTGTATCAGAATTTTGTCTCCTTTAATCTTATACAATCCAATGCAGTATATGTTATCACTTTTGAGGGTTGTTAAAGTTCAGGGAACACTGATGTTTCTTAAGCTATTTTTCAATCCAAAATATGAATGAATGTGAAATACACCAACAAAAATTAAGTTACAAAAAGATTTTCCCACACAACCTTGATAAAATAAATTAGCTAACTCTGGTTACTATTCCATTTTGTCATTACTGTACATGCAGAAGTACTTTCCATACAACATACCTCCATGATGTCAAACAAATGAAAAGTATTCTCCAACCACAGGGCCAAAAACAACATATAAGTATATGATAATGATTCACATCATAATTTGCCCCAATTTTTTTTTTTTTTTGTTCCTCTGTACGCATGGCAACATGATCTCAATTTTAATAACCTTAAGTGACTGTGACAGACATTATAATGAGTCAAAGTGTAAACAAAGTTTTTAAACAAAGCCTGAAAAATATCACCTGACATGGACAAAAATTAATTATCTTTTATTAGTCTATCAAATGTTTTTATCATGTACCATCATGGTCTGGACTTCATATTGAGCAAGATAATGGTGGAAGTTTGATGTACAGTAACACACCGTGTGGATTTTTATGATTGTTCCAAATGTATGCAACGTTGTAAATAACTTTCTATTTTAAGAAGCAATGTGACCGAGTGGGCAACTTTCTCGGGACAAAGTTCCATGGTATGAAGAATGTTTCAATTTGTTATTTAGAATCTGAATTTTTTCTTTTCATAATCACAGTGAGAATTGTTTCTAAGAAAGATGATGAAATATACAATGATAAAAATTGATTGATATTACCCTTTACAGAAATTTTAGCTTGCAGCACGCTTGTGACAAACTAACAATTTTCAATTTGTGTAAGTATGCTGCAAGCTTGCACAAGCGTGCTGCAAGTTTGCAGCAAGCGTGCTGCAAGCTAGTATTTAAAACAAATACTAGCTTGCTCAATAAACTCCAAGCTATTGCCAACGTTGAAGTCAGCCTCAACCAATGCGGTTTTATTCCTGGCAGATCTACAACTGATGCCATATTTCACTTTAAACTTATGGCTCAAGCTCATATCACAGTGAAGAAGCCCCTCCACGTCACATTTGTTGATTTCAAAAAAGCATTTGACAGTGTCATCCACACAAAGATGTTGGACGTACTCCAAGACTTCAATGCCCCTGCTGATGTGCTTCGCCTTATTGCTAACCTTTACTCCAGAGCTAAGGGCACCCTGACATGGAAAGGTTTAAGTACACCAATGTTCAAGACACCAGTTAAAGTGCGGCAAGGATGTCCTCTCTCGCCAACTATTTTCAACCTTTACACAGAGGCAATGATGCGTGAATGGACTTAGGCAACTGAACATCTTGTACCTCCAGATGTTAAAGGCTTCACTACCAATGAACTACGATATGCAGATGATATTGCACTCCTGGCACTAAGTGCTAATGATGCAGAAATCCAGCTACAGTCACTTGGTGTCATTGCTTCGCAATATGGTCTCCAACTACACCCTGATAAAACTGAGTACATGGTAATACAGCCCACACTGGATAACCTCTCAATTTCATACAATGGTACTGCTATCAAACGTGTCACTTCATTCCGCTACCTTGGCTCAGTCCTGTCCTACAACACTGATGATTCTGCAGAAATACGAAGCCGCATTGCAATGGCAAAGCAGAGCATTAACCAGTGTAGTTATATAAAATCCACTCACATTGACTAAGAGGTGAAGATGCTTCTCATTAAGTCCCTCGTCATGTCCAGACTTACATATGGTGCATCAACCTGGACTATGAAGAAAAATAACCTGGCAGCTCTTGATGCATTTGGAAGAACTATCTGGCGATGCCTGCTTGGACTAACATGGTCTGACAAAATTTCCAATGACCACCTACAACATCTGATTGGAGATAGATGGCTTTTTTCATCTGACATAATCCTGGAGCAACAAGCTAAGTGGCATGGACATTGTGTTCATAAAGGCCTTGCATCCATGATGTCAGGCCTTCCCTCTGGTACCAAAAGATATGCTGGGCGCCCTCGTGCCAGGTGGATGGATGGTTTGAAAAGTTGGAGTGAATTGTCTGCATCTGATCTGGCTACTGCAGGGTGGTCCTAAATTCCACTTCAAAAACTTCAGCCAGACACATCCTATTCAATGACCCTGAGGAGTGCGTCAACGAGCCGCTAGGCTTATGGCGATTGATTGATTGATAGCTTGCTAGCTTGCGCAAGCTAACATTAGCTTGTGCAAGCTAGCATCAAATACTTGTTAGCTTGCGCAAGCTTGCAAAAAAGTTTTGCTAGCTTGTGCAAGCTTGCAGATAGTTCTGCTAGCATGTGCAAGCTAATGTGTTCCAAATACTAACTTGCAGCATGCTTGCTGCAAGCTAACATTTCTGTAAGGAATAGTAACTACAGTGATTGCTTACATCTTATACTTAAATTTCAAGAAAGGGACGTTTTGCTAAGTTTAAGCTTGAAGTCCATGTTGGCTATGACCCACAGCTATTCCTTTGAATCAATAGACAATAAATTTCACCTCCATCATCTGCATGAATCTGATCAACAAAGCAAAATACATGTAAGAGACTTTCGTAGAAACAAAGGGGCAATTAATAATTTACCAACTGTCTGCCTTTAAAATGTATATAAAAACAAACAAAGGTGCTTAAATTCATCAATTTTAATCAAACTCACAATTTTTCTTCATCCTTGATATTCTAAGCCTAAAATTATGAAATATTCCAATTTGAAGAAGTCAATGTAAAACAGTTGCAACAAAATTCCCATATCATCTGTCTCTCTTTATCCGCAGCGATCAAATTTCCAACACGATGACGTCAAATCACATTTCATATTTCACTTCTGAATAAGAAGAAAACAAAAATGCTGATAAAATATGCATGGCAGAATTGCCTCTCGTAACGGAAGCAGAGAAATCCGACTGCACAAAACGAGATTTAAAAAAAAAAAAAAGCTAACATTACAGTTTTTTTTAGTAATTCTTCACCTTGAATACAGTTCAAAAACAGTGGTATCTTGGGAGAAGCACGTATTGAAAACAAACTGCGCTAAGAGCTGCTTCACTTATGACTGATTGGAAGCCTAGGGCAAACAATGCAGCTTGTTGGTTATTGAGAGATTCAAGGATGCATCCGCTGTTAGACACTTCAAACTTGTCACATATATTTTTTTTGATATT
The DNA here is from genome assembly GCA_020152595.1 of Chiridota heheva. Classification (NCBI taxonomy): domain Eukaryota; kingdom Metazoa; phylum Echinodermata; class Holothuroidea; order Apodida; family Chiridotidae; genus Chiridota; species Chiridota heheva. The sequence continues at coordinate 354,308 of JAIGNY010002190.1, forward strand.
TTCATCCTATTTTAAACACAATACGAGCAATTAAGGAGTAACTCAGATAAGTCAATTATACCGAGATGAGATTTTTGGAATGCAAATCACATACATCTCTCTCATCAAGAATTTACGTACGATCGAAAGATAAAACTCATTTCAATAACTACTAGAAATGAATAGCAGATTCAGTGCACTGCTTAAGAATAAACATCATTCATTTTCTGTGATGAACAGAGATGAAGTACAAAAAGTGAACAAATTTTGTGATGAAAAAAACAACTTTTTACTCTAAGAAAATGTAAAAATTATGGGAGAGGCTGAAAGACATCAAATCTTCTCATGATGCAAGTAAAACTCAAGTGTTTTAACCATAACCAGATGCTAGCTAGCAGGAAATTAGTGCTGGACAGCGGGGCACTGCCGAGGATGCAGCGGCACTCAGCTACCGGTGTAGCTATATCGTGGAATATAACAGATAGTGAACATGTCATCATCTACTGTTTTCTCAGGCATGTTATTAAATAAACCCAGCCCTCCCCTGACTAGTCTCTTTTATCGGACCCTAGCTTCTCCTTATAAGATAACAAAAGCTTAGAAAAGTTTTGTTATTGTATTTTTTTCTTTATTTGTTTGACTGATATTGCCATGTGTATTCAAATACATCAACACCATCTGCCGTTTGATTTTTGGTATATTATACTTCTAAATCCCTTTTTCTTGGTTATTGAAATTCAAAAATATGGTAAACACTAAACAAGCTGTCTTTGCTGTACAGGGACATTCAATGTATTTGAAAACTAAAATTAAAAAAAAGATCCAAACAAAAGAAGAAAAAAAAATCCAAACAAAATATAAAAAAAACATTTCAATACACTTTTATTGAAACTTCTAGAGACTTACAATTTTAGAAAATATTGAAAAACATTCCTAACAGCTTCTATTTTCAAAATGGACAGTCGAAATGGGCTGTAATAAAGCCTTCAAATTACCATTTCCCCTTTTTTGATCAACTATGTACCAGAATATATTCTGGTACAGATTTTTTTTAAATAAAAGCTGTTTCCTTTTAATTTCTTAAAAAGATTTAAATAAATAAATAATAAAAGAACAAATAACTATTTTTTGTAATCCCTCTAAATGTTACATTGCTAATTCAACATAAATGATAAGAGTTTTGTCTTTGCTATGTCCATATTTAATTGAAACAGAAATACCAGAAATACTTTTAAAATTCAGTTTCCTAATTATCATTCACATGCATACTTTAGTTGTTGCTTTCACATTTGAAGGTCAAGTTCTTCTACCTGCAAATAATATGTAGATTTCTGTGCATCTGCATTAAGAACATGCTCATATTGCACATAATGAAATCGTTTTTAGACTGGTCATTACAATTGTTACCATGGAAACCAAATGCTCCATTTTAAAAGATTATCATGAGCCACTAGTGATATGGCCTACATAGCAAGCAGCGCAAGTTGTCTAAGTTACAATTTTAAAGAATCTAATGTATGCATTTAATTGTCGGTTTGGTTTGGCTTGTTGATGTTTAACAGAACCACGACAGTCCGAGTCAAATGTGCCAAAACTTGTGCATTCAATTGTAAATAAATAAAGAAGATTTCTGAGTCACATGAAAGCTGAATTTGATTATTTATCATATCAATTTAGACAGCAAATGCCCTCTGATGTATAAAGCTAAAAATAATAGTTTATATACAAAGCATCACATAGAATATCCAATGCACAGTATAGAGTATACTTTCTCGTGAGCTGCAAAACGACCTAATAAATCGACATTAAGGAAAAGTTCAGCGGTCAAGAATATTCACACTATACATGGAGGGCAACAACAGGAACAAACTGCTGCAAAAAACATCTGAAAATCTTATTGCTTTAAGGAGATATAAGGATTAAAATCTGTAACTTATTTCAACATTTTATAGAGATAAGACTAGAAAGATATGGGCAAGCCAGGATGTCAATGGGGTTGATGGCCTTCTAATAAAATAATTTGAAATTATTTGATGTAATCAGAATTAAAAGAGCTTTCTAACAGGAAGATCCACACAAATCTTTTTTGTCTCTAATCATTAAGAGATATATACACAGGTAGAGGCAACATAGCTAAATGTAATATTGTCTGAAAAACATGTCCAGCTATATATTTTTACCATTGCACAGCTTTATGAATTTTCAGGTCTAAATATTGTACCCCCACTACGTAACCCCCACTAAATGACCCCCACTACATAGCCCCCCCTACATAACCCCCATTACATAACCCTACTACATAACCCCCACAACATAACCCCACAACGTAACCGCCACTACATAACCCCACTGTTTTTAATCCTCTGCCCAAATTCTTTGAAGGAGGGTATAGCAGAGTTGTAATCAAGTCGTACATTTTAAGTCAAGTGACCAGTTGGTAAGTCCGGAGTTAAGGAATTATAGAATTTAACACGGTTCTGCATAAAGGTGTCAAAAATCTTCCCACAAAATAATGCAACCAAAATAATATTAATGTAGTAAATGCATCTTTATATACTTCCCTTTTTTGCAATTTAATGTTCTTTTCATCGACCAATTACATGGGGACACTTTTTAGAACATATTCACCACATATACTGTAGTTTACTCAAGAAATCTTATTATGATTTTTTTCCCTTCCCACGCATTTCCAATTTTCCTGCTGTTACAACTGCAGGAACATACATTTTCTCCAGCTCCGGGCTGTGCAAGTCAAGTCACAAGTCATTTGTTCGCAAGTCAAGTCAAGTCATTCATTTGCAAGTCAAAACAAACAATGTGACTCAAGTCAGAATCGAGTCCAAGTCAGTGACTTTAGTCAACAACTATGGAGAGCAGACACTTCTAATGACAATCAGCTATTTAATCTATGTAATAACCTAGATCAACATCTACCAAAGCCATTTCCTTCATTTTTAAAGACTCTAATTCAGGGGGAAGAACTGAACACAATTCACAAAAATTGTAAACAATGAAAAATACTCCGACTTTGATCAGTCATGACTTGAAAACTCATCATGCAATTTTTAAAGGATGTATTCGTCCCATCAATACATTCAGAAGTGAATGCCGCTGTGCTAGTAATGCCACTTCCAGTTTTCAATTTTCCTTATCGATTGCGAGAAATCTGTAATGTTATTGATAACAAATGTAGGCCACTATGTTGGGTCCTGCGGATGTGTGATCGATAACATCGCAGATTTCTCGCCATCAACGGGGAAATTAAAAATAGGAAGTGATGTTAACAGCATGGCGGCGTTCACTTCTGAATGTATCTATCTTACAATACCTTTCCATTAATACTTCAAGACTACATGTATGTCATGTATCTTCATGCACAATCAGATAAAAAACTACTTTAGCAGAACTGTGACAGACCTATCAAACAAACTTTAGGTATGGCACCTTTTTGTCAAGCAATTTTCTCACTGTTTTTGTTTATCCACTGAATTTGTCCCTGGCTGCCTCTTTGTACCTCATCTCTGCTGCATGCCTACATGTACATTCTACTTTTCGATCTGGTACTTCTGCCTTGATTCAGAATCCTAATATTGCAGCAAAAAGTATATAAATTTCAATGAAGTAAGTTTACTATGCTCTTCTTTTATTATCATTATTTGTCATTATCTTATTTTTTATTCTTGGGACTAAATTTTCATACAACATTTTTTATATAAAATCATCAGCAAATATTAAAAATTTGAATTCTTTTAATAACGGATAATAAAGTTGTATTACAAGAGACACATTTTGCCAAAGTTGGACCCCATAGGCGCAATTTGAGGGGGCAAGGGGGGGCATACCCCCACTTTTTTCTGAATTTGTATCTTTTGTATGGTGATGTTTTGCATCTTAGCATAATTTTGTGGTTCCCCACCACTTTTGACTTTGCACCCTCCCCCTGCAACGTTCTGTAGACAAATCTCACCCATGATTAATTCTATTACCCATTTTAAATTCCCTACTATAACGCAACCTCATACATACAATACCTGCATGTTGAGAGACTTATCTGAATTATTCATCTGAAAACTGTGACCATGATAATGCACGCTTACTGATACAGCATTTGTTCTTACTTTTGTTTCTTTTCATAACTTCCCTAAAAATCTTTTAATCCACGAAGTATGGTTTTGAAAATATGCCTTAGAGGCTGCATTAGGAAGCAACAAATACAAAGTCTGATGCAAATATTCCAGAGCAGAAACAAATGGGGAAAATATTTTGTTTCATGATATAATGCACGATTGCTAGACTGCTTGAATCTCCTTTTGTTTTAATGAATCTATAAAACAAGATGAATCTATGAAATCTATGAAACATGATGAATGAATGAATTTGAATGAATGAATGAATTTTAATGAATCTATGAAATATGATGAATCTATGAAATATATGAAAGATGATGAATGAATCTATAAAACGAAATGAATCTATAAAACTTGATGAATCTATTAAACATGATGAATCTATGAAACATTATGAATCTATGAAACATGATGAATCTCTAAAACACAATGAATCTATAAAACATGATGAATCTATGAAACATGATGGATCTATGAAATAAGATGAATCTATGAAACATGTAATCTATGAAACATGTAATCTATGAAACATGGTAATCTATGAAACATGGTAATCTATGAAACATGGTAATCTATGAAACATGGTAATCTATAAAACATGGTAATCTATAAAACATGGTAATCTATGAAACATGATAATCTATGAAACATGATAATCTATGAAACATGATAATCTATGAAACATGATAATCTATGAAACATGAAAATCTATGAAACATGATAATCTATGAAACATGATAATCTATGAAACATGATAATCTATGAAACATGATAATCTATGAAACATGATAATCTATGAAACATGATAATCTATGAAACATGATAATCTATGAAACATGATAATCTATGAAACATGATAATCTATGAAACATGATAATCTATGAAACATGATAATCTATAAAACATGATAACTTATGAAAAATGATAATTTATTAAATATGATGAATCTATAAAACATGATGAATCTATGAAACATGATGATTCTATGATGCATGGTTTTGAAATCAAGCCTAAAGATGCAGCATTGAAAAGCAAAGATACAAATCTGAAGTATGCATACTAAAGATGAGATTGTATAATTCAAGATAAAATTCAAATCGTGCTATATTGCCTCTGTAATAATTATATTTTTGCATTATAGGAGACATAAAGTCTGGCTTTTTCCTTCATTTCATATGATAGAAATAATCATTTTCAGTCATTAAAGAAATTTCATATCATGCAAAACAAATTAGCATATATTTTCTAATTTATTACAACATTAATTCTGTAAATATGAACTTACATGGGAGCAGCCATTGCATACATACACCTCTAAAAGATGATGTCATACACCCAGTACAGATATAGAATATTAATGTATTTCTTTATAATCTATTTCAAATTTTCTGACTTCTAAAAATAATATTTTCTTTGCAATGGGTCTATAAATTTTTATTTGTATATGATATTAATAATTCAGGCTGTTAGCACTTCTTGTCAAAGCATTTGGAAACACGATTTTAAAGATAATTCCCACAAAAAAAAAAATTATGTTTGCAAGCACATATTGCAAATCATGTCATGATTGGCATGATTTCAACAAATTAGACAACATGGCAGCATCCAACTTCAAACTTGAATAACTTGAGAATGGAATAAAATTTTATGATGGAGTTTTTGGTAGTTGGTTTATTTGTTGATTCTCTATCCTATATCAAGCTAGAATATTTAACTTTATGTCTCCTTTAATAACCAGCATTCAAATCTAAAGTATGTATTTAAAAATTAGTAATGTATTGAAAATATTTATTATGTAGGTTGAACTCAAGTAAAATAATTCTTCAATTTTGCAAATAGCCATACAGCAGTTTTTGGGACACACTGATGTGGGTTTGAAACTTGAAGGTGTATTTGAAGAAGTGAACAGGCTACATGTATAGGGAAATAGCTACCCCTAAGATTCTATAAAAACTAGAAAACCAAAGGTTTTGAGGTTCCGGTGCACGATATAAAGATTAAGTTTGAACTATTGTATAATAATAAATGTTACTGCAGGCTGGGCTCAAAACAACAATGACAACCAAATAACTCACAGTATTCACAAGAATGAAATTTCACAATTAAATAAATTCAACCACTTTTATCCTATTAACATGTATACACTTGCTAATAACACGTAATTGTTTCAAATAAGAAACAAAACAGCCATGCGGTTGTTAAAAAATTAGCATTTCAAGATTTAAATTTATGCCTTAATTATCTACTCATTAATATGCATGACCTTGCTGCCAAAAACAATAGGGCACATTTGCAGTCCATGGGCAATCTGTGTACCACGTATACCCTGAATCCCACGTATCATTCTTGAAATACATTGTTTATAAGCTCTTAAACAAAATCATGTTAAGCCCCGCTCACTACGCATTTTAATAAAATTCAACACTTTTGTACCATGAACATGTACACACTAGGTAACAACATAATTACACCACATATGAAACAAAACAGACATGTGGTTGTTAATTATGAACATTTCAAAATTTAACATTAAGCCCTGCCTATTGATTAATATGCATGACATCACCACCGAAAACAATAACACACATTTACATACTATGGGCCATCTGTGTACCATATATGGACTGTATCCCATGTATCGTTCTTGAGAAAATATGTTTGCAAGCTCTTTCTACAAAATTATGTTAAGCCCCACCGCCCACTATGTATATTAATAAAATCCAATGTTTTGGTACCATGAACATGTACACAATAGCTAACATTATAACTTACCAAATATGAAACAAAACAGATATGCGGTTGCTAAAATATGAGCATGTCAAGATAGAGTCAATATACCACGTAACCCCAAAAAAATTGCAAGAAAAAGTTTTTTTGCATTTTTCGGTACTATTTGACCTGGAGATTAACATACTAAAAGTTGGCAAAAATCTGACCACCGGAAAGGGTCTAAATATGACGTCATACAAAATGGCTGCCAAAATGTAATAAAATGCTTAATTTCAATGATTAGCATACGGTTTCTGGCATCTTTAAGTATGAAATCAAGTTTAAGGCATCAGTATCTTACATAATTGTTAATTTTTCAATCTGACCAATGTACCTGTGTGACGTTATGCTGTGATAGTGTCATCTATGACGTCATCTATGACGTCATTATGTCATGTATTTTTCTTAATATCATGATTCTTTCACTGTGATGCCCTGAATGAGCTGTGGTTTTAGTGGCTAACTATTTGTTATCTATTCGTGTTTATTGCAATATAGATTTTAACATCATCAACCACTTAATGAATTAATATCGACATTTAATGTTTTCCTTATGCAGTTATAGATTAGAAGACATAAATGCACATATTGGTTTGTTTGGTAATTTCTATTGTTTCAGCTGACCAGCTGGCGTTATCCTTACTATATTACCTTACAGTCATATGCAGCCTTCATTACCATCATCATCTGATACTGGGTTGAGGGATATATTATCACAAGTGTCTTCTTGACAAGGTCCACAGGCTTGGGTACATTCAAGGCCATGTTTTTTGCAGCTACATTTGAGTGTGCGGCAACCTGTCGAGCAGTTGCAGTGTATCATTTTCAACAGACTTTCAGGAGCAGGGCTTTTTTCCATCATGAGTGGAATCAGTTGACCCCCTTGTACACTCCATCCCCAGTCTGTAGGATCCATGCCACCGTTCGTACACATCCACACCATAACTTGAAGATATACCCTTCGTGAGTGAAGTTTTGTGGCTAATGTTGTTGGGGGCAGCCTTTCGGGTGCCACAAAAGTCTTTGCTGTGGCCACTTTTTTGCAAAGGAAGCTGTAGCGCAATGATGCCAGAGAGTCAAAATAAGTCCCATTAAACAATGGAAGCATTTGTTTGCAGCCGGTGGTTTCTACAGTCTCTGGATTTGTCTTTAATGTGCGAAAGATCTTGGAACAAGCACGCAAGACAGATTCGCCCTTGATGACCTTTCTGAAGATGGACTTCTTTCCAACCCCAAAAATTCGTGAGGTAGTGTCACATCCGGAAAACGCATGGGCAAACAACAGATCAGAGCACACTTCTTTCCCTAGTAACAGTTTCGGAACTTTAATGTTATACACATTTGGTTTACCTTTGTCTGATCTAAAGTACAGGTCTTTGCAGTCATTCGTGGTTCCATGATACAAGAGCAAAACAAAAAGATCTGTATATTCCCGATGAGAGTTCCTGACTTGAAGGATGCCATTGTGATTGCTGCTTTTACGATGTCGACATCAGCATCACCCTCAGCCTGAATAACGTTGCAGCCTTTCTGGCGCAAGTATTTCGTCATCAGGTTAATAAGGGCCTGTTTATCCATTGTGTTTGAAAGAAAATCCTCTTTTTTCCCAGAAAATTTGGTTGACTCCACAATGTCGACCTTGTTGGTGACCTGACTTCGGCTTCGTCTTTGGTGGGTGTTGTCTTTTGTGGATGGTCTTCCATTGTACCCATCAAAGACAACAGTAGCATTACTATACAGTTCGGATGTAAAAGATGCATACGAATCTGCAATTGAAGTGTAAGTGCTCCCCTCGGTCCATTTCAATCAATGTAGGAGGGAACCTCCGTCAATAACATAGTGATCAGTCTTTGGAATGGACTGAAGAACAGCACCATCTGATAAGGAAGTTCCAAGGTCTTTCGAAGCTTCCAGAAGATGTGCTTTATCTGGTTTTCGCAAGAGATATTTTCCTTCAAATAAGGATGGTGGATAGGGGGAGAGCTCATATTGCATTACTTCATCAAGGCAAAGGTCACCTGACTGCGATACCACAAGGAGCCTCTGAAACAATAGAGCTGGATCAATGGTTCGATCCTCTGTAACTTTGACAGCTTGAGCTGATGCTAATGTCTTCACTTTAGTGTTCTTTTTGTGGGAATATGGGAAGACTGGGTGTCCTTCCATTTGTTTTACTGTGTCTCTGCCTACATTGAAATGTTCTTCAACATTGACATCCTCTTCAGCATTCATCCCTGTGATATTGTTGCGCAAGGTTGCCTCATTGGAAAATGGAGAATAGTGTTCCAACTTCGTCGCAAATTTGTCTAAGTCTCTCATATCCCTGTCCATAAGAGAAGCAGATGCCTCCTTGTGCTGTTCACTTGTTGCATATGATGTCTGACAGAATTCATGCATGGCGTAGTTGTAGGCGGAAGATACAGGGGCAGACATTGTCCAAACGGGCCTCTGATGGTCTGACATGCCACTTCCTCTTGTTAGCCCACCGGTGCTTTTAAGCGACCGCATTAGTGTCTGCTCGATCACCAAGTCAGGACTAAGGCCAGCCCAGTATTTTTTGCTGCGTCGAAGAACATGGAATCCATTTTTGAATTTCTGAAACACTGGGGACTTTCCACTTTCAAGATCCCTCATCTTCTGTAAGTAAAGATAAGCAGACTTTAGATAGTTATGGTATTCAGCAGCAGCAAATATTGGCAAACAGTCATATATAGCATAGAGATGCATTTGCCATGACCCTGTGCGATCAGCCTTGATAAGCTTCTGTGCAACTCCCAACATTCGTTGATAGTTAATCCACAATTTGCTTGTTTTTGAGTTGTTGGATAATTCACACTCTCTTGAGGTGAGAGTATGGAAATTCTTTCCATACAGTCTGCTTTCAGCAGTGCATCTAAACTTATTTTAGCAGTCTCCTTTTGAGTATACAATCTCTCCAGCTCTTTAAAAAGATCTTCAAAACTTGGATCGGCTACAATTACCTTGGTCACTATCTGATGCGTGAGACACTGCTTAACAAGAAGATGTCCACGAAATGCACAATGCACAGCTTTGCCACTCATCATATGAGTTACAGCGTTTTCACCATACACTGTCTCCAGGATTTCCCTTAGTCCACTTCCATCCATGAGTGTTCTTATGGCCCCCAACAAATTCATGAAAGTATGAAAGCTCCCCAATAAGGAAATAACATCTCTGAGTGGACTACCATCTTAAACTTCATTTATAATCTCAAAAGCTTTCCAAAAGAGTGGCTGATCAAAGGTTACAATTGGTGGAACACTGTGCTTGGAAGCAAGAGCACATATATAGTCGAGTGTAGAGAAGATGCATGTCTTATCTCCAGGGTTTATGTCAATTATTGATAGGAACAACACTGATGATTTTCCAGGGTGGAGACAGTCCTTGTGTAGCAGGTGCATCACTCCTTGCCAATTTGGTAGTGTTTGCTTGAAGCGGAAGAACATCTCCCACAATACATCAATCTTATGATCAACAACATTCAAAAGTGGCAGAGACGTGAACTTAATGCTACAAAGAGTGTTCTTTGAGAAGCGGTAATCCTTGATCTCAATCTTCGTCTGATCAACTATGTTCAAGTCAGACATCTTTCTCCTCGGAATAGTGTGACTGGTTCGTGAGCAATAGCCCATGGCAGACAGACTGTCTATCAAAAACCTTGATCGAAAGTGATGGTGCATTTGTACCCCCAGCCCCAGTTGTAACGGAGCTATCACTGCTATCAATTTGAGTCCCCCCTTCAGAAATGACTTGAAATTCTTTCAAATCATCAAATGTCTCCCTGCACCACTAAATCTGGACTGGAATACACATATTAGAAATAAACCGTATTTGACGTCATAGATCACGTCATGACGTCACAGGTCACGTCCTGACATCACGGATAATGTCCTGACGTTATTGATGATGCCAAGAAAAGTTTCAAAAATTATGTTGGTGCCAAGATATTTAGTATTAGTGATAATTTTCATTATTAAAATGATTATAAACTATTTAATTACAGACTTATGCCTAGTTTCTAGCGATTTCTTATATCGGCGGCCATATTTTTTATGACGTCATATTTAAACCCTTTCCGGAGATCCGATCGATGCCAACTTTTGATATGTTCTTCTCCAGACCCCATACTTGATAAAACTGCCAAAAAACCTTTTCTTGCAATTTTTTTGGGGTAAGGTCACTTTTTTTCATATTTTGACTCTACTATTAGGCCCCCCCTACTCATTAATATGCATGACATCGACACCAAAAACGTTAGGGCTTATCTATTGACCACCGGCTATCTGTGTACCATTTACGACATGAGCCCCAAGTATTGTTTTTGAAATTCTGTGTTTACAAGCTATTTTCAACAAAATCATGTTAAGCCCTGCCCGCTATGCATATTAATAAAATTCAGCATTTTTAAACCATGAACATGTACACACTAACGTCATAACTGTATTAAAAGCTGAAAAACAGATATGCAGTTGTTAAAATATAAGCATTTCAAGTTTTTTACATTAAGCCCCACCTACTTAATAATATGCATGCAATCACCACCAAAAATGATAGGGCACATCTACGAGCCATAGGCTGCCTGTGTTCCAAGTACTGTGTACCACATATAATATGAATCCACTGTACCATTCTTGAGATGTTTTTACGAGCTCAGCGTCACACACATACATACAATACATGCATACATTAAATACATACATACATACATACAATACATGCATACACACATACATGCATACACACACATACATAAACACATACATAAACACATACATAAACACATACATAAACATACACACACATACACACATTTGCCATCATGACCGCATAGGTTTCTGATGTTGATCGCATCGGAACCAAAAACAAATTCATTCAAATGGTGAATATTTGGTCAAAGTACACATATCAAAGACAATTTGTACTTAATGATTCTTAATTCAATTTAGGATTTGGAAACAGGTCCCAAAAGTGGTAATTTAATATACTGGAAATAACACTTCATTCCCCTCGGCCTTTGCCGCATCCTTAAAGTGAAATATGAAGTGGAACAAGTATAATTATATTACTCATTATATTACACATGGAATGGTAATTTTTGGCCAATCAATAATCTCACAAAATCTCACACAAAACAAGAATATAAATAAAAAAAATCAAATCAATATTTTGAGAATTTTTTGAATTGATACTAATAAAGGGAAAACCAGTTTTTTCATCAAGTGCAGTACTGAAAAGAATATAAAGGTTACGCTAATAAGCCATGTATGCCTTTAAGGCCATGGACATTAACTTGGTTTCGATGTTTTATCTGTCCGTACGTCATACATGTGCTCTCGTCCGGGTCATATTAAGCGTATCATGATAGCATTGTTACTATCATACCCGAATACGCAGGTGACGACCCCGTCATTGTAATTGTGTGTTCATTCGTCACAGAGGCTGGCAGTCTGGACCAACAGAGACCTCCCTGGTCTAGTCCTTAAGCCTTCGCTTTGGAGAGCTAGCATCCCGGGCTCAATTTCTGGTGGGTCTCCATGCAGCCAGTGCACCACACCTGGGTATTAAACACCATGGACTTGATTGTCGATGTTATGTCTGTCTATACGTCGTACATGTGTTCTCTTCCTGGTTGTATTTAGTGTTTCATGATAGCATTGTTACTATTATAACCAAATACCCAGGTGATAACCCAGTCATTGTAATTTTATGTGTTTATTCATCGTCGACCCATATACACCTTTAAGGGAAAAAAGTACCAGTGATAACTGATTCATGGAATATGATGATGATTTCTAATTAGAATTTCATTTTGAAACAATATCTTCTCAGACTTCTCCACAATTCAAAATGCATGTTTTGTTTTCTTCTTCTGTAACTACAGAAGATAGCATACTCTGTGAAAATTGATACATTACTAATTCCATATTTCTTAATTGCTATGTTGATAGATGATTCTCAATTTCAGCTGGTATGCAGTGACCTTGCATAACATTGCTCCAGTTTCTCGCAGCTATCCACTCATCTGTCAGTTTGATTAAATGTTAAATATGAAGGGTTTTATGTCATGAACATCATTATCAGTGGATAATATTACAGATATTTTAAGTTACTGCATTGTTTGAATTAATGAGTCAATATAAATTTGAGTTGTATCAAATTTCTTTATGAGTTTAATATTCTTTGTCTTGTTTTCTTACAACTATCAAAGAGGACAGTCGTTGCTACGCATAATTTATGGAAGACGAGGAAAATATTTGTAAAAATAATTTAGAATATATTAAAGCTTTTTTTCCAAATTATTGTCTCCTGCAACTTTTTTTTATAAAAGGCAAGGTAAAAATCTAACAAATGATTCAGGAATATATAAATATTTTGCAAATTATGGTCTCCTGACTTAAAAATATAATATAGGTGAAATACGAACTGAAGAATTATAATTAAGTGTGTAGAGTCCCCTCATTTATATATACTTACTTTACATTTGCTCACTTGAAGGATTAGTTCAGGGGTCAAGCATGCCCATCTTATATGAAAGAGGACTGCAAAAGAAACAAAATGGTGAAAAAAGCTTTCAAAAATCTTATTCCGCTAAGGAGATATTTAAGTGTAAAGTTTGGTATCGTCTGTGTAGAAATGACTGTAATCAGACTAGTTGTGATGTCATAGCTTCAGATTCCTTAAAGTCTTTATGTATTCGATCATAATTTGTCCTGCGATTTTGAGGCTTAAAAACCATGGGATATGTCAAAAAAGTAGTAAAACTGAATCTAGTAATGGTATTTGTAATAAACCACCTGAAGAAGGTTTGAAGGAAAACAATTTCAATAGTGAAAAAATTAAATAAACTTTCTTTAAAATACATAAAGATTTTAGGGAATCTGAGACTGTGACATCACAACTATTTTGATTTTAGTCGTTTCTACAAAAATGATACCAAACTTTAAACTTGAATATCTCCCTAATGGAATAAGATTTTGCTTTCTTCACCATTTTGTTTCTTTTGAAGTCTTCTTTCATATAAGATGGACATGCTTGACCACTGAACTAATCGTTTAAGGTAAATTATATTGATTTTAACCTAACCTGCATTCAATATGACTTAGATACCTTGGTGAGCAAACAAAAATTGCCTGAAAAATATTATGTTAATGATACTGATCCCGGACATGCTTGACCACTAAACTAATCGTTTAAGGTAAATTATATTGATTTTAACCTAACCTGCATTCAATATGACTTAGATACCTTGGTACAATTTGTTTTGAGCAAACAAAAATTGCCTGAAAAATATTATGTTAATGATACTGATCCCAACAAAACCTTAGTCAAACTTTGCCAGAACAGATACCATTGTGTGTGTGTGAGGGGGGGGGGAGGAGGGTGGGGAGGGGGGATTCTTCCTGTATCAACCAAATATGCTTATGTATGTAAAGAACTTTAAATATTTAAGAAATACTTCTTGTATTCATGCTGTACATTATAAAAACATAATTCACTGCGTGAATTGAATTTCTTTTAGGAACATTTGTCTTTATTTATTCAAATAAACAAATGTTTTTCTAAGAACCTCTTCCAGTTAACTCACTAACCCAACAAAAAAACACCACTACATCTAAAAAGCTGCAATCAAATTCTTGCCAACGCTTCAACAGACAAGAGTAAGTGCATGATATGTTAACACCAAACTCGCAACGTTACATCTTGAAAAGAAAAAAAAAAATCTGTGTCGTGATCAGAAGGAACGACTTGTCTTATTAAACAGGTGCTAGGTTTCTTAATTGAGACAGAACCCTTAATGATGAAGGCTTTAATCAAATGAAGAGCCATGGTTGAGTCCTAGCCATATGATGATGAGTTAGGATGCGAGAAGGGATGAAAACTACGGGCTCTGATTCAAAAACATTTGGCTGAGGCCATCTGTTTCTACATTCAGACATCTCAACTATTCATTATCAGTCTCATTTTCGGGGAATTTGAGGTGCCTAGAACAAGATTTACATCGATCAAGGATTTTAATGTTACTAATAAATATCTGATGATTAGCATGAAATGATTTGATTGTTGAGAAGAATGGTTGAAAAATTGGAAATGAAATTTCAAATTATTTTGTTGTAAGTTTTTCAAATCTATTTACTTCTTTTAAAAAAACTGTTCAAAATTTGTTTTTATAATACTTTTGGTGTTTGTGAATTTACTTCAAATGTGGAAATATTTTATGTAGAAACAGAACAAAAGTAAATCTAATACACATATAAATCCACATGGGGAGAAACAGGGAAAGGGGAAAGGAAAGGGGATGGACAGAAGAAGAGGGACTGTAATGGGGAAGGTGGAAGGAACAGGGTCAGGACGAGAGGAAGGTGCATTCAAACAAACAAAAAGCATCATTAAAAATTCATTCAATGAAAGTAAGCAAGAGCATATATATAACAGGTGACTGCAAAAACATTGAATACAAATTATATATTTAAAAAAGATATATTTTCAGAGTTTGCATAGAATATAGCATAAAATACTAAAGGGGAGGGGGTCACTCTGCAGTGATGGGGTAACACATGCAAATATATTGAGATAATATTGCTCACATTCTTAAAGGAGCTGGCAGCCAAAAAGTAAAGGCATGTTTTCCTTTGAGTCTCAAGAAAATTCAAGCACACTTTTCATGCACTTGATTAGAAATAAAAGTGATCATCATTTTTTCTAATGAATATAATTAAGTACTTTTTCAATGAAAGGGTATGCAAAATTAGACCAGTAATATTTTTAACTTCCATCGACTGCAAGATGTGTATCTCTTTGCTAACACATTACATATTTCAGTACAAACGTACTGGTAGTGTTAAAATCCTTGAGACTATAGTGCTCAATAATGTCAAGAATGCATCATGCCATTTCATATTAAGTAACCTACTTACATAGATATATATGGAGACTGTGACAAAACACTTCTCAGCATTCATGTACTGCTTCAGCTAAAGTAACATATCCCTGTATATACTCTGAATACCTCAAATATTCAACTCATTCGGATATTCATTTCTTAGACATTAAAACCAGAAAACAAAAATGTTTAGTGGTTCTGATGCAGTTTTACATAAAGCCCCACCTACTCATTAATATGCATCAATCACATTACCACTAAAACCAATAGGGCACATCTACATACCAGGCTATCTGTGTACCACATATGACATGAATGCAACTTATTATTCTTGAAATACCATGTTTACAAGCTCTGTCAGCAAAATCATATTATGCCCTGCCTAATGCACATATTGAAGAATTTAAACATTATAAAACCATGAATACATACACACTAGCTAACATCATTATTATACCAAATTTGAAACAAAACAGACAAGAGGTTGTTAAACAAATGAGCATTATAAGATTTGTACTTTAAGCTCCATCAACTGAATAATATGCACGACATCATCACAAAAACAATAGGGCACATCTTCAGACCATGGGCTATCTGTGTACCATATATGACATGAATCCAACGTGCCGTTCTTGAGATATTGTGTTTACACAAAGTCTACTCCTCGAGTAAGTGATTTTTGTAACCTCTACTTTGACGCTTTAATTGGTCAACTGAATTCTAGTAAAAGAAAGTGATGAGACAAGAAGGATAGTAATTCATAATATCAATGAGTGACCATTTTAAACACAAAGGAATATGCAGGTGCTATACCTTGCAAACATTTGCAGGTATATGGGAAGCACATTTTGTAACCTCTAATTTGACGCTCTGGTAACTAATTAGTATTGGCACAATAGAGTCTTGTGTCCTTTTTTAATGGTTATTGATTAGCAATGGAGAATCCGTGAATGTTATTAGTCAACTGAATTATCGTGAAAAGTGATGAGACCAAAAGGATAGTAATTTATAATATCAATGAGTGCCCATTTTACACACAGTGGAATATGCAAGTGCTATACCTTGTAGACATTTGCAGGTATACATTTGCTTCCTATTAAATAGAGCATTAATTCTGAGAGCCAATAAATCTTTAAGTTTTGCAGATAACATATTTTGTTTAGAGGTTTGACTGACCAAATTTTTTCGTATGGAGAATTTTTGTATTTTAGCAAGATTCCCCCCTCCCCCTCCATCCTCAAACGATTAACTTCCACCACACTATTGACTTCCTTCCACACTATTGGCTCCCTTCCCTTTTCAGCAGGCAAATCCCGCATATACTCTCCTGCATACTTTCTCTTACAGCCTACTAACATACCACTGACCAAGGAGATGCTAAACTTACTGTTAAGAAGTTCAATCTATTCTCAATTATTTTCAGCACGTGTTAATGGCATTTTCATCATCCATGACATTTAGCATGAGGGCCAATCAGTAATCAAAAAATAAAAATGATATCTATTTTTATATATATTTTCTGTGAAAATTTTGTGCAAACACACCCACTAAAACAGTTAATTAGCAGTGTGTAAGCAAAGACTTTCTCTGAAAAGTCTATAAGCAAAGACTTTCTCTGAAACATCTGTTCACAATTCATTTTCCAAAAATGTCATGGTATCATTATTTATATATTAAATATCTCCTTAACGGAATAAGATTTTTGATAGTTTCTTTACCAGTTTGTTTATTGGGGTCCGCTTTCATATAATATGGACTTGCTTGACCACTGAACTAATCCTTTGATCTTATCCATACTAGTGACGTCCCTTTCGTGGCAGTTATATACTGGCAGGTTTGTCAGTATTTGCGTGAAAATTCCCACCAATCAGAAAAGTTGATTTGTACTGTAATACCCAGCCTGTCCTCTTGAAAAAATACTAACCCATATGATGCAATGTATAGCTTGGTAGATGCATAGTGGGTGATTTCAATAAAGTTCTAATCAAAAGCTCTCTCCATTTGAGGCATTCATGGCATAGTGCATGACATTTTCCATAATTTTTCTACCTAAAATACTTCTACGGTAAATCATAAAATCATAATACATTCACAAATTTTCAAATCAAATGTAATTTTAAATCTATCATCAGAGGCGTAGCTAGGGCCATACGGGCTGGGGGCGAGTGGGGCCCTGGTATATATAGGTATATTGACAATCTTTTTCATGGGCCCCCTAGTAGGGCCCAAGCCAGGCCCTTTTTAGGAGATGATTCCCCCCCCCCCCCTCCCTAGTTACACCACTGTCTATCATACAAAGAACAAAATACAATACTAACAACCTCCCTTGCCTTCTCACTAATCAAAATGTTTCCATATCCCTTTAAAGGATTTTAAGCTTTATTCGAGGCTAGCCCAAAATCCAGATTTTCCGAATGAATTTAGCATAAATAATACCATTGGCTCGGGAAATACCACCAAATATCTCCAATGGAAAGGTAACTCTGCTTTCATTGGTTGGAGCCTTAAAATAGAGTCTGACACAAGCGATAATTAGGCTTAATATTCTGTTTGGGATCTGCTCCACAGTATTGTGGAACAGATAGATAAGCCAAATTGGAGTATACCACTTGTAACTGATAGCTCGTTTGGACTATAACTTGTGTCTAACCAGAACCAAATGGTTTTGTGGTTCTGATGCTTCTTTTTCATATGCTGATTGATTTGCAAAATTTGTATTTACTGCCAGGTCATTGCATAATACAAAATATTTGTTCCACGATATTTATTCATAAACAACACCCATCATGCGAGATCAATAAAAATGTTGACAACATTAACATTTGCACAATAATTCACAACATCGAAGTATGATGCAAAAAAGGTTCCTCATTTATCCTATTTAAAGAATTTCTCAGTAAGCCCTGCCTACTCATTTATATTCATGAAATCACTACCACCACATTAGAACATATGTACAGACCATTTGTGTACCTGATATAGCATAAATATAATGTATCATTTATGGGGTACAGTGTGGTGTTTACATCATATAGCACTTTCACATTAAGCCACACCCACCATGCATATTAATGAAATCTGTTGATAACATAAGCTTGTACACAATATACAATAACCAAGAAAATTATCATGCCCAATATGACGCAAAACAGACATACATTTGCTCATTTATCACTTTTCAAAATTTTCACTTAAAGATCAATTACTGGTGTGGATCATATCACTACCAAAAAGAATATATATAATATTTGCAACGATGAAAAGTATTTTTCTCATTACAGGTCTGCATCTAATTAGAGGGAAGGGGGAGGGAGGGGGCGGGGCTGAATCCGCCTCTCCCCCAAAGGCACTGACCTGCTGACGTACGTGTACTCCTAACAACCCCAGCCTACTCAAATTACTCACAAAAACAGGCTTATACCCACACCAAAATATATGTTGAGCTACTATACTACATCATTAATATTCTAGTTTTCTCCCTACTACATCAGCTTCAAATTCTTTACTTTGACGAAAAGGTACCTTACTACTTTCATATTTGCAGTTTCTTGTATGTTTAAAAAGGTAACGTGTTTTAAAAAAAACCGTCACTTCCATATTTTTTGCTGAGCACAAGGTCACTTACTCTTCAAACAAAGATGCTAAATTTCTCACTTTTCCAGACATTCTTTGGGTGAGGGTGTGAAGTTGAGCCAATGTTGTTCATTGCTATTCTCAGTCTGTTCCAATTTGTAGCTGCGTTGACAATCATATCATTGATATGACACTGCAACGGGGGTTAAAAGGTGCTTGAATTCTTTGCTATCAATTTATATGAAAGAGCAATGGGTATGTATGGGGGCTTTAACATAGGCATGGGCATAGGAAGTGTCACCTTTCGGGAAAGGAGGGGCAAGAACTAAAAAACTTGGGAAATTTCCTCCATTTTTGGAAAATTTCCTTCATTTTTGGACACTTTTCTTCAAATTTTGGTGAATAGTTAGTTTGTAAATTTAAAGGAATTCTGGTTCATTTTTATGCAATTTTCTTCAATTGGAAATTTTAGATACTTACTGTATAATTCACCGACAATTTTAGGGAAATTTTGTTCATTTTGGGCCATTTTCCCAAATTATTAGAAAATTTACTTCATTTTTAGGAAATTTTCTTCAATTTTTGGGAAATTTCTTTAATTTTAGACAATTTGGGAGGGACTTTGGGAAAATATTTGTAAATTTTTGGTAAATTGTAGACAAATTTGACCAAAATTTCAAAAAAACTTTAACAAATTATGCTGTGGGATGTACGGCAAAAAGTGGCTTAGTTCTGTGCAACAGAAAAGGGGACCACTCACATTTAGCATAAATTGATAGGATATGCATTCCTAATTACAAATTCCTTTGCCCCACATGCAGAAGTTGCACAAAAAGGGAAATTCAGGAACTTCCCAGGACTTTTAAGCTATATAAAAGTTCCACTTCAAATTAAGTCTATAGAGTTGGAGAGAATACAAGCCTAGCTGTCGTAGGGGTCCACTGTCCTAGGGGTTTGGTGTCTAAACATCCGGTGTCCTGGGGGTTCGGTGTCCTAGGGGTCCTGTCCTAGGGGTCTGGTGTCTTGGTAGCCTGGCGGTGAAGAAGCCATGTGTCCTTGGGGCCCTGCTATGTCCTAGGGGCCCTGACATATCCTAGGGACTCCTGTGTATTTCTAGGGACAAACCAATGTCCATGGGGCTTGTGGTCATACAATCTTCTGGTGTCCTACAGGTCGGGTCCTGGTGTCCACGAGACTCGATTGTTCTAGATGTCCCAGTTTCTTAGGAGTCCTAGTGTCCTAGGGGTGGGCCTCAGTGTTCTAGGGTCCCGGTGATTGTATTGACCCTATTGTTCTAGGGGTTGGGCCTTGCGTGTTTTAAAATAAATACCCAAAGTGCAAAAATTATAGTGATTGTTTCTCAAATTTATGATTCAAATACCACATATACAGTACATGTAATATTACAGGTAATAGAATTTCATGTATGCACTATGTGGACAGTGGGCTGTGCAGGCAGTGGCACAAAATAATATGGCCGCGAATTTCTAAGTGCAAGAAATATTGAAAATAACATCATTTTTCGTAAACAGAAGCAAAACTGCCCAATACGAGAATGTATAGTGAGGCCCTGTAAAAAAAAAATAGGTTATCAACCGAACCCAGTTGAAAAAGTGATGCATACGTGCATGCAGTTTTTATTTTTTAACCAAACCAATTAGTTTAATTTATTTACACCATTTCGGATCAGGTCAACCACATAATAGTAATAAATATTGAAAACCATCTGAAGCAATCGTTCGTAAGAAAATCTTTAGTAAAAAGAAATGGAAGTACAAACACTGAATGACTGATCCGAGAAAAAAATATGGTAGGCCTACTTTAAAACAAATCTGGGATTCTCTCAAAACTGATGCTCGTGAGGGTGATAAGTAAATATTTTTTTTTAATTGGTTTTAATCTGGTAAATGCACATACTGTACACAGATGGTAAAAGAGATATGAAGTCATGTAAGTAAATATTTCAATTACTTATTTCGGATAATAAAAATGAGCCAACTAACATCTGGATACAGCAATAGATTTATTCCTAACAAAGAAACCTACTACTTGATTCGAAGGCCAGTAGCCTATTTTGCACTCCACAACAGGAAAATTTTGGCTACAAGGATTTTTGAAAGCTTTAGAAATGTTGATGGTTCAGCTATCAAGCAGATATCTATTTCAAAATGCCCGGGGAAGATTCAAACTTTTAGTAGCACGCTCCTGTGATAATTATTTGGAGCTTTGGGCTTATAGCCTATCTGTTATTGTTATCCACAACATCAAGTTAAGTGAGTTATGACCAAATGTTAGTCTTCCCTATAAGGAGCAGTAAGTCTGGAGATGTTTCTACAAAATCTTTCAGCATTAAAATATCAAATTGGTACATACCTGCTGTACGTTTTGTAGCTAGTTTGAATGTTTTTCCTGTCATTTGATCTTACTAATGTCGCAAAATCTTCTGTAGTAAGCTAGTAATGGTAGCCTATGCAATTCAATTTGTCTAGTTGGATCACCTAGTGTTAAGCAGATTGTCTGTGCAGAGTTTCTGGCTATTTCTGCCTCAATGCAATCAAATTTACACCACTCAATTGCAAATTTCTAACATTTTGCTAATGAATAAAGTGTTAATGCAATCAATTTTGATTTTGAAGTCTCCTTCAGGTGCTAAATGCAGAACTTTTTGAGCAACGTTTGGTCGATGCCAGCACTCGTAGAGGCGGCCATTTTGCTCTGAGACTTAATCTGTATGTGATTATTTACGTGCACTGTGATTGGTTGGTTGAACTAAGTGCCTTTATTACGAAGGCTGTGATTGGACATTTGTCGGCGTAAATAAACCTCAAACTAGAACATTTGAAGTGCCATTTTTATGATAGATTCCTTGCAAATTGATAAAAAATGAGCAAGTATTGACTTGAGCGTGGGGACAATTTGTTTTCAATTCACAATAATATTTTCATAATTATCCAGATGAAAGTTTGTGGTCCCACTGTTGTGACATGGAATGAAACAAAATCCAGGTACGTCTCACAGCCTAAATCTGTCTTCAATTTTACCTTCAATTCCAGGAAATTTTGTTCAATTTAAAGGAAATTTCGTTATTTTCGGGCACTTTAATTTGGTGAATTATTTGTCAATTTTCGTTCATTTTTGGCACTTTTCATTAATATGTGGGCAATTTTTGAAAATTTGTTCTTTTGTAGGTGAAATTTCAAAAAACATTACTGAATTTTCTTCAATTTTACGAATCGTTTCAAATGTATGTGAATAGTATCCCAGCTTTACCTCCCATCAGAAAAAACCAGGAAGTTGAAATCCTCTCAGGCCATATTTTTTTTTTGACCTAGCCAAAAAGAAAAGTGGGGGCTAATTTTCCCCACCCCCCAATGTATCGTTCATGGGGTACGGTATGGTGTTTACATCATTTAGTACTTCTACAATAAGCCATGCCCACCATGCATATTATAACATCTGCCAATAACATAAGCATATACACAATAACCAACAAAATTATGCCCAATATGACGCAAAACGGACACAAATTAAAATTATGCCCAATATGATGCAAAACGGACACAGTTGCTCATTTATCACTTTTTCAAAATCTGTGTACCAAACATGACATAAATCCAAATTATCGTTCTTGAGATGATGTTGTTTACAATCTCCTTTCAGCAAAATTATATTAAGCCCCACCCACTATGCATATTAATAAAATTTATTGTTTTTACATCATAAACACACCAGCTAACATCATAATTATACCAAATATGAAAACAGACATACGGTTGTTAAAATATGAACATTTCAAGATTTTTACATTCAGCCCCGCCTACTCCTTAATATGCATGACATCACCATCAAAACAATAGGGCACATCTATGGACCATGGGTTATCTGTGTACAACATATGACATGAATCCAGTGTATCGTTCTTCAGATTTTGTGTTTAAAAGCTGTCACAAACATACACACACACATACAAATATACACCCCTACATACATACACACATACATACATTCATTCATATACACACACATCCATACACACATACACACACACCATCATGACCGCATAGGTTCTGATGTTATCACATCGGAACCAATACAAAAACAGCAATAAATTTAACAACCAGACAATTAAAATCATTTTTTATTGATTTTCTCCCACACTCCTTCAATATCTCCCCATGTCCAATTAAACATTTCAAGTGAAACAAAAACACAGGGAAATTAATTTAAAAATTCTTCAAACGCTTCAATGATCATGTTCATGTCAAGTTATACATTTAAATCTCTGGTGAAACTAGCAACAACAAAAAACAGGTTTCATCCAATTTGGATGAACATTCTTTCTCTTATTTTTTTTTTTTTCCATTTTTTTTTTGAGCTTTATCAGATTCCAAAAGATAATATGATCTGCTGCATTTTTCCATGTAAAAAACAACTACATCCATTATTCTACAATAAAAGTAATGAATAATTTTTAACAAAAAAATTAATGATTAAAACATTATACAATTACTAACGAAAATAAATACCATGTAGGAGTGATATTGGGTTACTAGTCATTTGCTTATGTCTGAAAGGTGAGTCCAAAAAAGAACAATAAATGGTGATGAATACTAATTCACATGTCCAGAGAATGTTTTCATGATATAATTGATTTTTGTTTGTTTGTTTATTTTATCATTCCATACAATACAACATGTTAATGATTACAATATTATAGATTACAATATTGACAGATAATTTATATATTACAGTTCTCATCTTAGCAGGAATAAAAGGAGATCTGAAAAATTAAACAAATACTTGTCGAGTCAGACCACTCCAAAATAATAATAATAATAAGAAGAAGAATCTTTTTTAAATTAAATGAAAATATTCAATAGAAAGTTACAATACAATACATATATATATATATATTATGTATATATATTATTTTATATATATATATATAATATCATAAATATATATATAATATATTATATATATATATATATATATATATATATATATATATATATATATATATATATATATATATATATATATATATATATATATATATATATATATATATATATATATATATATATATATATATATATATATATATATATATATATATATATATATATATATATATATATATATATATACAATACATTACTCCAGTATATTATTAAGCAGGTGTTGTTTTAAATTAACTCTGAATAATTTAAGTGTTTTATCCGATGTTATTGTCTTTGGCAGACTATTCCACAAAGTTATGACTGTGTAATAAAAAGAGGACTTACGTAATTCTGTTCTAGGTCTAATTTGTCGAAGATTATGGGAGGTTCTTGTTGTATTTAACAAAAATGTGTAATTATCGGAGTTTTGTAGAAGGTGAATAATAACACTGTACCTACTGTAAAGGTCCCTAAATGAAGCTAATTTAAGAAATTTAGAGGCAAAATTTATAATTTAGCGAATAATGCAGGGGTATGATCTAAGTATAGAGTGGAAGTATAGAGTTGAAGTATGGAGCGTTGCAGATAGCACAAACTGTTTTCTTTTAGAGGACACTTAATCTCTGAAATATGTCTATATTACAATAAGACATAACTGATAGGATTAAAGTATTATATAACATAAGAAGTACATTAGTGGGCAAAAGTTGCTTAAGTTTACCAATAATACCAATTGAAATTGCAATTTTCTTACATATAGAATTGCTATGTGGAGCCCAGTTGAGGGTTTAGTGAACAATTACACCCACAAATTTGGCTTGTGTCGCTCTGCTGATTTGCACATTCTTCATAAAATGGCAGTATTCTTGACATTTTTCCTACGAGCATGAATTATGATATAATTTGTCTTATCTATATATAGAAAGTTTATTACGATTGAACCACAAGGCAACTTTCTTAAGTTCATTGTGATTCACTGTAATAAACAACAAGAAATGAGAGTCCTTCGTGTGTTTGTGTATGACCTATTGGAAATGGATCATGGCTGATATTTTTTCTTTTCGTATAAGTGTATTCAGTTACTCATTGCATCTGCAATACCCATTAGTGAAGGTTACTTGCTCAACGAAGAAATTGCATTCCAAAAACATTTTCCTTATGGTTACTTGACAAAAAAATGATCACTTTTTTTGCACTCATAAAAGATGAATCTAGTTTGGAGTGATAAGTACAATTTTTACAAAGAGTTACCAACCAGAACCAGGGCATATGTGAAGGTAACACTCATCATCATTATCATTTATCTCTCGTTATGGTGCTGGTGTTAGCGTCAACGTCCTCATCATTCCATATATAATCTTCTTTTTTTTCTGAGGGAATTTTGGGAATTATTTTTTTATATATTTGTTTACATTAGATAACTATCCCATCCTCAGTCAAAATTTTCCATTAAGATGTTCAACAGTAGCATAGGAACACTTTCATAATCTGCACACCCTTCAGATTCCACTTTACCCTACAAAATGTTTCAGGCTTTTCAAGTTTTAAATTATATGCAGAAAATAATGGAATAACAAAACCCTGTGTATGCTAGTCTCCAGAGAACAGTTAAAAACAAAAATTAAAGATCAACCAACCAATTTTGAGAGATTTTACAAACCATCTTTTCATACTGGCTGGGAATTTTTATCACAGACTTTGCTAAAACCTTCAAAAATATTTCAATTTTCTTCAAGTTCAATGCAGTTCTTAAGTTCATATCCTTTTTGAAATACATATAACAAACACAGTCTAATCCAATGCTATTAAAGAATATTCCCATGTTTTTTCGTAACATTTCATAAGAGAACAATTTTAGAAACAATTTAGTACAAAAATCATGTTGATATGTTATTCCTACCAGGAGATATCCAAATTTTAAGGTTCATAAAAAATGCCAATAAACGAATAGGAAAAGGCTCTGTATGACATCACAGCGACACATTCTCCCACAAAGTGTATGTATTGCATTAAAATCTATCATCCTTTTTATTAGTAAAACCTGCTAGAAAAATAAATTGATGAAAGTTAGGTAGAAAAATAAATTGATGAAAGTTAGGTATTTATATACATTGCCAAATATACCCTACTTCATTAATGCACTATTAAAAAATTGTTTCAAATCATACAGAAACAACCAATCAACATTCAAAGAAATATATAAACGGTTGCAATGGAATTGCCTCTATGACATCATCAAACACGAATTCATCATACTGTACAAAAACTTTAAAATGAAATTGGGAAATCTTTAAAATCCATATCTCCTGAACAGAATATGATATCAACCTGATTTTTGATATCATATTCTGTGCAATTAACAAAAATTAATTGCAAATTACTATGATTAACAAAAATCTATTTTTTGTATTCGTGTCATATATTGATAATTTAGTTTTAATGATTTAATAGTTACAGAAAACAAGAAAAATAAACATATAAATGTTAGTAATGTCTGTTAAAAGACATTCGTCACTATGTAAAAACGAACAAACGCTTTTTCAGAAGACCCTTCTGTTACTATGTCAAAAAGGACAAAATATTCCTGTTTTCATTAAATCACTCTTAGGGTTGTATACAGTGTATATCCCAAGACCTCCCTAGTTTTGTACATTCTTTATGATTTTGTTATTGTTGCTCAGGTCAAATCTTTAAAGGTATATGAACAGGTAGAGATTTTGCCATGAATATGTTCCTTTTATTATTCTGAACATTTCATTAACATATATCTATCAAAAATTTCCACTTGTTTCCAAAATATTCGCGAAAAAGTGAAAAATTAAGCCCTAAGAAACGGCTGGACTTCCACTATTAAAAAAAGTGTGTGACATAAGAATAAGGACACAGCGAGGCCTACAATGCATAACTTTCACTGTGTGACATTGACCTAAGCTACGTCGATACATCAGTTTCATTGCATCAGACATCAGAATATCGCTCAAAAATAAATTTGCTAATTATTTTGGGGCCTTTTTTTACTTCCTGTTATTTCTTGCATGTTTCAGCTAATCCTCATGTAACACATAGTAACAGTTTGAAGTTGACCAAAGAGTTCTCACGGATAGATATTCAGCATTTTAGCTTTTCGCAAAGAGTTGTTAATAAGTGGAATGGTTTGCCTGAGTGGGTAGTTAGCTCCAATTCTGTTCACAATTTTTAAAGTCAGCATTGTTAAGTTCTTTACTAACTCATTGATTTTTTATTGATATTTTGTGGTAGTGGGTGGTGGTAGTTTGGGCGTTTTATAGGGTGACTAACCCTTCTTAGCCCGTAATCTTGTTATGTTATATAACGTTATGATTTCTTGAGGATAAATAGGAAATATCGACGAGTAACGTTCAGTTCCATTATGTCTTTATGATTAACGAACTCCACTTGTTACGCTAGGCTGTAAGTGTTACTGTAACTTTCACATAATGTCAGTGTTGTACTGTCTGACCCTTACGTCAAGAAAAAACCAATGCGTAATGAGCATACATTTAGAGACATAAAAATAAGTTAGATTTTTCACATTTTGGGATCGATTTTGTGAGAAAGTGTGAGTGTTTATGAAGAGCATTTGTATCAATTTATGCAAAGTGGTTGCTACCTGTCCATATGCCTTGAAGTGATTGTTTACAGAGTTTATATTGTGACTGACTGTGCTGAGCAAGGCAAAACATTAAGAATGAGCCACAATGATTATCATTCGGAAGGATGAGCAACAAGGTTTCAGACTGTATGTTATAAAAAGGCTTGACATTTTAAGGTTTAAGTTCAGAATAGACTTGAGAACAGAACAGTTAAAGTCTTGGTCTAAGAGTAGAAACAGTGCAGCTATTAGTTTAACATAGATAGTTCAGTATATGAGAACAGTTGCACTAATAAAGTGTATCAACTCAGCAGATCATTGTTTTTGCTTTTCCTTGATGACATCTATACTGTAGTTTATCAACAAGATTGTTTCATGTTACAATTATACTAATTCAATCTTTCACAATCAGAGATAACAATGTTGTACATATGTCTGAGCCACCATGATGAAAATCAAATCCACAAATCAAAACATAATTTTTTTTCTTAAAAACAAATAAAGTTAGTAGCTAGTATTTGTTCCAAATACTATTTCTGAAAGCGCAGTAACAGGGAATTTCCCCAAAATATTCTAGGTAATTTTCAGACCACATCTTGCATACCTTGAGGGATCCATTCCAGGTACATCAAAAGGCACATAAATACTGCAATAAAATTTGACAAAATGAGTTCCTTAATTCTCTATTTGAACAAAAGAATACATTCTCTCTCTAGGTGAGCATGGAAAAGTGTACAGTTCAGTTATCTTCTAAATGTCTTAAATGAAACAAAGTGAAGTCACTGAAGCAAGAAGCTGAAAACAATCATGCATGTATGTGTTCCTCCTTGGGTATAGGTACTGTAGTATTCTCTTATCCAATCATAATCATTGTTCATCTCTGTTAAAAGCATTCGTGACAGCCAGTAGCAAGGGGGAAGGGAGGATGAGGGGGGGCATTTGCCCAACAGGAAATCACTTTGCCTCCACTTTGAATGTCTGTCCTTTTTTTCAATTATTACTTTTCTCTGTGAAAATTGGTGAGCAGGGAAAAAATATTATTTGAACCCAAATTTGAACCGGTTACTGCAAATTGAACCGGTTACTGCAAACAATTTTTTTTTCTTTTTTTTTATACATGGTTTTCATAGATAGCCCATAGCCAACTGTTCTGTGTTTTGATACAGTAAATAAGATATATGGGCTACATGTACAGTTTTCCATTTACGGACACATGGATGCACGACCAGATTCTTTATCTTCATTCACTAACTTCATTGTCAAAGTGATGCTTACAAATTTGGCATGATTTCTATTGTAATACATTATCTATTGTTATATATAAGCATTTTCATTATCATAATAATTTACATATGTTGCTATAAATCACCCTTAAGATCATACTAATGTCCTGATATTCCTAAAAGACAAGTAACCTCACAAGTTGCTTAATATCTTTCAACTTGTATCCATCAGAGCAGAGATAATACGCATCTTGTACAGGCCATTAGATATGAACCACATACATCATCTATGACGGCAAGTCATAAATCAATAAGTATCAATGTCAAGTGAAGGATCAGCGAATTAATTACAACATAACAACACGGTTTTGAGCGACGACGAGATTTTTACAAGACTTCAACATCTCAATTATGAATTCAAAATGACCTTTTAACCTTTGTACAATTTCACATTACTCTACATTTGACTTGGCAGGCTTCTATCACTTTCTCACTGTTGTCTGTATTTGTTCTTCTTAACTAGAAATAATAAATAAAAAATGCTAAATAATATAAAGTAAAATGTTGATTCATATCAATGTTACGCTAAATTTAAAGGATTATAGTCCAGGAGTCAATCTTATCCATCTTATGTTAAAGAGGTCTTCAAAAGAGACGTAGTGCAGAAAGCGTACAAAATCTTATTCCGTTAAAGGAGTTACAAGTTTAAAGCTCTAACTTATCTGTGTTGACTGGTGTAGTAAATCTACTATGGAAAGTTGGTGTCGTCATCCTCACATTCTTAACAATTTTTAATGTATTTTAAAGAAAGTTTATTTAATTTTTCCACTATTTAAATTATTTTCCCTTGAACTTTTTCAGGTGGTATATTATAAACACCCTTCCTAGATTCAGTTTTACTACTTTCTTGACATATCCCAAGGTTTTTAAGCCAAAATATCGCAGGACAAAATATGATAGAATGCCCAAAGACTTTGAAGGAATCTAAAGCTATGATACCACAACTAGTCCTGTCTACTTAAATTCACACTCTTGCTGTCTATTCCTTCTTATAAACAAAGAAAAGCTTAAAATCCTGAACTAAAATGGAGCTTAACATCCATGTTACATAAACAATTCTCAACACGTGTACATACACATACATGTTTAGACTCTTCCAAGGCAGCCTATAAGACATATATGCACAAATGATAAATACTGAAATGGGCACCATCTTCATGACACTATAATTGTGCTAGAGAGTTGATTAAAACACGGTTCACATGAGGTTAAAGGAAACGCGAGAAGAAAAACGAGAAAAAACAAGTTCAACTAAGGGGGTTTACAATAGGTAAAACTTCAACAAGATGTATCTTAAGTTTTTCAACATAACAAAATACATTCTACAAACAGAGTAATTAAAAAAGTAGGGTTACAAATGTTGTTTCATTACTCAATATTTGACTTGGGGAAAATTCTACTACCTTAAATTCACACCCTTGGTGTCTATTCCTTCTTATAAACAAAGATGGTTTGGTTCGGTTTGTTGATGTTTAATGACACCGCGACAGTCAAGAGTCAAATGTGCCAAGAGGGGTTAAAAACTAAGATGCTTAAATTAGGACAGAGAAGGAAGGAGAGGTGGGATAGAGGGAGGAAGGGAGAGAAAGTGGATAAAGGAAAAAATGAAGGTAATAAAAGGAAGGTGAGGAAGGTAAGGCAGAGAAGGGAAGGAAATGGAGGATTACATCAGGTGGAGTAAATTGCTGTTGCGGAAAAAGGTGATGAAGTTGGAGGTAGGATTGTTCTTGAAAAGATCGGAAATTGAGATTGAGAGGGAGAGGTGTCATCTTGAGTTTGAGTATAAGGGACATGTTAAGAGGATATGCTTGATCGACAGATCCGTGTTGCAGATAGGGCAGAGAGGAGCAGGGGAGCTGGAAAGTAGGTGAGAGTGGGTGAGAAAGGTGTGGCCGAGGCAGATACGGGTGATAACTACATCCTCCTGCAGTTGCGACTGTACAGGGGATCGTTGGTCCCAACTTTGGGTTTGATGGTGTAAAGTTTGTTGCTGGTCTCGAGATTCCAGGAGTCTTGCGAAGAAACAAAGAAACGCTAAAATGGAGACTGATATCCATCTCACATGAACAATTCTCGACACATGTATATACACATGAATATACACATGAATATACACATGTATATACACATGTATATACACATGTATTAACACATGTATATACACATGAATATACACACATGTATATACACATGTATATACACATGTATATACACATGTATATACACATGTATATACACATGAATAGACCCTTCCAAGGCAGCCTAAGACATATACGCACAAATGATGAATACTGCTGCACAAAACTTTACAGGAGAAGTCTGAAAACTCTAAATCTCTTATTTCAAGCAAAATCTTGTATTTACTAGAAATGTCATCCTTAGCTTAAATTTTCACAAACTGGAATGAAAATTCATGTCCATGTTGCATCAAACATTCTTTGACACTTTTCTGTCAACGGGCACCATCATCATGACAGTAATTGTGCTACAGAGTTGATTAAAACGCGGTTCACGTGAGGTTAAGGAAACGCTAGAAGAAAAACGATAAAAAACAAGTTCAACTGGGGGGGGAGGTTTATGGTAAGGAAACTTCCACAAGATCTATCTCAAAGATTTTTCACCATAATAAAATACATTTACAAACAGATTAATTGAAAAAGAAGGGTTTTTGAAAACAATCATCATTTTGTGAAAAGGTTACTGCTATATCGAGAAGGAAAAAACCCATCTCAATAACATGATTGAGCGTTGAGTGTGACAACTACACCTTAAGAGAGAGGCGACAATTTTCTTTGTTACATTTTTCTAACAATCAAACAAATTCAAAAGATTTAAAGCTTTAGTGTTTTGGAAAAGGTTGTCATACAAAATTAATTTAAATAGTCTTTATTTTTTGTCTT
Organism: Chiridota heheva; assembly: GCA_020152595.1. Taxonomy (NCBI): domain Eukaryota; kingdom Metazoa; phylum Echinodermata; class Holothuroidea; order Apodida; family Chiridotidae; genus Chiridota; species Chiridota heheva. Next base: position 386,394 of record JAIGNY010002190.1, read on the forward strand.
AAATTATTTTAGCGGTGCCTTCTTTACAAATATTTTGAGGGGTGCCTTCTTTACAAATATTTTGAGTAGTGCCTTCTTTACTAATATTTTAAAGGGTGCCTTCTTAACAAATAATTTGAGGGGTGCCTACTTTACTAATATTTTGAGGGGTGCCTTCTTTACAAATATTTTAAGGAGTGCCTTCTTTACTTATATTTTGAGAGGTGCCTTCTTTACAAATATTTTGAGAGGTGCCTTCTTTACTTATACTTTGAGAGGTGCCTTCTTTACAAATATTTTGAGAGGTGCCTTCTTTACAAATATTTTGAGAGGTGCCTTCTTTACAAATATTTTGAGGGGTGCCTTCTTTACTAATATTTTGAGGGGTGCCTTCTTAACTAATATTTTGAGGGGTGCCTATTTAAGTAATATTTTGAGTGGTGCCTTCTTTACAAATATTTTGAAAGGTGCCTTCTTAACGAATATTTTGAAGGGTGCCTTCTTTACTAATATTTTGAGTGCCTTCTTTACTAATATTTTGAGGGGTGCTTTCTTTACTAATATTTTGAGGGGTGCCTTCTTCACTAATATTTTGAGGGGTGCCTTTTTTACTAATATTTTGAGGGGTGCCTTCTTTACTAATATTTTGAGGGTGCCTTTTTACTAATATTTTGAGGGTGCCTTCTTTACTAATATTTTGAGGGTGCCTTCTTTACTAATATTTTGAGAGGTGCCTTCTTTACTAATATTTTGAGAGGTGTCTTCTTTACTAATATTTTGAGAGGTGCCTTCTTTACTAATATTTTGAGGGGTGCCTTCTTAACTAATATTTTGAGGGGTGCCTTCTTTACTAATATTTTGAGAGGGCCTTCTTTACTAATATTTTGAGGGGTGCCTTCTTTACTAATACTTTGAGGGGTGCCTCCTTAACTAATATTTTGAGAAGTGCCTTCTTTACTAATATTTTGAGAGGTGTCTTTTTTTCAAATATTTTGAGGAGTGCCTTCTTTACTAATATTTTCAAGGGGTGCCTTCTTTACTGATATTTTGAGAGGTGTCTTCTTTACAAATATTTTAAGGGGTGTCTTCTTTACAAATATTTTGAGGGGTGCCTTCTTTACAAATATTTTGAGGGGTGCCTTCTTTACTAATATTTTGAGAGGTGCCTTCTTTACTGATATTTTGAGAGGTGCCTTCTTTTTAAATATTTTAAGGGGTGTCTTCTTTACAAATATTTTGAGGGGTGCCTTCTTTTTAAATATTTTAAGGGGTGCCTTCTTTACTAATATTTTGAGGGGTGCCTCCTTAACTAATATTTTGAGGGGTGCCTTCTTTACTAATATTTTGAGGGGTGCCTTCTTTACTAATATTTTGAGGGGTGCCTTTTTTACTAATATTTTGAGGGGTGCCTTCTTTACTAATATTTTGGGGGGTGTCTTTTTTACTAATATTTTGAGGGGTGCCTTCTTTACTAATATTTTGAGGGGTGCCTTCTTTACTGATATTTTGAGAGGTGCCTTCTTTTTAAATATTTTAAGAGGTGCCTTCTTTACTAATATTTTGAGGGGTGCCTCCTTAACTAATTTTTGAGGGGTGCCTTCTTTACTAATATTTTGAGGGGTGCCTTCTTTACTAATATTTTGAGGGGTGCCTTTTTTACTAATATTTTGAGGGGTGCCTTCTTTACTAATATTTTGAGGGGTGCCTTTTTTACTAATATTTTGAGGGGTGCCTTCTTCACTTATATTTTAAGGGGTGCCTTCTTTACTAATATTTTGAGAGGTGCCTTCTTCACTAATATTTTGAGGGGTGCCTTCTTTACTAATATTTTGAGAGGTGTCTTCTTTACTAATATTTTGAGAGGTGCCTTCTTTACTAATATTTTGAGGGGTGCCTACTTAACTAATATTTTGAGGGGTGCCTTCTTTACTAATATTTTGAGGGGGCCTTCTTTACTAATATTTTGAGGGGTGCCTTCTTTACTAATATTTTGAGGGGTGCCTCCTTAACTAATATTTTGAGAAGTGCCTTCTTTACTAATATTTTGAGAGGTGTCTTTTTTTCAAATATTTTGAGGAGTGCCTTCTTTACTAATATTTTCAAGGGGTGCCTTCTTTACTGATATTTTGAGAGGTGTCTTCTTTACAAATATTTTAAGGGGTGTCTTCTTTACAAATATTTTGAGGGCCTTCTTTACAAATATTTTGAGGGTGCCTTTTTACTAATATTTTGAGAGGTGCCTTCTTTTTAAATATTTTGAGAGGTGCCTTCTTTTTAAATATTTTGAGGGTGTCTTCTTTACAAATATTTTGAGGGGTGCCTTCTTTACTGATATTTTGAGAGGTGCCTTCTTTTTAAATATTTTAAGGGGTGCCTTCTTTACTAATATTTTGAGGGGTGCCTTCTTTACAAATATTTTGAGGGGTGCCTTCTTTACTAATATTTTACACTTTCCTTCCAAGATTTTGACAGAAAGAAAAGAAAATACTAAGAAATTCATTTATGTGATTATTGCATTCTTATAATAAATAGCATGATGCTATTGGAAGTTCATGTAACAGCGAAAGTAATAGGGATGAAAGTATTTTTCATTCAATTAACTTTCTTTGTAATATGTAAAAGATAGGAATTATCAAAAAAGAAAGAACTTTTCACACTAAGTATGACTTTCAAATCAATTAGCATGCACAGTAAAATATTTCCTCATGGTAAAAGATATTCAAGAATATATATATATATATATATACATATATATATATATATATATATATATATATATATATATATATATATATATATATATATATATATATATATATATATATATATATATATATATATATATATATAAATATATATATATATATATATATATTTATTTATATATATATATATATATATATATATATATATATATATATATATATATATGTGTGTGTATGTATGTATGTGTGTGTATGTATGGGTGCATATATGTATGTGTGTATATATGTATGTATGTATGGGTGTATGTGTATGTATGTATGTATGTATGTATGTATGTATGTATGAGTATATGTATGTATGTATGGGTGTATATATGAGTATATGAATGTATGTATGGGTGTATGTATGTATGGGTGTATGTATGTATGGGTGTATGCATGTATGGGTGTATGTATGTATGTACAGGTGTATGTATGTATGTATGTATGCATGTATGTATAGGTGTATATATATGAATGTATGTATGTATGGGTTTATGTATGGGTATATGTATGAGTGTATATATGTATGTATGGGTGTATGAATGAGTGTATATATGTATGCATGTATGTGTATATATATACAGTATATATTGCAATAAAATATTTCCTCATGGTAAAAGATATTCAAGGTATAAATAGACAACATAAAATATATATATATATATATATATATATATAAATATACTAAATATATATAAATATATATATATATACATATATATTATATATATATATATTGCACAAAGCAAAAAAAGATTTAGGTATTCATTAATAAAATAATTATAAAAAATAATACAAATTAAACAAAAGTTTCCATTAAAATAGAAAGCAATTAAATGTCAAAGAAATAAATCAAAAATTGTCTTGAATCTGCAATCATAACATCACACTGTGTACAGTGAGATCACTTTCCAATCTTTGAAATGTAATCAATTTCAAAATGGAATAAGCTATCAACATGCTATTTATAACAATTTGTTCGTTTATAGTCAGTCCTCTGTCATATACTGTATATAATTAAAATGAAAATTCTGAGGAATGGTCCTTTAAAGAAAGTCACTCTTTAATAACTTTACACCAAATTAATACAAAGCACCATACAAGCATTATATAGACAATTTTAGATGATGCAAATTTCAAAATATCTTTACGATTGATTTCTAACTCTTTAAGCACTTCAGTACCTTGTTTGCTCAGTGCAAGTTGATTTGACATCAAAGGAAGCACTGTGCTTTAGAGTTAATGTAACATTTGATATGTCAATAAAGATTCACAAAAATATGCACTCGGTCAATAATTTTTTTTTTTTTACTTTTGATAATATTATCCAATGAATAAATTAACATTTGTTTTTGCAAGGATTTTGTGTTCATAAGGGTGTTACATCACAATCTCACTAATGACATACGTAATTATTGATTTCCAATGAAAAGTCAATCTTTAACTAGCCTCTCCAGACAGTGAAAAGCTTTGAAAGGCATACAGTCGATAAAAAGTACAACAGAAATTTGACATGTCCTTGAGATAGAAAAAAAAAAGAGTGTATAATTTTTTTGGTGGACATGCCCAAGTACGGAGTTGAAAAAAAGCTACAGTTCTGGCGCTTATAACCGCAGGAAAATCGGGAATTCACGGCAAAAAAAATCATTAACATTATTTATTCAATGTTTTAGATTTCTTGAGTATACAACAAACAGTATATGTGGTGAAGGTGTGATTGAAAAACATCCCCCATGTAATTGTGCAATAAAAAGAACATCACTACATTTATGTTATTGCTGTCGCAATTTTTCGTGGGAAGATATTTATTAGACACCATGATTCAAAACCATGGGAAATTTTATAATTAATTTCAACCATGCACAACTAGTGGTGTTTTTTCCCATTCAAGTACTTACAGTACTTACAAGATGACAAATCAAAATAAACAAACATTTGTTTTCTTATTCAGGTCTCAAAAAGGGTTTCACATTTGTGTTAAAAAAAAAATCACATTCTTTCTGTGGACGCCAAGAAATGCTATAGCAATTTCCTTCCTTCATCGCTAAGTTGACAATTTTGCTTATAACAACATGTGCTCCTACAATACACACAGCTGTCTTCTGCAACTCTTCACCCAATAAAGGAGATTAATATGCTATCTTTATCCACAATAACTAAGCTCCTGTAATTGAATCTCACGTCAAAATATATTAATTAGAACAAAAAAACACAAACCATAAGTAGGCAATTATGCAGATCCGGAAAAAAAGTTGACCTTAGCCAATTTACTGGAATAGAGTCAAGGTCGTTGTCGCTAAAACTCACTGTGAAATATATATATATTTTTTTCCAAGCTTGTTTCGCGGCTGATTAATAATATATTTTTTTGTTTCTTCATTTCTCTTGCTTCTGTGCTGTTATCACCTCTCGCATCTCACATAAACCTTTATTTTAATAAACAGAATTTTCAAATTGTTATTCTGGATTCCTTGCTCTCAGTTTTTCCTAGCTATATTTTACAACTTTTGACTGGTTCCTCTTCGAGGTTTGGTTTGGTTTGTTGATGTTTAATGGCACCGCGACAGTCAGAGTCAAATGTGCCAAGAGGGTGTTGAAAACTAAAGTGATTGAGTTAGGACAGAGAGGAAAGAGAGGAGGGATAGATGGAAGGGAGGAAGAAGGTGAAGGTAAAAGAAGTTAAGGTTCAGTCTTCCAAGCTATAAAACTTGATTAAGAGTAACGATACCAGTAGAGTCTTAAATCTAAAAAGATGACCTGAAAACAGTTTGTGTTGGTAACATAAAACTAAATATAACGGAGAGTGCTGAGCTGGATCGGATCACCGAGTGAAGCCAACATTATTTCTGAAAGATACCAAAATTAATGTTTTCCCCATTGACTCCAATGAAAACGAATTATAAAAGTCACTTTATTTTAAAAAAACTGTTGTTTCATTTTTTTTCTGTTATAATATGTTATGTAACTTTTGCTATTTTGGTAATATTAAGTCATCAGGAAAAACAAATGTCGTTCTAACATAAAAGGAAACCTTTATGACCGTTTTGAGCAGTTTTATAATCTTAGGCCATGCAATTTGGCAAAATACGTCCAGCCTACTGTAGCTCCAGCCTTTACATATTGTTGAAAACTTTTCAAATTTATCCTTATTCATTGGGGATGGGATCATTTATAGTAAGATGAGGTTGTTTCAAATGTTAATTTTGCCGTAACTTAACATAGAGCCACGCCAATTTTGCCAATTTGCATGGCCTAAGGTTAAAAAAATCGGCCCAAACTCCACTTTTCGTGTTAGGATGACTTAGGCTTTTCCCGGTGACTTAATATTACCTGGAATACCAAAAGTTACATAACATATTTGGAACAGTAAAAATCGAAGTGCCAGATTAAAAAAAAAGTGTTTTTTATCATTCGTTATCGTTGAGGAAATCATGATTTTGGTAACTTTCATCAGAAACACATCTTGATTTCGTTCACTAACACAGCAGTTATTTGGAGTTACTTCTCCGTAATTTATTTCTATATGCTCAGTCGATAACAAGGTCTCACAGACCCAACCGCTTTAACAGACTTACAAAATTCCTTACCCTGATTTTTTTTTACAAAGATTTCTTTTTATCAAACATTTTTTGTTTTAAAGTAATTTCATTTCTCATATTTTGGGCATTTAAAAAAATATATATATACGAGTAAGAGAAGCAGTCAAAACAGGCACTAATTCTTGTGTGTATTATTTACCTTTATGTGTTAATTGTTATCTTACATACAAAGTAATCTGCACTCATATGGAATGAAGGAATGATATTCATTTATTTATTGTTTCAAGTACAACTGGATAAGTAAAGATTGTAAGATGACTTAAAAATTCTCAAAATCACAAGATAATTCAAAGTTATGACTTTTGCTGCAACAAGAAACAACGCATATTAGAGTGATGTATAACGTTCGGTAATGCACAATAATATTGTGCATCATTTGATGTCTCTAATGTGCTACAGTCATTCAGCTGACTTTAAGAGGTTTGTTTCAGAGATATCCAAACCTCTTTCTGTTTAGTTAAAAAGTTTCTTCAGGCATGGCCAGGAATTACATCTTTTATTCCCCCTTTTTCTTGATAAAAATCCTCTCTTGCACCCTTCAAGCTGCAACAAAAGTCTTGTAATTTTCAAGAACCATTTTCATTGCCCAAGGTGGTACTTGGAACTTCTTTAAAGAGCAAACTTTAGAGTGAAGTGGTGGCAAGTGAAATAACCATCAATAGAATGTCAATTGACTTTAGATGGCGCGAGGCAAACTTTGGAAATGCTTGTTTCCCAAGCGTACATCTGCTTTTGAAGACAGGGTTGGTTAGTAAGTTGGCAGGGTTTGATTAACCCAAAATGTGCCAGAGAGAATTTACTGAAGAGTGCACATGTTTCATACGGGTTGGAAGAGCTGTGGGTAATGGGGTGGAAGGGTTGGGTGGAACAGGTTGAGAGTGGAAAGGGTTGAGAGTGGAAGGGATTGGGTGGATGGGGTTGGGTGAAAGGGGGGTTGAGTGGAATGGGGTTGAGTGGATGGGGTTGAGTGGATAGGGTTGAGTAAAGGGATGGGTGCAAAGGGTTGAGTGGATGGCATTGGGTGAAATGGGTTGAGTGAAAGTGGTTGAGTGGAAAGGATTGAATGGATAGAGTTTAGTAAAGAGGGTTGAGTGGAAGGAGTTAAGTGAATGGGGTTGAGTAGAAGGGATGGGTGCAAGGGGTTGAGTGGATTGCATTGGGTGAAATGGGTTGAGTGAAAGTGTTTGAGTGGAAAGGATTGAATGGATGGAGTTTAGTAAAAAGGGTTGAGTGGAAGGGGTTAAGTGGATAGGGTTGAGTAGAAGGGATGGGCGCAAGGTGATAAGTGGAAGGGGATGAGTGTAAGGGGTTGGGTGCAAGGGGTTGGGTGCAAGGGGTTGGGCGCAAGAGTTAGCAGTGATAAGGGAATTTTGTAATTTTACACAGTATGTGTGCAATCTAGGATAATTTTAAATATATAACACACACACACACATCCTTTTACCTGTAATAAGTATTTGTGGGTTCTTTGGAGAAAATCTGTGAACACCTCCTATCTGTACACTTGTTCAAATATGAATCTCAAAAATTGTTTGAAGGCCTTGCATTTGTATTTTGCAAATCATTAGTAATCAATTATTGAACACAATGGTCTGTATTTATCATAACACTGTATTATTATAACACAAGACATAGCATTTCGTAATTCCGGGAATAAAAAAATTCATTAAAACAATTCTCTGTAATGTAACTCTTTAATATAACTATAACACTGTTGTATTGTTATGGTTCAGTTACATTTCAATTCTTGACATATTAAACGCAAATACCAGATTGCAAGCAATGCAGAGACAATCTATAATCAAATTGCATAAAAAGAAATTTGCAAATAGTTTACTTTAACTTGTTCATCACGATCAAACAATAACAAGCCTATATATGTTATATTATTTTCATGCTCTGAACATCAACCTGAAAACCTGAACTCTCTTCCATCCCGTAAATTCTCCACTCATTTCATAAAAAATACAGAAAAAAAAACCTTCGCTCTTCATATTAGTCCAAATTCACTTTAACACAGCTTCAAAATCTAATGACCTGAAGCAATGAGTAAAACAAAAACTCCAAACATTATTTGTTATGACTTGCCAAGAATCACTCTTCAACAGAAGAGCACTTAATCATAAAAAGAATCCGAGTGTGTCTCAATTAATGGTAGTGAAGTGGCAAAAAATGCACAGAATCAAAATTGTTCTTTTTTCATTTCTATAAATTGGTTTGTTCCTCATCTCGTTGACATGTGTCTTTCAAGACTATAAAAAGACAAGAGAGGGAAGCTTGCTGGTTATCACAGAAAACTCCTAATATAGCAGTAAAGTGCTTATATAGAGTTTAATGAGAAATGTTTACCATGTGTTTTTTAGATTATCATTCATCATTTTATTTTTTCATTTTTGGACTAAAATTTCAATTTTAACACAAACATTTAAGAAGAATATTATAAGTATCAATATCATTTACAATTATTTAAAACAAATTTATAAAATCATTAAAAATTCTTAACATTTTCAGTTATTTTAATACTGTTGTTTACAAGAAACACATTTTGCCAAATTTGTACTACTTATACTAGATTTTACCATTATTATTTCCACTGTGAGCATCTGTTGGATATGGAAGATTAGTACCTCCCTTACTAAAGGTTCAAAAATTTGAGGAGACATAAAGTCTGACATAATCCTCATTTCATATGATAGAATGAAAAATAAAAACAAAAATAATAAGAGCCGCCATTTTGATTTCAAAACATGCAGATTATTATGTCATCAGCCCAGCAGGATGTTGCAATGCTTTGTATTTCTTTATAATCTACCTCAAGTTTTCTAACTTCTGAGAAAATGTTTTTCTTATGTAATAGTAAGGGTCAGAGACATTTTTGTGTACACATGGAATTATCAAAACATTCTGTTAAAACTTTGTGTCTCATCATTTTGGAATAAAACTTTAATTACAATTATAAAAAATACATTAAACTCCTTAAGCCCCTATTGGGGAAATTAAGTCATCATGCACAATATTTCAATATAGAATTGAACAAAATGGCAGCCTTCAAGTGTTGATTCAAACATAAACAACTTGGGATAGGAATCAGATTTGGACTTGCTGTTTTTGGTAGCTGGTTAAGATTTGTATCCTCTATCATATGAAATAATGATTGTATCAGACTGGCTTCTTCTTCATTTAATATGACAGAAATAACAATTATATGTCATCTGAAGATATTTCACATCATACAAAACGATTTAGCATATATTTTCAAATTTACTAAAACAATAATTCTTCCAATATAAACTTACATGGGAGCGGCCATTTTGTTTATACGCTCTGTAAAAAATGATGTCAAACACCCAGTACAGACTGAAATATTAATGTATTTCTTTATAATCTATTTGAAATTTTCCTTTGCATTGGTATATGAATTTTATATTTGTATAAGATATTAATGATTTAAGCCCTTATAACTTCATGTCAAAAGCATTGGAAAAGAAAGTTTCAAGGACAATTTTAAAGAAATATAGTGTGTGCTGGCACATAGGGCAAATCATGTCATTATTGGCATGATTTCAACACAACATGGGGTTTTTGGTAGATTTTAATTCTCTATCATGATCAAGCTAGAATATTTGACTTTGTCTCCCCTAAAAACAAACCCTCTTGTGTACCACATCTAGTTGTTTCCTAAATGAAAGATCTCTTCCCTCAATAGTTGTTTCCCATCATTGAGCTTAAAGTGATTGCCAGAAAGCCTTCCCATGTCAGGGGCTTACCCAAAGGGTTAGCAAAACATACATTGTTTTAATCAAATTGGTCAGAAATTTGCACTCTGCATCTTGCTGACGACACTAAGAATTACCAATAATTTGATGCCAAGATTGTGGCACCAAGATGGGTGCTGAAGTGTGTTAGCCTCATATTCATGCTCCAACGAAATAAAAGTACTTTAAATTTGCAATTAAAAATGCTGCAAAGGGGGTATAAAAGGTTAATGGTTTGGTTTGTTGATGTTTAACGGCAACACGACAGTCAGAGTCAAATGTGCCAAGAGGGTGTTAATAAATAATGGTGTAAGATTTAGGATAGTGAGGAGATGGAAGGTTGGTGAGATAAAGGGGAAAGGCTGAATGTGGGAGAAAAATTTAAGTGAAAAGAAAGGGGTGTGTACAGTTAGGTGTAAAAAGGGAGAAGGGAAGGAGATTATATGTGGTGGAAGAGGTTGTTGTTGCAGAGGAAGTTGATGATGTTTGAGGAAGAATTGTTTGAGGAAGAATAGGTCCAAGATTGAGGAGAGTGAGGCGAGAAGAGATCTGGTATAGGGGACAGGTTAAGAAAACATGCTTGATGGAGAGATCGATGTTGCAAGTGGGGCAGAAAAGGGCAAGGGAGCCGGATAAGAGATGAGAGTAAGGGAGGAGTGGCCGAGGCGGATGCAGGTGACAACGATTCTTCCCTGCGGTAGTGACTGTGCAGAGGGGTGTTGGTCCCAACTTTAGGTTTAATGGTGTGAAGTTTATTACTGGTTTTGTGATTCCAGGAGTTTTGCCAGGTTTTGTTGATGTACTTGGAGATGGAGAGACAGAGGTCTGAGTGTGGAATAGGAAAAGGAGAGATGTTATTTGACAGAGCTTTGTTGGCGGCTCCGTTGGCTTTCTTGATGCCAGGGATGTCGACGTGGCTGGGAATCCAGAAAAAGATCATTTTCTTTTCTAGGGAGGAAATAGTGTGGAGTTTGTTAAGAATTTGTAGAATGAGAGGGTTGGGCCAAAGCATGTTGAGGATGCCAGTGAGGATGGATTTAGAGTCAGAGAAGATGATGAAAAGGGGGTGGAAAGAGAATTCTATGAAGTTTAAGGCTAGGAGGATGGCCTTCGCCTCGGAGGGTAGATTAGAGGTGCTGTTGGAAAACCTTGAGGAGAGGGTGAGGCCAGGACAGGCTGCTGCAGAGGAGCCTTCCCATGTGGAGCCGTCGTTGAAGAGGAAGGAGTAGTCGTGGAAATGTATATACTGAGTTGACAGTATTTGGAGTAGAAGAGGGCTAATAAAAGGTTAATCATTGGAAAATGGTTTGCTGGAAATCACTTTGACTAAGAAACTACTAGTGCTGTCAAAACATGGCTCTATTACATATCGATTATCGTGGAAAAAAATATCGCGATATATTGGTATATCGCAATATTTTTTAAGAAAACTTGACTTACAACACAAATTGTTAATATCACTAACGTTACTTCTTTTACAATGAACGCTATAAAAAATGATTTGCAGATCTAGCAGACGACATGCTCGCATGACTATTACCCTCATCATGCACGTGTTTGGTAATTCAGCCCATGTGACCATGAGAGCCTGAGAGGCATTTTTTGTTCTTTTTGTCAACTTACATCAGAGCGTGCCAGTGTGGGGTAAAGGAGCACAATTTTCATTTAGTTTTTCTTATGTTTCACAATATTTTTGCATGTTTTTAATGGCCTAAACTTGACTTTTAGATTTAATACTGTAATGTAAAATTGTAACATACGAAGTAGCCTAGCCTAGTTGCGCAAAAATTTCTCACTTGAGTGTTAGTTTTTGGTATCACGATATGTGTTGAGAGGCATATTTCATGTTGTGGAAAAGATATCGCGATAATCGACATGTCATGACAGCACTAGAAACTACTGAGAGCTGACTGTGAAAAGGTAGAGGAAGATATATGGTAGAGAGTGTCAATATACAGAAAGCAGAATCCCCTTCCCAAATATTTGTATATCAATCAAATACATCTTAGAAACAAAGAGAAAAACTCATTCGCTAAAATTTTCTTTGACAATCGTTGTTGTTGTTTTTCTGCAAAATTTCAATAACAAAAGGAACACACAAAAATGTAGTAGTTTATATGCCCCACCAAAACAAAGCCAAAACTGCTTGATATATGAAACGATTTAATGAATGTACTTATTTGTGACATAATGCCATGAATTAATACCAAGTTTGACTATACAAAAAAGGCAATGCTTATATATGAAATGATTTGATGAATGTATTCATTTGTGACATAATGCCATGAGTTAATACCAATTTTGACCAAAAAAAAAAAAAAAAAGGAATGTCATATGAAGACTTGGGCCGTGAAATAAGTGCAAGGAGAACTTGTACATAAGCTTGTTATTGAACAGAAGTCAGTCTAGCATGAGACGAAATCTCAATTTTGTTATAATTAACTGGGCTGAAAACAAAAGTAACTTGTGAAGTCTCTTCAACTTGAAAGGTAATTAATTTAAGGATCTAGGAAACACTCCAACAAATTTGGGTATGTTGTACCATGGAGCTATTAACTTAGAAGTTAATAGCTCCATGGTTGTACTGAACTGAGGGCTTCTTGTGACCTTAAAAAGATCTAAAGTACAAGGAAAATACACCAAAATCAACTTTGCACAGCTGATAAAAAAAAAAAAAAACATTATAACCATCTACCTTGACATAAGAAATAACTTTTTAGTTTATACAGATCTTTAAGATTGTGTATGCGCCATTATCCGGTGTTTTAATGCAATTTAGCTAGAAAGATGGGGTTCAACACAAGGTAGAAGCAGATACCCTCTTTGCATGAATCAAATATTAACGATCCTTACATATCACACACATCAAGATTCATGTAGCTTTTTGAGCTTTGTAAGTGTCAGCTGGAGGCTCCGTTTGGTTTTGCAACTGTCAAATTCTTAAAAGCTTGTTAGCTAAGCTGGTCATTGCCACTAAATAGAATCGTCAATGGCGTTTTATTTTTGTGTGTACACACATGTTATGTTCATCGACAATGCATAGAAGCTTTAGAGGATTAGTTTAGTCATCTAACAAGTCTATCTCATATGAAAGAGGACTTCAAGAGAAACAAAATGGTGAAGAAAGCATTGCAATAAAATCTTATTCCATTAAAGAGATGTTTAAGTTTAAAGTTTGGTATCATTTGTGTAGAAACGACTGAAATCAGACTAGTTGTGATGTCATAGTCTCAGATTCCTCAAAATCTGTATGTATTCTATCATATTTTGTCCTGTGATTTTGTATCTTAACAACCATTGGATATGTCAGGAAAGTACCAAAACTGAATCTAGAAGAGTATTTATAATTTACCATCTGAAATAAGTTTGAGGAAAAATAAATCAAACAGTAAAAAAAAGGTAAACAAATTTCCTTTAAAATACATTAACAATCGTTAAGAATGTGGGGATAAGGGTGCCAACTTTCCAACTTACTACACCAGTCATTTCTACAAAGATACGACAGAACTTTAAACTTGAATAAATCA